>JAQPZY010001457.1:0-600000 GCA_029931535.1 Margaritifera margaritifera | reverse complement strand
ATTTGAGATACCTTTTGGTTTAATACCAAAAAAATATGCACAGAAGACTGAAGGACTATATATTTCACTTTGATTATAATGTGTAGATGTAAAGGTATATTCACCAAGTAAATTGCCACATTATATATACAGTAAACATTAATACTGGCATCTTGAAAATTAGTAATGACAAAATAGTGAAGTTATTGATATAATTATCAGCTTTCCAGAAAACCTCTAACCATTAAATCTAGAAAACCTCTAACCATTAAATGTCTGTTTATAACAAGAAAAAGTTTACTTAAGTTACACAAGTGTTGAAATAACCCACACAGATGACTTTAAAAGAATCTGTGCTGATTCCCCCCTCCCCCCTTACACACCATGGTTTCTTACTGATACATTCTTAGTGATCAACGATGCTCAGCTATTTGATAATTCATCACTGTAAGAAAATATTATCTTTTACATGTGTTCGTTTTATTATAACCCACTTGTTTAAAAAAAATTAGGAAGCAGTGTATATTGTTTCAATGCATATGTATACATACAGTCTCTGGTAGCTGTCTTTACAACTCTGCCTTAAATCGATATAAGCCGTGAGATCAGTAAGAGAAAGAAAACAGCGTAAAGTATTTAAGTACTAGTATTACTGAAAATGTAAGAAAGAATAATGAAATGATGTATGAAAGTTATATTTAATTAATACTTATTTCCATCGATCCTTCATTCAAGTGAAACTGCTTTCGAAACTACTTGTATGACAAAATTACATTTTATTCTCTGCAATTCTCTGTGATTTAAGATTTAACCACAGTCGTGATCCATTTGAATGAAAATAATCTACATAAAGCATAGATAAATGCAAACATTTATACATCTGATTTCAGGTAGCAAACTTTCCTGTTAAAATCTAAATCCTCCTGAAAGCACATTTCATTTTATCAATGCATTTTAATCCAAAGGAACAACAAGACTGTAGGATACTAAAATCATTCCCAGAAGCACAAGTGCTAATTAATCATAATGTGTATACACAAATTACAGCACAGTACTAAAGCTCACAATTCACTTATTTTTGGACAAAACAACTGAATAAACATTGTGTCAGTCAAGTCTCAAGGTGCACTATGTTGGTCACATATATAATCCTGAAATTGCAAAATTTACTCAAGTCCAACTTTCTCAAAGTCATGGATAATTTGGACAGATCTCTTGGACATTTTATTGTCAGCTGCTTTCCTTAACTACACATCAAAAGTTCACACAGCCTGCTGATTGCACTGAGCAAGGAGCATTTGGTCACATGTTTGGTTCATGTATGGAATGATGACATTATCCAAATAACATGATTGTCAGAACATACTGATAGCGTAACTTTATGGACTTTGGCTGAAGTAAAATATCATATACTGTATATACTCATGTATAAGCCAATACCAACTGCAAACTGCACATACCCCGATCTTCCATCGCATAATGCACCAGTAGATCTGGGTCTATGCAGTACATAAGGACTAATCAGTAGAACAAACAACATAGACCCTGATCTGCCAGCGCATTATGCGATGGCAGATCAGGATCTATGTTGTTTGCATTTGGACTGGGCTTATATGTGAGTATATTTGGTAGATATGCTTTTCAGTGACCACTTGGCTTGGTGTTGTGGGCTATGTTGGCTCTCTTTGATGTTTAGCACACTGACAAAAACATGATATAAGGGATTGATCTTAAGAGGGGTCTGATTTATACTCCTACTGGCGGTAGTATTGTTGTAACCATTCTAGTGACCATTTTTTTGTTGGCATATTTTTTAAGAAAATGTATTATTCTTTATGTTGGGTATTTGTAGAGGTTAATCCACGAAACAAAATATCTATAAATATGCAAACTTTGACAGAGGTAAATCTATGAATTTAAGTACCGATGAAATTGACTTTTTTTTTTTTTACAAAACCACGAAAATTGATTCCCTGTGAAAAAAAATGCTGTTAATAAATATCACAGAGCTCTTAAACCTATAGGAAGTCTAAAACTTGCCTGCAGTTTGCTGTACAATAGGCAAGAGCAATGTTCTTATTATAACTCTCTCTCCAGAGGTGCCACCCAAGATAAGAGGCCACTGTATCTGGCACCAAGTTAGTGCTATTTTACTATGTTGTCTTTCACACCAGAAGCCACTTCTTCTATAAGACCATCTTATGAGGCCACCCCTTTCATCACAGAAGGGGTGGCCTCATAAGAGGGGGACCATTGTAAGCTTAGAAGTTTTAAACACCTTTCAGGTTGAGGATGAAGCACTTCAAGATGAGCCATTGGAACTCAGGTAACAGCAGACTTCATGCCCAACAACAACTACACTCATCATCATTATTACCTCACAATCACAATCACCACTACCACCACCATCATTGTCATCATCATCATCATCATCATCCCACTATGATGATGATGATGACCACACTATTATAATAATGTTAATAATCATCATCATCATCATCATGATCACCCCACCACGATGATGATGATGACCACACCATTATAATGATGATGATCAGTAGCAGAAGCAGTATCATCATTATCATCACCACAACCTTGGCCACCACCATTACTATCATCATCATCATCATCTTGTGAAAACTGTACATAAGATCTGTTATAAAGGTCAGACAAATATTTGAATTAAAACTTTGATAAAGAATAATATTTGGCTTATTTAGCTGCACTGTTAAGTTTTATGTACACATTGATACACAGTAAGCATCTGCCTGTAAAAAGGGGGTGGGGGGTGGGGTAAAATCTTGTACCTAATAAGTGGTTGTATAAACCATTTATTTATCATTATAATCTTGCAAATATTAATTATTTATTTGTTATTTATTTGTTTTTCCTCTTTTTTCAGAGCATTTGACCATGACACATACAGCTCACATGATGTAATAGGAAAAGTGTACATTGACCTGAATCCTTTGCTGATGAAAGATGGGCCATCTGTCATTAGTGGCTGGTTCCCTATCTATGACACAATGCATGGTAATTGATTTAAACTAGTGGTCATTTATCTATCCTAGTAATGTAATCTTGACAGTATGTTTTGAAATGTGTAGAAATTTCATTCTTAAAGAAAGATCTCTTTTTTTAACTCCTGTGTCGCAATTGTTTTTAACATTATGATCATCTGTATCCATCACTGATCATCTGTATCCATCATTGATCATCTGTATCCATCACTGATCATCTGTATCCATCATTGATCATCTGTATCCATCATTGATCATCTTTATCCATCATTGATCATCTTTATTCATCATTGATCATCTGTATCCCTCATTGTTCATCTTTTTCCATCATTGATTATCTGTATCCATCACTGATCATCTGTATCCATCATTGATCATCTGTATCCATCATTGATCATCTTTATCCATCATTGATCATCTTTATTCATCATTGATCATCTGTATCCCTCATTGTTCATCTTTTTCCATCATTGATTATCTGTATCCATCACTGATCATCTGTATCCATCATTGATCATCTGTATCCATCATTGATCATCTGTATCCATCATTGATCATCTTTATCCATCATTGATCATCTTTATTCGTCATTGATCATCTGTATCCCTCATTGTTCATCTTTTTCCATCATTGATTATCTTCATCCATCATTGATCCTTTGTATCCATCATTGATCATCTTTGTCTATCATTGATCACTGGTATAATTTTTTATGATCATCATTGTGATAATCATTATCCTTGCAAGGGCCCAGGACGGCCAAGTGGTCTAAGTCGCTCGCCTTAACAGATCACTGACATCTCACCTCTGTCCACATGGGTTCGAGTCTCAGCTCAGCCAACATGGGTATGTGAGAAAACTTTCCAGTAGCTTCCCTTGAGTCAGTGGTTCTTCTGGTTTTTTTCCGGGTTCTTCCTCCACCAAATATACTGGCTGCCATGTATTGCCTATTATGTGCTAAAAAATGGCATTAAACCCGTAACAACAATGAAACCATTATCCTTGCCATGACCTTGGGTTGAAAATTTCCTTGCCAAGTGAAATGTCTGACAGTTGAGTGAAAGTTGCAACTTGTTGCCCAATCTGGTTTGTGACAATTTAATGCTGACTAATTTTTATTATTAATGGAAAGAATATTCTATCCATAACAGTTCCAGTTTTGCTCACCTAGAAGTACATTCTTTTAAACAGAAATATTATTAATTCATTTTGATTCAGCTCATACACACGTTTCCTTCCTATAGCTCAGAGGTAGAGCAGATTGTTTTAATTTGCAATCAGTAGAAATTGGATGAAAATGAACAGGGTTTTCCTTGAAATTTTTAAGCAGTAGGGGCACATGTGAAACAATGTTTCATGTTGTTCAACATCAAAATCACTGTATAAGAGCATAAATATTCAGGTTTGATAACTAAAGCACAGTTTCATAATATTACATAATAGTAAAGAATTTTCTAAAATGGTTATGAAGAATTCATGAAAAATGATTAGTGTACCTCAGAGACACACAACATTTGTTGATTTGGTTGGCATTAAGTTGTTGTGCCTAGAGGCTTTGGTTGGTTTTGTTGGGGATGAGAGTAAAGTATCTTGCCTAAGGACACACCACAGCAGTCAACCTTGCCTGACCTGGGTATTGAACCTTGTGCTCCTTTGTTGGAGTCCAGCACCCTAACAACTGAGCTATCACACCTTATATCAATTAACATTATTATTATAATAGCATAGGAATCGTCAATAAGCTCTGTAACAGTTGATTTATAATAAAACTCTTTCAGGTATGAGCTTTTATTAATATTATAATACTGGTATGACAGTATATTTATATGATAAATATAACAATTGAAAATATTTTTAGGCTGTATTTTGTTTTGGTTGTTTATTTTCTTTATTTTATTTTTCATCTTTGTTTATCCACACTGCCTTTTCTGTCACTGACTGAAGAGTGAAGGTATCGGACCACTAATTATTTTAGAGCCAGAGAACAAGTCTACTGGTGGGTGAATAAAAAATTGAGTACTAAATATTTTGAGATGCACCCATTGGCTAGTAAATGGATTTAATATTTGTTCGTTATACTTTTCATAATCTTCAATCTTGTACTATAGTTGACAACAAAATATTTAATTGTATTTTATCCTGTATTTAATTTCCTACTGACAAAACTGCATACGGACTCTTAGTGTGAGGCTATGTTATTAGGTGCAGACCAGGGAATCCCCCTGTTTAAGAGCACAAGGCTTAAAAAAATGCTGTGAAACACCTCTAGTTTAAGGCTGAAAAAATTCTCCAACTCTAATGAATGTTGTGGTTTGTATGCCAACCTAATGCAGAAATTATTTGTATTTTTTAATATATTAACATTAGGTTTTATGGGAAATGAATTAGTGGTCTGATCCCTGTATTCAAAAGATGTACAAGTTATCTCCCTTTATAGATAACTACAGTATAGGTGACTTCCATTTACATGTACATCTTTCAACAATGAATATCAAATCCAAATTGTATACATGTATTATAAAAAAAATTATGGATAAACACTCAATTACGAAACCAAATTCTGAAAGGATAAAAAAAATAATCTTTTCTCAGTATGTAAAAGAAGGAATAACAATTTGTCCTGCTCTTTTGGAGACCATATCTAGGTTTTAATTCACGTGGGAAGGTGAAGGTCAATGAGTGAAGATGCACCGAAGGTTGCATTTATTTATCTTTTCTTTTGGTGTTTTTTAGAGAATTATTGCATTTTAACCAAATTGGAAATAAAAAACATTTCAGTGTCTTAAACTAAACCAGAAATACCACTTTAACTGATGACATTATCATGTATATTCCAACCAAAGCATTGGGCCACTTGCTTCTTGTGGACACATGTAGAACAATCATGTATATCAATTGTAACAAAATAGGAAGAAATAAGTACATGTCTAGAAAAGGATCTATTGTACATGAATAAGGCAAATGAGATTTGATGGAAGCTATCACCAGTCTGTTATTCATAGATATAATATCCTTTTCTAGACATGTAGTTTTGTAGAACAGTATGTGTAGATTAAAAATCCATTTCTTCAGAAAATTTGACTCCAGTCGAATTATTGAAATGTACCATTTAAAATTATTGAAGTGTTAGATTGTCCAATATAACCAACTGCATTACCTCCCTTAACTAAGGCTCAGTTTGCTGTTGCATGTGATGTCATTTTAGAATGAGCTGACCAGCCACTAATGTAGAAGTGTATTGATTGCACAGTCATTTCAAGTAAAAATGATGGATTGTGTGCAGCATACAGTCACAACTTGGTATCAAAAACAAAAAATGGGCTGTTGTTTTCTTTTAAGTTCTAAATAAAGAAAGACACCGAAAATAGGGATCTACCAATTATACTATGTCAAACCGGAAGTATTAAGAAGTGTTTTCTGTGTAGGTCCAGCTACTCATTCTAAATATTGAAAAGAGGATTAAGAAATCATTGGGGGAAACGAGAGAGCCAGCAAGCAAGAGAGAGAGATAGAGAGGAAGAAGATGACAAATATTGAAAAAAAAGTTGTCCCCTTTCATAGGGAACATAAATTTGAACTGCAAAGACGTCATCAATAAACCTTTGCTTTGTAGATTTGTCATGGAGAAATAAGAGCAGCAAATATAAACTAGAATGTGGTGAAATATTATAATATGAAGTAAGGAGCTAGATTTAAAAGGAGCAAGATCCCCATTTTCCATTTCAAAGAACTGCACTTTATTTTTGTAGAGTTGTTGCTGATCATTTTGACTGAAAATAGAGATTTGAAGTATTTTTTTTCTGTGATGTTTCTTATACAATATAAAATATGCCAAGATTGCATTTGAATACACAGTATTTTCATAACTCTTTCCAATAATGTTCATCATTTGTTTTCTTTTTTTCTTGATCTATTGATAACCATATTGACTGTGGGTGTAGCATTAGTCATTTTCATTTTCCACAGTACACTTTTCATTTCATGACCTATTGCAAATTCCCTACACTATAATCTCTACATTAGTGAGTCCTTTGTTCTAGTGATACATCATTTATGCATACATATCTGAGGCAGGTAATACCTGTGCCAAATTTTGTGAAGGTTAAATTTGTTAAAATGCAATTATTCGTAAACAATGCGATATAAATTTTTAATAACAATGAATATTGGGTTTCCAGAATGGAATATTTAAAAATAAGTATAAGAGATACCTCCATATTTGACCTTTATGAACATTGGAAAACACTAATGATAATTGAATGTTTTTTATTCACAGGGATCAGAGGAGAACTGAATGTGATTGTAAAGGTTCAACTTTTCAGTGACTTTAACCGGTTTCGACAGTCTTCATGTGGAGTGCAATTCTTCTGTAGTAAGTGTTGAAAGTTTTGCTCAAATTCGAAACATATTGTTATATCTTTCTCCATATCAGGTATTGGTGGTAGAAATATTATTTTGCTTAGATCAAATGTTTTTGGATTAGAATGTTTCCCCAGCCTAATGCAAAAATTAAAAAAATTTCTTAGTGAAACTAAAAATAGCTTTGATTTTTGACCGTTTTATCAGTGTGGGCTATCCACAAAATCTCAAAAACTGTTCACTTAAATCTTTTTCTTTTTTAATTTTGAGCTCTACTGGTCATAGAACAGAAGAGCTTATGGGATGGTCTGTTGTCCGTCCATCCCTTAGCACAAGTTTGTTATCACTACTCCTCGTAAACTACCTGGAATATTGCCGTGAAACTTTACACACACATTTATCCCATGGTCTAGTTGATCCTAAATGAAAATGGTGCTGCTCAGACATGCAATGTAACTGCCACAGTGTCCATCTTAGAAATCTTGTTATCGCTACTCCTCCTGAATGGATGGTAATATCAACATGGGGTTTTCACTAAAAGACTTCTTATGATATCTAGTTGGTCGTAACTGAAAATGGTGCCGATCTGATGTCCAATATGGTCATCACAGTGGCCATCTTGAAAATCTTATTATCGCTACTTCTCCTACATCGATGGTCATATTAACATGGGGTTTTCGCTAAAAGACTTCTTATGATGCCTAGTTGGTAATAAATAAAAACGGTGCTGGTCTGATGTTTAATATGGCCGCGAAAGTAGCCATCTTGAAAATCTTGTTATCGCAACGTATCCAGTTTTCACTAAATGACTTCTTATGATGTCTAGTTGGTCCTAAATGAAAATGGTGCCAATCTGACATCCAGTATGGTTTGGTTTTGGTTTGGTTTGGTGCTTTACAGCACAGCAAAACAAGTAGGTTATTTAGTGCTGAGGCAATTGGAGTAAAGTGTCTTGCCCAAGGACACACCACAGTAGCTGACCCAGGCTGGTCCGATGGTAGGATTCTAACCTGCACCCTTTCAGTCGTGAGTCCAGCATGCTAACCACTGAGTCCAGTATGGCTGCCACATCAGCCATCTTGAATATCTTGTTATTGTTATCACTACTTCTCCTAAATGGATGGTCGTATCAACATGAGGTTTTCACTAAAAGACTTCTTATGATATCTAGTTTGTACTTTATAAAAATGGTGCTGATGAGATGTCCAATATGGCCACCACAGCAGCCATCTTGAAAATCTTGTTATCGCTATTCCGGAGGAACAGAAAATAATATTGACATGGGGTTTTCGCCAAAAGACTTCTTATGATGTCCAGTTGGTCCTAAGTGAAAATGGTTCTACTCAGACATCCAATATGGCCACCACAGTGGCCATGTTAAAAATTGTGTTAAAGCTGTTCCTCCTGAATGGATTGTCATATCAACATGTGGTTTTTGGTAAAACACTTTTTATGATGTCTACTTGCACCTAAATCAGAAAGGTGCTGATCTGACATCCAATATGGCCACCATGGCAACGATCTTGAAAATCTTGTTATAAATAACAATTGTGCCAATCTAATATTCTATATGGCCACCACATTGGCCATCTTGAAAATCTTATTGCTACTCCTCCTAGATGGAAAGTCATATCAACATTGGGTTTTTGCCTGAAGACTTGTTACAATGTCATAGTTGGGACTAAATGAAAATGGTGTGGAACTGACATCCAATATGATCACCACTGCAGCCATCTTGAAAATCATTTATTGCTTCTCCTAAATGGAACGTCATATCGACATAGAGTTTTCACCAGAAGACTAATTATGATATTTAGTTGGTCCTGAATGAAAATGGTGCCAATCTGACCTCAAATATGGCTGCCACAATGAACATATTGAAAATCTTGTCACTAATTCTCCTGAATGGATGGTCATATCAACATGGCATTTTCACCAAAAGTCTACTAATGGTGTCTAGTTTGTTCTAAATGAAAATGGTGGTGATCTTTCATCCAATATGGTTGCCACATTTTGAGCTGCACAGTAAGACTTGATTTTATAAAAGCGGACTACCTTAAGGGCAATTAATTAAGTAGCAGTTACAGAAATAAAACTTACGCAGAATAATTGGATCTGTGACCATATCCATGTTGTATCAGGGAATGAGTTAAACTGAGGCACCTGGTACTGAGGGTCATCTTTATAATCATAGTACCAAATAATGCACCAACTAGATGTAGCACGTGGTCTTCTGTTGTACAGCTGCTGAGGTGCCGAGTGGCTTCAAGCTGCAGTTCATCCATGGGTTTGTAGAGGAATTAGTTGTTAATGATGACCCAGAATACAAGTGGATTGACAAGATCAGGACTCCTCGGGCTTCCAATGAAGCCAGGCAGAAACTTTTCTCCAAGCTGTCAGGTAAACTTACATAATCTAATTTTGATAGCTCAGATGTTGCCATATCATGTTTTTTAAGGTAGAAAAAAACTATGCTGCAAATTCACTAATTTTCATTGGGTACCAATCATTCATGTTGGGTGGTTGCTTTTAGTGACACTATCAACACATTATTGACTGTATCATGCGGAGGAATTGGGAGCTAAATGCCTTACCCAAGAACACACCAAGGCAGCTGACCCAGGCTGAATGGTTGAAAATGTCTTCTTTTTGTTTGGTTGCAACACTATGAAAATTGATACCCATGAAAATAAATGAACTGACAGTAATTCTTATTGGTTGTAAGTAGTTAAGCAGTTATGACTCTAGGTCTTAAAATATGTAACAGAAAGAAAGTGAAACCAATAAAATCAAGTAAAATCAACAAGCAATTTATTTCCAGACAATTAAGGTGAAAATTCAAAAGACACTTACAATTGTTGAGTTAAAGTTCAGATTAACCTAAATGTCCTAAGCACAAATCCAAAATAACAATGTTCAGAATGAATTCCAATAGCCTTGAATGTCCTGATGTACCACAAAGATGTAATCCAGAATGTATTTGAATGAGTTCACATAAATCCCAAAATCATGTAATAAATCCAAAAGTCAATGAGCACTTTATTAATTCCAATGAATATTTTAAATAAATAATTCCTCTCAAATTATATCTGATTTCAACAACACAACTGTAAATTCAGACTGATCTTTAGAACAAGAATGAAATTATTTACACACACACACACACACATATATATATACACACACACACATATATATATATATATATATATATATATATATATATATATATATATATATATATATACATGCCTACATGACCTATGTCACAGCAGAATATGAGTAATTCTAATGGTAAAATACTTGCCTACCTGACCCATGTCCCAACAGGACATGTTGCAAAATACCATGTAAACAACTGGACAAAAGTTAAGTATGTATTTTCAAATAACCATACAACTTACAATCATAGACAAAAGTTAATTATATAAACATCATACATAAAACTAGACAAGAGTCTTGTCAATAGAAAGTATATAAAATATTCAGAAACTATCAGATTTATGACCTGTTGTAATTTTTCTTCATAGACTTCTTGTTTTACATTTCTGTTCCAGTTGTAATTCAGCATGTCAGACTAATAATCTAGATGTGCCTTTTGCTATTGAAAAATCATCAGCTTCAGTATCTAAATGTGTTTTTTCCCATCTGTCTGTCCATCCATCCATCCATTCATCCATCATACACACTTTTATTTCTCTAGTAAAAATCCAAAGCAGTTCAAGATATTCCTATGAGACTTTATGTACATATCAGATTCTTGGTCAGGATATGCCTTTGCTTTTTATATATTCATAATAATGCAGAGCATATTATGTTAAAGTATCTGTCTATCCATTCCCTATTTCGTTTCTGTACAGTAACTTGATTTCTTCACAGTTAACAGTCACAAAGCTGTGTGGATTGCTTGCAATTAGGTAAGGAAGAAGACCTTTGATTCTGGGGTCAAAAGGTCAAAAGTCAAGGTCACTGTGACTGAAAGGAGAATAGTGGTTGCCGTACAATAACAGTAGTTTGACATGACAGACCTGGACCAAATTTTGTGGATGGCTTGCACTTGGGGTAAGAATAGAAGCCTATGAATTTGGTGTTAAAAGGTCAAAGGTCATGGTCGCTGTGACTGAAAGGAGAAACATGGTTTCCACACAATAACATTAGTTCTCTATGACAGACCTTGGGGAGCCACAGTAGCTCAGTTGGTAAAGTGTCTGACTCATAATCCATGGGTTGCTGGTTTAATACCCATCTAGGCCAGTCTGGGTCGGCTGCTTCCATGTGTACTTGTGAAAGGCATTTAGCTCCCATATCCTTGGCATGATTTGGTCAATAATGTGTCAAAAGTGCAGTTGAAACCAGCAAAAAGATGACAGACCTGTACACAAACTTTGTTGATGGCTTGCACTGGTAAGGAAGAAGCCTATTTATTTTTTTATCAAAACATCAATGGTAAAGGTCATTGTGACTGAAAGAAGAAAAATGGCTTACATACAATAACATTATTTCTACAACTCAGACCGGTAAAGGTCACTATGACTTTAAGATGAAAAATGGCTTATGCACACAAATTTAAGTTCCTGAACATGTACCTTTACCAAAGTTTGTGGATGACTTGCATGTTAGGTAAGAAAGAAACCTATTGATTTTGGGGTCATAGGTTAAGATCACCTCTACTGGAAAAAATAAGTTTTTGCATAATAACTTTAGTTCTAGACCACATAAATTGAGCGATGTTTGTTTAGGGCTTGCACTGAAGGTATGGATGAGGCCTATTGATTTTGGGGTCCAAGGTAAAAGATCATGGTCACTGGCTCAAAGAAATATGAGTTTTGGAGATTAGCTTTGTTCTAGAGTATATTTCTTGACCAAACTTTGCGGATGGCTTGGACTTAGGTAATAAAAAGAACCTCTAGAGTCTGGGGTTGAAAGGTCAAAGTTCATGGTCATCGTAAATTTAATTAGAAAATAGTGATTTCTGCACTGTACACTTAGTTCAAGACTGAATACCTTGACCAAAGGTCCTGGTCATTGAGACCTTTTGGTCAATAATCTCCACAGTCAACCATGCCCTACTAGTGCCTACATAGAGGATAAAAAACACTAGATGGGTGGGTTTATAATTTGCCTTTCATTATACTCTTTTGATGGAATTCTTCAGGTAAAATGATACACAGATAAAGATATGCTGGCTCATGCTTTTGTAAATTACCATAATGAATTTGACCCAAATTAAACAGATTCATATACATGATGCCTTCCCTTTATACATTGTAAATACAAACTTCTTATGTATCAAATCTTTGACAATATCTGATGACTCCTAACTGACATTTTGGTGGGTGGGTGGGTGAGGATATAGATGACCATCTTCTTGCTTAAATCATATATTTTGTCTCCCTTCAATATATATATATATTCATTCCAGTTTTCTTTTCTATTAATTTTCCTTCAAATACTTTTCTCTCACCTGTTTCATGTTTTCTTCCTCCTTTATCTGCTAATTATCTAATTGTTATTGATGCTATTCAATGTATAAATGATCCATTGAACTTCTGTTGTTTTTTTTTAAAAAATTAAATACCTGGGTTTTATTAACCAGTCATGTGACCTCATTTTTGATGCTTTACTGATGGAGACTGACAAAACAGTATTCTAAAAGTCAGATTCACTCAGTTGATTTTCAAAGGAGAAAAATCATTACATACATGTATTTAAGTAGCCATGACTACCATTTGTCTTCAGTCACATGTCAAGATGTCAGATTGACCAGCTAAGCATTGTAGGATTGAACTATCCTCACAGTTAAAATTAGTCTGATCAAAGAGTATGAATCTGTGCCAAAACCTACATTGAAGAAAGTAGGAGAAGAATTTGGCATAGGAACATAATGAATTATATGGAGTATTTAAACATTATGGATTATCATTCATAATTCTAATGGACTTATAGTCAAGTTATGAAAGAATCTCGTTCCTTAAATATTTCTTGAGATGAGGACTGTACTTCTATGTGGAACAATTGTATATATCCATGTGACAGGATGTGATTTTTGGAAGGAACATAAGTTGATCAGTTCATTTTTCATTAAATGTTCAAAAAACAAACATCTTTATTAATTTGTGATCTCTGACACATACACATACACAGATGTTCTCATAATTACTTCTGTCTCTCTCTTTCAAGTCACATAAGTGCTTATAAAAAGACAAACTTTTTCACATCTGCAAAAACCCTCAGTAAACTGAAAACCTCTCAAAACCGAAAAATTAAATTTGGTCCCAAGAATTTTTGGTTTAGAGGAGTTTCACTGTATATCAATAAAAAGAATACCTAATGTATCAATGAACAGAATAACTAATGTATCAATGAAAAGAGTAACTAATGTATCAATGAAAAGAATAACTAATGCATCAATGAAAAGAATAACTGATGTGTCAATGAAAGAATAACTAATGTATCAATGAAAAGAATAACTAATGTGTCAATGAAAGAATAACTAATGTATCAACGAAAAGAGTAACTAATGTATCAATGAAAAGAATAACTAGTATATCAATTAAAAGAATAACTAGTGTATTAATGAAAACAGTGGTGGTGCAAGGGGGTTTGGGAGGGGGCAATTGCTCACTGAAGCCAGGTGAAGGGGATGCTGTTGGGCACTTTGTAAAAAAAAATTTGCAGCTTAAATTTTCATAGTGTTTCGCCTTCACCTTAGTGTAATGGGGGCAATTCTTCACAAAACTTATATTTAGGAGTGGGGGAGGGGAGGGAGGTTGGCAACTGATATAAAAACTATTCTCTGTAGCAAAGTAGGGGCACCACTAAGGAATACTGCCTCATGGGTGCCTTGACCCTCATGCCACCACTGAATGAAAAGGAATAAAAGAATAACGAATGTGTCAATAAAAAGAATAACTAATGTATGATTGAAAAGAATAACTAATGTGTCAATGAAAAGAATAACTAGTGTATCAATGAAAAGAATAAGTAATGTGTCAATGAAAAAAATTACTAATGTATCAATGAAAAGAATAACTAATATATCAATGAAAAGAATAACTAATATATCAATGAAAAGAGTAAATAATGTATCCATGATCAGTGATAAGAATAACTAGTATGTCAGTGAAAAGAATGAATTGATTTGCTTTTTGTATAAGGATCACTAAATTTATTGATAAAATTACATGTCTATATTTATTTTATTTATTTATCATCAACTGATGATCTATATTTTGTGCAGGTGAACTTCAGAGGAAAATAGGATTGAAAGTTCTGGAGATGGGTGGCAACTCTGTCATAGGGTAATTAGAGAAATAGATTTTTTTATATTTTGCTTTGTATCTTCACTTGACAACAATAAATTGTTGTAAAACTGTAAATTCTAGAGATTTATTCCTAGTTTTGTAAGTACCCTACATACTCATAAGTTGAGTCTAACTGCAAGCAACATAGATCTTGATTTGCCGTTGCATAATGTGCTTGGAGATCAGAGTCTATGTTGCTTGTTCCACTAATTACATCTAACAAACTGCATAGACCCAGATATGCTGGCACATTATGCAATGGTAGATCTGGGTCTGTCCAGTTTGCAGTTGGATTCGACTTATAAGCAAGTATATATGGTATTTGAATATTTACAACCCCGGAGTATTTCACAATTGTCACAACTCATAGTCCTTTTGGATTATATTACTGCTATTTCACTGATTTGACCCATGGGTCATCTGAAACTTGTCCTTCTTCTGGTTAGATTATTTAAAACATCATAGACTGGATTTCACTTATATTCTTTTGGCACTCCAAGAGAACCCAATTGAAACAGGTACAAGTAATCACTTTAAAGATGGTGGCTCATATACTGCCATATGATATCATGTGGTGTATGTCTCTCTAAGTTTTGAATCCCTTTCTTCTGCTATTTATTTAATAGTTTTGTATCCTGAACCAAAGCAACAACTAACAACTGTAATTAAAAAACAGATCACATAAAATACGATATCAATTGAGTATGATATAATTACTGCACCACCTCACTATAAGGTCCTTCATTATAACACAGTACCTTTTATAAGGTGGGTATAATCATGGATACCATTTTATTATGTAGTCATAAAATTATATATATAGTGTACTTCATTATAAGGCAATTTCACTATACAGCAGTATACTTCATGTCTCCCATTGACAGGGTTATAATGAGGGAGTGCTGTATTTAAGCATAGAAGTTTAAATTTTGTCAAGAAATTTGCAGTATTATGGCTGTAGTACCTTAGTATCTCCCCTTGAGGTAACCCATACTATGTGGAATATTGGAAAATATATAAGCTCTAAGTTTTCATGAGTTTAGTGATTGTAAATTACATAAAATTTTATGATGCACTGTGAATCTTGAAAAACAAGTAAATATACAATTATAAACCTTTGTTGAGGTGAATATGAAGTTTTATGAACCTGTAAATCATATATTGACTGATGAACCAGTAAATCTCATATTGACTGATGTAAAGCAGAGGTAAATACGATAGTTTTTCTATATCCATTGAAACAAAAGTATGTAATTGTTTTATTGCATGATTTAGAAAAAAAAATTAAATTTAATTTGCTTTAGAAATGTACAAATGCCATTTAAATGCATGATGCTAAGAGTTTAACATTATGATGTCACATAAAAGTCAATGACATCATGACCATGCAGTGTAAAGAATGAGCATGCGACTTGAAGAAATATCACATATCACATGACATTGTGCACATTTCTTATAGGAATCATGTAATAATAAATATTTCCTATCCACTTACTTCAAAAGTAACAAACTTCAGGTCTTCTTGCAGGATTTTTTTTTCTAATATCATTTTAATAGTGAAGACCACTTTGCAAAGGAAGACATACTCCTCTCTCTGCGAGAAATAAAAAAAAAAAACTTAATATTTGATTTTTCTTCCATTGTGCTTTATTATTGGAAGGATTCTAATTTTAGGGCCTGTATTCTGAATGGTGAGTGGATTTCAACCTGAATTCTGAATATTTTTATGTTCAGGAACATTTTTTTACAATTAAAAAGCCTTATATACAGTTAAAAATTGATATGTATGGGGTTTAATAGCAAATCAGCACAATCCTGGCTATATAGTGCTGAGTAAGTTTAGGATATATTTCACCAGAAATTTTCAATAGCATCGGGGTAAGCGCATTAGGGTCATAAAATGTTTTAAAAAGCATGCGTTAGCATCATAATATCAATGAAATAAAAAAGAAGTGCATATATTTACATAGTGTTCTTTATTTATCTAGGTTATAGCAATGCTTAATGTCTATCTCATTTGTTTATTAATTTAAATAAATGATATACGTCTTTTCTTCTTTTCGCCATATATGCAGACTGCCACATCAAAATTAAAGTCTTTTAAGGATTGTCCTTCAGTACTGATTGTCATCAGGGAATTCAGTACCCTCTGTGTCAACTTGTTTCTTAAAACACTCTCAATTCTATTGATTGAGGAGAATGACCTTAGACAATCTGAGAAAAAAATGGAACATACAATTTATTATTGGATGTACAAAAAAGAGACAAAACTACCTGAATCCTAATTAAGTGAATTACCAAGGACAAATTCTTCAAGAGTCAAGACAGTGATGTGATACCCAAGAAGAGGTAAAAACAGGTATCATTTGAGTAATAGGGCTTTGAATTAGGTGACAGGATATTTGTTTAACAGATTAATTTTATAAGGGTGGTGGGAAACATTAAAGATTAGCGGCACAAGAGCATAGCGTAGCAGCAGGTTCTAAAGCATCGGGGGTTATCGGGGTTTGAAACGATAGTGTAGTGGGCCCTGGGGAGAACACTGTATATATATATATATATAATCCACAATTTTAATAATCCAAGACCTTCTCAGGTAGAACATCATTATGAGACACATTTCAGGACTAAAAGGTAGACTCCATTAGTTGCTTCTTATGACATGCAACAGGGAGCATTGGGCCTATTCCACATCCCTGACCCAACGGGGTGGAATGGGGTGTGTGTCATAAATATAATGAACCTCAGTTTGATTTGAGTTTTAATCCAGTGTTATCCCATATGAAGAAGAGAGTTATGGTATATGCCCTGTATCCATTACATACACATTATCCATTGTGCACAAATTTACCATCCAGTTCTCACTATCCATTGTGCATCTGTCAATAATTGCCTACCCGCAAGATTAGTTCCATAGAAACAGATGCTTAGAACACAGACATTTTTAACAAATATATATGCCTAATTATACGGTTGTCTATAATAACAAAGGCCAGGTGAGCAATAGAAGCCTACTTGGCCCTCTTATTTATCTTTGTTCCCTTGTTTTTCAGATACAGTCAAAATTTTGACCTTGAGGGTGAGTCAGGAATTGTAGTACGAGGTATCGGAACATCAGTAACCCTATGCAAGATTATTCTTCCAGCCCCTTCTTCTCCACAAGGAGTATCACCAATGAAAGAGTAAGCTCCCTTTTTTTACACCCACCATAAGGACGAGCATATTATGATATTATCTGTCTGTCTGTCAATCTGTCTATAAATTTAGTTTACACAAAAAGTAACTTGAGTTTTCCACTATCTGTAGTTACCGAACTTTGTGGATGGTTTGCACTTGGGGCAGGGAAGAACAATTTTGTCTTTGGGGGCATAAGGTCAAAGGTCAAGGTCACTGTGACTGAAAGAGGAAACATGGTTTCTGCACAATAACTTGAGTTCTCCACCATCTACAGTTACCAAACTTTGTGTATGGCTTGCACTGAAGGTAAGTAAAAACTTTATTCCTTATTAATTTTGGGGTCAAAGGTCAAAGAAAAAGGTCACTGTGAATGAAAGAGGAAACATGGTTTCTGCACAATAACTTGAGTTCTCCACCATCTACAGTTACCAAACTTTGTGGATGGCTTGCACTGAGGGTAAGTAAAAACCTTATTCCTTATTAATTTCAGGGTCAAAGGTCAAAACCACAATCTATGGTTACCAAACTTTGGGGATGGCTTGCACTTTGGGTAAGCAGTAAGCATATAGATTTTGGGGTCAAAAGGTAAAAGGTCAAAGTAACTGTGACTCAAAGAAGAAAAATAGTTTCTGCACAATAACTCTCCACCACGTACAGTTATCAAACTTTGTGGATGACTTGCACTTGGGGTAAGGAAGAATCTTTTTGATTTTGGGGTTAAAAGGTCAAATGTTAATATCATTGTGATTGAAAGAAGAAAAATGGTTTCTGCACAATAACTGGAGCTCTCTATAATCTATGGTTACCAAGCTTTGTGGATGGCTTGTACTTGGGGTAGTTAATAATCCTATCAGTTTTGAGGTTGAAAGGTCAAAGGTCAAGGTACCTATGACTGAAAGAATAACACTGGTTTCTGCACAATAACATTAGTTCTGTATCACATACCTGGACTAAACTTTGAGGATTGTTTGCAGTTGGGGTAAGGAAGAAGCCTATTGATTTTGTGGTCAAATAAGGTCAAAGACCACTGTGACTAAAAGAAGAAAAATGGTTTCCACACAGTAACATTAGTTCTACATCACAGACCTGGACTAAACTTGGTTGATGGCTTACATTTGGGTTAAGGAAGAAGTCTGTTGACTCTGGGGTAAAAAAGTCAAAGTTCAAAGTCACTGACTGAAAGAAGAAAAGTGGTTTCTGCAAAAAAATTTCAGTTATCTACATAGAGGACTATTAAAAATGGGGCAGGCGTTATAATGTGCTGGTCACAGAACTCATTTTCTTTTCTCTTTTTATTTTGATTCAGTATATGAACCAGAAAAGGGACTTTTGTAGTGTAGCCACAGAAGAAAAAATATTTGAGCTATAGGTATTGGTTTCTTGATTCCTATTATAGCCCAGTTTTCTCACTGTTTATATGCCGCATCTTAAGTTGGGCATATTATGTTATGGCATCTTTCCATTCATGTGTTGTTCCATCCATCTGTCTGTCCATTAAGATTTGCTTGTCCAGTCCATAACTTTGTAACAGTTGGAGAGATTTTGCTTGTCCAGTCCATAACTTTGTAACAGTTGGAGAGATTTTGCTTGTCCAGTCCATAACTTTGTAACAGTTGGAGAGATTTTGCTTGTCTAACCCATAACTTTGTAACAGTTGGAGAGATTTTGCTTGTCTAGCCCATAACTTTGTAACAGTTAAAGAGATTTTGCTTGTCTAGCCCATAACTTTGTAACAGTTGGAGAGAATTTCGTGAAATTTTGCCAAGGTTTATATTATGACTAGATGGTGTGTCGTGTACCATATCCATTATGCTTAAAAATCAAGGTCATGGCAAGGTAAAATGTAATTCTGTGACTTGTATTCATATCTAGAGTATAACTTTTGAATCACTGAAGATATTTTAATGAAGAAAATAAATTATGAAAAACACTAAATGTCTAGGACAGTTTTGTATACCAATAGCAATAACTGTAAGGTTTTTGATGGTTTGCTTAAACTTGTGGACTTTAATAAAACTTGAAAAAACTGGGTTTTCATAGGTATCAAATGGACTTTATCACTCCCAAGATATTGCTGAAATGAACTGGATAGGTATAACATTAGATGGGCTTCATTGGACAGGCTCAGTTTCAACAAACAGGATATGCCAAAGATTTTTAAAGTTGTGCATGCAATTTTTACCTGCCATGTTTATCCATGTAAAATGTTTGCCAAACTTTGAACAGTTTAAACCCAGATCTGCTGGCATAGTATGTGCCTGTAGATCAAGGTATACTCTGTTTGTTCCATTTATTATTTTCAGTAGTCAGTGTAGATCCTGATTTCTTTAATTTCTGTATATGTGTTATACAGTTTGCCATGTGAGAAAGTCATGTGGGATAAGCCTATCCCAAACGAGTGCACCCACTGACACTGTAAACAGTGTCATTATGTTTATGACATTATAAATGTCTGCAATGTTTCTTGCAGTTTCAGTTTTCAAAGGACACATTTTTTAAATCTATAAACAGCAATGTTTGTTTACAACACGATAAATTTGTTGTCAACTAAACACTTGATGCTAAAAGCTGTTGGAAAATACACTATTCCTAATGCTGTATGTACACCTGTGATATACCACCTTTCTTTCCCAATACTGTTTCCTTGTGAGAATGACAGAAAAGCAATCCATTATATGCATTGGTGTGGGATAGAGAAATCCCACACCAGTGCATATGATGGATTCTTTTAATCTCTCTCTGTACTGTATGCAACAACAGATCTGGGTATATTTTTTTAACCTCTCTTTGTATATTTTGCTATGGCAGATCTGGGTCTATTCTTAATCTCTGTACAATATGCTATGACATATCTGCGTCTGTTATCAATCTCTTTCTGTACAGTATGCTATGACAGATGTGGGTCTTCTATTAATCTCTCTATACAGTATGCAATGACAGATCTGATCTGTTATTAATCTCTCAGCACAGTATGCAATGACAGATGTGGGTCTATTAACCTCTCTCAGTACAGTATGCTATGACAGATCTGGATCTATTATTAAGCTCTCTTTGTACAGTATACTATGACAGATGTGGATCTATTATTAATCTCCAACCTATTAAAATTGGTGGAAAGTGGAGGGAGGGTTTATCATCTGACCTGATTGTACTACATAATTTGTAAAAGTAGGTTGTCTTATTATGACTTGTATGTAATTGTTTCATGAAGAGTGCTACAGCCATTTCTGAAAACTAGGTCATTGTGACTATATTTCATGGTTTTCATATGGCCATACCACCAGTGACAGTTTTCTTCTTTTGTGCTTACTATGCAGATGAGTTTTGCAAGCTTGACATGCAGTTTTATAAATTATCTCAATTTTATTTTGCCTGCATAAGTGAGAAATTTACTTTGTTATATGATAGGTAATTTCCATTATATATTATTGTTGTCTTTAATTGCAGTACAGTTTTCTGGTACTCTTTCAGGTTTACAAATGAGTATAAGTACAGTATTAATGACATGTTTCATTTGTTTTCTATTTAATTTTTAAATAAATAATTAGAGACAAGAAATTTTGTGGCTGAAGAGAGAACAAATTCCTGCCCCATTTTATGCTGTTAACTCAATAATCAACTGTGACCTTAATTTCTCCATTTAGGTGATCCTTTTGTAAGCACATTATATTTGTTTGACTTGACTTTATATTAAATCAAAAATTTACTGGTATATAATCATCAAAGGTTATAACATTTTGTTATACTGAAACTTTAAAATCTCTACAGTAGAATCTCTCCAGAGCAACCTCTGCTATGGGTGACCACCAGTCATTTACGACCACAATCATCTTGCACAGATCAATTTTATTATATAAATGCACTGTTGTGAGTGACCACTTGCAGAATGCAACCGGCGACCATGATTTTTAGGCAGAATAAGTATTTTGCCTCAGTATACTGCTGCCATCTCTTATAATTTGAATATGGTCATGCATGCCATTAAATTATTCAAATTTTGTTTTATCATTGCTGCTTAATTTATTTCACTCTATTTTACATATTGGCGTATGAGAACCAATTTATAAAGTGATTTCACATCATTAAATACGCAATTTTTGTGTTTGAATGAACTATCAGGATACCAATTTGTTGGAACATCCCTCACTTTTAATGTGGGTAACTTTTATGGCTACCATCAACAGCATTATAGAAGGGGAGCACTAGTTTTATCTCACTGATGTGACAGGGAAACCTTGCAGAATTGTGACCTGTACATTTCTTATCTTAGATTTATTGTTTATGTCCCCTTGTTAGGAACATGCACTAAGGAGTATTAGTAATGCATTGTCAATTTCATGAAAGATGATGTTAATTTCATGTTATTAAATGTACATCTTTTGGACTTAAAATAATTTATGGTTTATAAGTAATACAAAAAAAAATAATATTAAGGATGGAGAAAAGTGTATGGTTTGCACAGAGACAATGGAGTCCCAGTCTTGACTCGTCTCAGTGCCTACTCCACCATGAATTCTTTTTGTTGACTTTTACACTGATAAACAAATGAATATAGTGGTATATATGAAAAATGATAGTGCAGTAGTCCCTATTGCCCTCCCCCCACCCATCCCTTTTGCAAAGAAAAGGTGACCTTGAAAGATGTTGGCTGCTCATAAGGCAGATAAAATGGTAATATGTATATTGCTTTCTTTTTATAACCCCATTCATGGGAGCCCAGTAAATCATCCAGAATTTTAACAGAGTTCGAATTTCCCTTATGGAATTTTAGTTAAGGGGGAATTTCAAAATTTAAAGCAGGGGGAGGGTTGGGTGTCACATAAGAAAAGTATCTGTGAATATACCTCTTATGGTATGTTTTAAGAAATATGTGTGTGATAAATAACTTTTAATGAATAAACACTTACATTGTTTAACAATGAACGTTTATATTGTGCCTTTATTGATTTAATAAAGGCTTTTGATAGCATTTACCATAATGGTCTTTGGAAAAAATTGTACATGTATAAACTTAGTATTAATGGTAACTTGCTTAGGATCATACAAGATATGTTACTATACAAATGTCAAGTAATGTGTAAGGGGACATAAAACCTACTCTGATTTTTTTCAATTGTGCTGTTGGCTTAAAGCAAGGGGAGGTTTTATCTCTGATCCTTTTTTGCTCTCTTCCTAGTTGACCTTGACCGTGACCTTTTTCTGCAACATAATATTAATTCTGGCATAATGCTAGATGATATATTACATTTATAATGTTATTTGCTGATGATATGGTTGTACTTGGTAAAAGCCCATAGGATTTGGAACATAGTTTGAATTTGTTAAAATATGTTGTAATAAATGGGGTTTAGAAGTTAATATTGAGAAAACCAAAATAATGGTACACCTCTCCCTTGATAACTCGCACCTGGATAACTCGCCAACCTGCTTATAATGCTGGGGTAAACATGGATCCCATTTTTTTTTCTAGAAAATACCAAAAGAATTGGACCCTTATTTGTTGAACATGAAGAAAATTGCAATCAAAATTGGTAAATGAAACCTTGATATATTACTCATTTTCTTGTCGAAAACAGCGGTTAGTGCCCAGAAATTTGAATCAACATCTTGAAATTCTCAACTTTTAATAAGAAGTCCTATATTTTGTAACAATTTCTTTTTTAAAAAAATTCTCAGTACACTATAAATAACAATATTCAATGAAATTTCAATCAATGAAAATGTCACTAATGCCTACTGGTGGCAACACTTTAAGAAATATATACTAATGAAGTAAGTTTGTCAAGTGAGATTTGTATTTTAGTTCTGTTTTAATTCAGTTTCAGTGTAATCATCATAAATGTGATATGCCCTCTTGTGTTCAAACGTGAAAAATGTAAATCTACTGTAACAGCTGTGTCCGCGAGCGATTCTGTGAGAACCTAATTAAATGCCGACTGTGTTTTGATCTCCAACTTGTGGATCTATTTGTTGTATTGTTACACTCAATTATTTATCACATTAATTACCGGTATGTCTTTTGTTTCAAATTAAAAAGGTGGTGGAATAAAAAAATGTTAAAAGCGATGCAAATCCTACCTGCATAAGAGCTAGCAGTCATGGTCATGTGTCACGTCAACTCATTTCAGTTGACTATTTGAACACTTATAACTATTATTATGTAAGTAACATAATTAAACTATTTAAATTATCCTACTCATTCACAAATATGATCAAAGATAGCGAAAGGATTACTCAGTGAATGAAAAGCTTTGTTTCTTAGATACGCTTCATTATGGAGAAGCAAGTTCCAAAGTTTGTAGTGAACTTAAAATTCCTGAATTGGCACTTTGAGGTTTGCTCAAGGATGGGCAGAAGTTTTACTATTACTTGCAATTAAATCACGGCATCAGTATTTTACAAATAAAACAATTTTTAAAAATCGACTTTTAGCATTGACAGTTGTGTCATGAAATAAATGTTCCTAGTTTTCGAAAAAAGGAATCTTGTTTTGTTGTGCAAAAAGCAGTGATGTAATACACAATGTTTTGCAGGTACATGACAAGGTACACATGTACATGATGTGTGTTGAAACCTGTTGGAGTAATGTTTTTAACGATCTTTCAGAGATTGGTTATCTTGAAAATAAAGATAATTCATACAGAAAAGTAAACAAGTTCATTAGAAAAGGTTGTTTACCGACAATTATTCCCAGCGTGATTATAAAACAAGTATTCAGCCATTAAACAGTGCTGCTACCCCCCCCCACCCCCCCCCCCACCCCCCCCCCCCCCCCACCCCCCCCCCCCCCCCCCCCGTCTTCTCAATGTCTAGCTGGGATAGCACCACCTTCTTCATTTTTTAGAGGTCCCTTGGTAACTGGCACCCTGGCTTATAGTGTGCGAGTTAATGAGGGAGAGGTGTATTCAGAAATGAGGACCTGTCAGAGCCTTGGAGAAATGAACCTATAATGGTAAACAGCTACAAGTTGTAAATGATTTTAACTATTTAGGTATTGTATATAATTATACTGGTAACTTTTCATTGTAAATGATTTTAACTATTTAGGTACTGTGTATAATTATACTGGTAACTTTTCATTTGTAAATGATTTTAACTATTTAGGTACTGTGTATAATTATACTGGTAACTTTTCATTGTAAATGATTTTAACTATTTAGGTATTGTATATAATTATGCTGGTAACTTTTCATTATAAATGATTTAAACTATTTAGGTACTGTACATAATTATACTGGTAACTTTTCATTATAAATGATTTAAACTATTTAGGTACTGTACATAATTATACTGGTAACTTTTCATTATAAATGATTTAAACTATTTAGGTACTGTACATAATTATACTGGTAACTTTTCATTATAAATGATTTAAACTATTTAGGTACTGTACATAATTATACTGGTAACTTTTCATTATAAATGATTTTAACTATTTAGGTACTGTATATAATTATACTGGTAACTTGTCACTGAATCAAGAGGCATTAGCTGGTAAATGTCTTAAAACACTCAATATCTTGATTGCCAATACACGTAAATATGATCAAACACTCAATATCTTGATTGACAATAAATGTAAATATGATTAAAAAACTCAATATCTTGATTGCCAATACACGTAAATATGATAAAACACTCAATATCTTGATTGCCAACACATGTAAATATGATAAAACACTCAATATCTTGATTGCCAACACACGTGAATATGATAAAACACTCAATATCTTGATTGCCAACACACGTAAATATGATAAAACACTCAATATCTTGATTGCCAACACAAGTAAATATGATAAAACACTCAATATCTTGATTGCCAACACGCAATTATGATTTGAAGCCAAAAAAGCATCTGTCAACTGTTTGATGCATATGTTGGATCTGTATTAAGTTGTACATGTTAAATTTGGGGATTCTTAGAATCAAAACAGATTGAATGGATACATTTGAAATTTTGTAAAAACCTGTTATGTGTTAAGTCAACCAAATGTTAGATAGGAATATATGGGGAATTAAGAAGGTGCCCTTTTTATGTATCACGATATGCATGAATTATTAAGTATTGGTGTTCTATTGTAAATACTAATAACATTATTGTTAAATATTTATACAATGGATTATTAAATGATTGTAGTAATGGGTATACAAATTGGGCTAGTAATGTTAAAGTATTACTAGATCAATATGGCTTTTCATATGTTTGGAATGATCCATCAGTTGTTGATGTGAAGAATTATCATTTAGTATTTAAGCAAAGAGTTTTAAATGTATTCATTCAAAAATGGATTAATAACATTCAGAAGTCATGCTTTACGTTCATATAAAAATTTATAGCAATTATTTGAATTTGAAGACTATTTGAACATTTTGCCTTCTAAACTTGAATTACTTTTGCCTTCTAAACTTAAAATTACTTTTGCTAAATTGAGGTTATCATCTCATCAACTATGAATTGAAATGGATCATTGTGTTCTCTATAGAATCAAACTGGAGCATCACTACTGTAATGTTTGTAACACTAATGATTTAGAAGATGAGTATCACTTTTTATTAGTTTGTCCTGTGTACCACCTTCTTAGTAGGAAATATGTATGTTAATATTATTATGCAATTGTTTCAAATTTATAGAACTGATGCAAGTTAAACAAAGAATTATTGTGTTAAAACTGGCAAAATATGTCTATTAATCATTTGACTTAAGAAAGGCTTTATTACAGTTTATATATGTCTGAAATCTGTAATACTGCAAACTCGTTGCATTAGTATACTCTCATTCTTTGTAAAGTTCGATGTCACATAATACTTCATACATTGAACATAGTATAGGAGTAGTCATATATATATTTTTTGTACGATTATGTTACTTGGTATTTAGATGTTTCACTCTTCACCTGTTTCATATTTTTTTCTTCATATAGATGGATGAGAAACTGTATAGTTTCAGTCCGAATAAAGTTTCTGTTCTGTTCAGTTCTTTGTCTTCATTATTGGCACAATGGCAGCAATTGTGTCATGAAAATGGCACTACATTGAATGCATTAGAACTGCATGTAACAGCAGAGACATTACTACAGAACACTGAAAACTGCATTTCTGCCATTGTACAACCTCACCAAGTGCAGATTGTAAAATGTTTTTAATAACTAGATAATCAACGAAAGCGTTTAACTGCTCAATTGCAAATAGTTACTTAGTAAGCACTTGATTATGGTGGTTTATTTAGAAGTCAAGCGCTTACATGATCAGTTTCAGCTTGTTAATATGAATGAATGTTACAAGTTTCTTTAGGCTCACACCAAATGGATAATGCATGATTTATGAATACTGTGGGATGGGAGGATTCATTACATTTTGGTAGGGATTTGTGCAGTTAAGCATCCTGTAGAAACTACTAGGAGCCTTAGAAGTTACCCACATTTCCACATTTTAAGAGAAGACACCTTATACTGAGTGTGGCATACTCGTGCACCAAACACAAAAACTGAAATCAGATAATAAATAGTATTTTAAGAGAGGACACCTTATTCTGAGTGTGACTTACTCATGCACCAAACAGAAAAATCAGATAATAAATTGTATTTATTAGGTTAGAACTAAAATCAATATAGATAAGTTAAGAATCAATGATGTAAATTTAACCAGCTTAATTGGATCCATGACTATATTTGCATTATAAGAAGTGGAGTGGTATACTGAGGGGCTTTAAACTGAGGAACCAATGTATGATATTGAGTCAGGTCTAGGTGGCCTCTTGTCAAAGAGTTGATGCAAAATCAGGTCCATGTAAGACGGGACCAGTGCACTTTTAATCAAAATCTACTTTACAAGTAAACCATGTATGAAATTTAGTATATGCAAAAGTTTTTAAAAAAATAAAAATAAAAAACAAATGGATACAAAAATAAGTAAATAAATAAATTTTAATACATAAAAATTAATAGAATTAAGTTTTGACATTTGCCTGAATATTTTTTGGTAAAATCTTGCTTATATAAAACTGTTATCCTATTTTATCCTATATACTTTTCACAGATAATGGAAACGTGAAAATGTCCTTTTAATGTATACAGCTGTATCTGATACATGATGCTCTTACTGAGCTTTTTTGCAAAGACTAGTACAGAGATGGTCTTCATTTTGCAGGTACCTGGGTGTTGCATACTGTAGGCAATTATATTTTGTTTCATAATTTTTTTTTTTTTTTCCTCTGTATTTTCACTATCATATTTATCAGGAATAAGTCCACAAAGAATCTGAGAAGTTACTGTGAATTAGCTTTTCTTTGTGGGGTACCAATTATTATGAATTTTATAGTGGCTTGGAGGGATTGAAATCTCTCATAAGCCTGTGTCATGCTGTCTTCTCTTCTGTTACTAAGAATAGTTTGTATTTCAAATAATAAGGCACATACACTGTATTATGTTTGGCTGTATTGGCCTTCAAAAGTCAGTGTAGTTGTAGAAAGGGACATAATTCAAATTCTAATTCTAGGAGGAAATGTTTAGCCTCATGATTACCTCCCTTGATATAATTTGACTGCTTCTGTGTAATACTTGATACAGAATCATTTCAATAAAAGTGCTCATAAAAGCTAATTGCTTAATATTTATTTTCTTTCAAAATGTTATGATTTTTTAATAAATTCACTGTTAATTGTTAAAGAGAAAAAAATGTATATGTATAATTCAGATTACATGCATTAAGAGCATATTGGTTGTTACTTTTGATCATAAAAAGGAACATGATGATCAATATGTTGCACTTTATATTCATGCCTTTGGTCCTGTTTAATGCACTAAACTACCTGTACCCTCTAACCCATCAGCATTCTCAATACTTTGATTTGTAAAACCATAACAATTGATACACACAAAAATAATTGAATTGATTATAATTGCAAATATCCAGCTTGTAGATTGTTTCATAAGGTCAATTGACTCAAGTGTCTAATGTCAAACAGTTTTTTTATAAAGATTTTTAGTTACCTGGGTATAAGGCCAAATGAGCTTCTTATCAGAAACCACTGGAACAGCTTCTACCAAATGTGGCAGAGAGCTTCTGGGCTTTAAAGGAATTTTTTGTTTTTTAAAAATGATGCTGATCTGTCATCAAATATGGCCACCATTACTAAAAATAGATAAAACCTTTAAATGACTTGTTCTCGATAACCAGTCCATATAATTGGACCTAATATAAAAAATGCATTCTTTCAAAGAGGTCTTTTAATGATGCTGAATTGCCATCAAATATGGCCAGCATTACTAAAAATAGAAAACCTTTAAGTGACTTCTCAAAAACTGCTCTCCAAAATTGACCCAATTTGACAAAATGCATCCTCAAAAAGAGGCTTTCTAAGTTGATACAAATGATGGCCATTTCATTATCAAATATGGCTGCCATTACTAAAAAAAGAAAAACCTTTTAATGACTTCTCCAAAACTGATGAACAGAATATGAACAAATTTGATAGAAAGCATTCTTACCTCAATGACTTTCAGATTTATAAAAATTATGCTGATTTGCTGTCGAATATGGCCACCATTACTAAAAAAAATGGAAAATCCTTGAATAACTTCTCAAAAACCACTCGAGAGAATTGGACCAAATTTAACAGAAAGTATCCTGGCATGAAAGTCTTTTTAATTTTAATAAATGATGCCAATCTGTCATCAGATATGGCTACCATTACTAGAAATGGAGAAACATTTACACAGCTTTATTTTTAAAAAATACTGCTAAACATAATTTGACCAACTTTGACATAAAGCATCATGGTATATTGGCCTTCCAGTATTGGACAAATGATGCTGATATTACCTTCCAATACAGCCACCACAGTGGCCATCATGAAAGTCTTGTAATGGCTACAAACGGAAATCGGCATGGCATTTTCACTAGAACACTTCTTGCAGTATTTATGTAGTTGGTACTGTATTGAAATGATGCTGATTCCCCCCGCTCCAAATTGTTGTATTGGCAGCCATCTTTAAAATCTTGTTATGCATATTTCTTCTGAACAGATCGTCATATCAGCGTAGGGTTTTCACTTAAAGACTGTAATAGTTTTAAGCTGGTCTAGAATGACAATAATGCTGGTCTGACCCCCAACATGGCTACTGTTGTGGCCATTTTGAAAATTTTGTAATCACTACTCCTCTTGAAGCAATGGTGGCATTGACAAAAGATTTTTACTTAAACAGTTCATGGAATATGTAATTGGTCCTGAATGAAATTCATACAGATTTGACAAACATAATGATAATAATAATAATTAATAATAATAATAATAATAATAATAGTATCCTTTGCTTATCTGGAGTGACATGATTAGCTGGCAGCTGGTTTACATTATTTTCCTGCAATTAAAACCGATATACATGTAATTAGTAAAACTCTGCAAGGTTAACATCTACAGCATCAAAGAATACAAATATAACAGAAATTAATACAAATTACACAAGGTTAACATCCTGTTATCACAAAAATATATCACAGCCACCACATACATATGTTATGCAGTCATAAAGTCAGGATTGCTCATGAAAATATTTTTTGCAGAAGTATAATTTCTTAAATGTGGGAACATAATGTGCTTGTTTAATATCATACTGCAAACTTTTCCATAAAACTGTATTTGTGTCAGCAAAAGATTTATTAGTATACTCTGTCTGAACATTTGATATAAATAAATAATTGTTTTCACCAAACTGTGTACATCTTGTGCTAATGTTCCTTACAGACTAAAAAACATTAGGATCCTTTGGTGCTCACGACCTTGAAAGTAAGAACATCTTTTCTAAAAATGATAACAATCTTAATTGGCATCCATCTAAGAGTGTTGACAAGACATGAAGTACCATCTATACTCGCATATAATCCGATACCAACTGCAAACTGCATAGACCCAGATCTGCCATCGCATAATGCACTGGCAGATCTGGGTCTATGAAGTTTGTAAGGACTAATCAGTAGAACAAAACAGCATAGACCCTGATCTGCTGGCACATTATGCGATGGCAGATCAGGGTCTATGTTGTTTGCATTTGGACCTGGCTTATTCGTGAGTATATATGGTAGATGTTCAGATATCTTCAACATTTAAAATCACCCTAGCTGCTTTTTATTTGGAAGCTGTAAAGTCTTAATGTAAGGAGAATTATGAAGTTCTCCCAACAGAGTACAGCTGTAGATAAAATGTGGAAAAACAAAACTGTGTTGTTCACTTTTCAGATCAACTAATCCGACATAAAACCTCTAACCCTTTTCATAATTCCTATTTTCTTAGATACCTTGATAAAAAGTGTTTCCAAATGGTTGGACCAGGACAAAGTATTATCAATAAGGATACCAGAGAGTTTGGCACATTTAACAGTTTCAGTTTTTGTACCATTTACTTCCAAGTACAATTCTTTACATTTGGCTGCTTGTTGTGTTGAGCAGATAAGTATTAACTGACTTTTTTTGTAAATTTAAGCTAAGTTTATTGCCATACATCCATTTCATAGCACATTGTAAATTTGTTTGTAAATTTAAGCTAAGTTTATTGCCATACATCCGTTTCATAGCACATTGTAAATTTGTTTGTAAATTTAAGATAAGTTTATTGCCATACATCCTTTTCATAGCACATTCTAGATCTTCATTTAGTTTGCTCTCAATAATGCTTACATCTTTATCACTAATATATTGTGATGTATCATCTGCATACCTAGACACTGTAGAATGTTTCAGACACTTTGGAAAATCATTTATATATAAACTGAAGAAGAGAGGGCGTAAAATTGATCCCTGTAGTACTCCAGTGGAAATTTCTTTAAAATCTGAGACAGTACCTCTCCAGCTCACAGCTTGTAATCTACCACTGAGATAGAATGAAAACCATAACAATTAGGGTTTTGTTACATTGTATACTGCTAATTAAAAGTTTATCATTAACAATATCAAAAGCTTTATACTGTCTAACAATAAAACTCCACTTCAGTTCACATCATTAATATTCTTTTGACCAATGATTAATCAAACCATTGAGTGCTGTCTTGAAGGATTGTTTTGGATGGAAGCCTGATTGACATGGGGCAATCTAATTATTTTCTGGTAAAATGTCATGAATTGAATTTAACATTTGTCGTTTTGGAATTTTGCTAACAATAGGTAGGACAGATAATGGTCCATAATTATTGACACTCGATTCATCTCCTGACTTAAAAACAGGGGAAACTATAGCTTTTTTCCTATCAGTTACACAAATATTTGTTCTCTTGGACATATTAAATATGTAAGTCATTGGTTCAGCGATGCAGTATATTAACAGTTTTAAGAGTTTCACCAACAGGTCATCAAAACCAGTAGCTTTTGAATAAGACATTTTTATAATTCCTTTCTAACAAAATCCTCAGTAATATTTAGTATCTGAAATAAAGTTTCGTTTGATATAAGTTCATTATCAGCTAGTGATGAATCAAAGTCCTTACCAATATCTAACCCAGTACTAGTGAAGAAATTATTTAAACTACTTGCAGCTTTAGAAAAGTCATTATTGACTTCCCCATTAACAGTAAGAAGGTTAGTACATGATTGTGATTTTGATTACGGTAGAAACTCTTTAAATTTTGTTCACATTGTTATTGTATTCAAATGCCGTATATGTTTTTTTTTCCTACCAGAAAAATTAATTAGAAGGTTCATGTTTGATTATCTTTTTATACACGCTTTCTTTCATGTAAGGTTGCAGTGTGTACATGTGTAAATGGCTTAGTTTAATTTACTGCCTGTAACATTCACAAAATCAGTACCATATATACTCACTTATAATCCACATCCAAATCCAAACAACATAGAGCCTGATCTGCCATCGCATAATGTGCCAGCAGATCAGGGTCTATGTTGTTTGTTCTATTGATAAGTCCTTACAAACTGCATAAACCCAGATCTGCCGGCGCATTATGCGCCGGTAGATCTGGGTCTGTGCAGTTTGCAGTTGGTATTGCTTATACGTGAGTATATACGGAAACTATGAAAATTAACATGTACATGCCACATCTGGTGTTAGTTGATGCACTTGTCTTGGCAATATGTCTGGTTGCATTATTGATTTTTTCATTATCAACATATATTTAGCAGTATGAAACAATATCATTATGATCCTACCTACATTGTCAGATACATTCAATAAAGACATGTCTTACAAAATGAATCCTGTCTTAACAAGTGATAAAAGGCATACAGTATATGAAACAATTGCAAGTTGAGTGAGGTGCAGCCTGCAAATTGCCTGCAAATTGTCAGTGGCTTACATATAAATAGCTGTCACCTGTAAGCCTAATGTGCAGAGGTTGAATTTAGAATTGGTTTGATTAAATGGCATTGTTTCAATTATTGTATACCATGTACATATTTAGACATTTTGGTAAATATTGCAGCCTTATTTGTATCTAGACTGAAACTCATTTAAATGAACCACTGAGCACATGTTAATATCCTAGTCATGACATGTTTCATAATGTAAACAGTAAAAGTCAGACAAGAGTATTGTATCATTTGGACATAGATCAAAATGAAAACAAGTTACCCCCACACTTTTCAAAGAATGGTGGTGATTATGTGATCGTGTCTGTTCAGACTTGTCTTCAGATGAGTGGTGATTATGTGATCCTATCTGTCCAGGTTTGTGTGCAGAAGAGTGGTGATTACAGGATCCTATCTGTCCAGACTTGTGTGCAGATGGGTGGTAATTATGTGGTTATATCTGTCCTGACTTGTGTGCAGATGAGTGGTGATTACAGGATCCTATCTGTCCAGACTTGTGTGCAGATGAGTGACAATTATGTCAATCTTATCTGTCCACACAAGTCTGCAGAAGAGTGATTACATAATCCTATCTGTCCTGGCTTGTTTGCAGATGGGTGGTAATTATGTGGTCCTATCTGTCCTGACCTGTGTGTAGATGAGCAATTTCATGCAACCCCACCTTCACTGTTTAAGATAGACACTTAAATCTTTTAGGATATGATTTGGGGGCAGTTGGTAGATGTGCACAGTGGTTTTCAAAATTTCAAGGCATGCTTTGGGACAGAGCTGGGTGGAATGGGGTTGGGGTGGTAGTGGTGGGATTAGACTGTTTTACATACATACTGTTTAATTATCTGGGGGATAAGTGAGAAAAGCATGGGGATGATGATGTCTATCTGCAGACTTCTAATTATCCAAAGCTTTTTGTTATATTGATATAACTTCATCAGAATTTGATTGTCAGTTTCCTATGTCATCATTTAGTGGCATTACAGCTGCTGAATGTTGGACCCACATTTTATATGCAGCTTTAGACCTCCCCTGATTTTGATTGTCAGTAGTGTCTTCCTTGACAAATGTACCTTAACTCATTTAATATATTGCAGTTGTCGCTTAGCCCTTTATTCTATAAAACTACACTCCTCTACTTCCAACAAAAAGTGGGGGACATCAGTTCCTGGAATTTGCTTGGTCAATTAAGAACTGTTTGTAAAAAATTGTTTCAGTGTTGTGAGTGATCCTAGTATTTAGTGACAGATGTGTGCATGGCATGTAACTGTAGTATAATTTGTGCTTGTTTTTAATTCTGTTTCTTTATAGTAACAAGTTTACTAAGTTACTAACAAATTTTTAGTTTGTGTTGTACTTTCTTTTCTTTTCACAGTACACGGCATGTACCACCACCTCTTCACACCATGTTCAACAGAACGAGTGTTTCCATGGCAATGAACACTCCTCCTACCTCCCTGCACAAAAGAGTATTCATTTCCAAATCACTTCCCCCTTCTGCACCTCCATTTTTCCCCTCTGCCCATGGGCAATCTGCTTTTGATTTTCCTTGCAGCTCTCCACTCCCTGAAGATACAATTGCTCCCTCTTCTCCAACCGCTTCTCAAAATTTACGAAGTTCAACATCCCCGATGAAGGTTTCCATGCCAACCAATTTAAATAGGAGATCATCAGATTCAGATATCAGTACACCACCTAAAGGTAAGTAAGCTGCTTAAGATTTTTCATACATTTTAGCTCATCTTTATGATTTAGAGGAGAGCCATTGTATTACCGTAATACTCACGTATATTCCGATACCAACTGCAAACTGCATAGACCCAGATCTGCCGTCACATAATGCGCCGGCAGACTTGGGTCTGTGCAGTTTGTAGGGACTAATCAGTAGAACAAACAGCGCATTATACAACCGCAGATCAGGGTCTATGTTTTTTGCATTTGGACCTGGTATATACACGAGTATATACTGTACTCTCAGCGACAGCATCCGCATATACAAAATATAAAAGCATATGCATATGTACAACCTCACTGCATTTCAACCACTCTTGCTTCCTTGGTCCTAGGCAACAGTTTGAAGTGAGTTTCACAGTACCTACTTCCTGGTGAGGGTGCTAAGAGGGCTAACCTTGAACATATAAGTACATTAGTTGTATATTCTTGGTTAAGATTTTGCTTTTAGTTCAGGTTTATTTGCACCCTGTATACATACTGTCATGCACAGATTCATGAAACTTGGTGAGGGGATGCAGCTTGATGAGTACCACTCATCACAGAAGTAGGTCACTTAAGCCATATTTTACACTTCGCTGACAGATTAGATTATCATATGCATTTCTGTTAATACCACATCTGTATAACAAAAGAAGATCACTTTAACCTATATGACATAATTTACTGGCTTAGGTTAAGTTTTTACATTTAGCACATGATGACAAAGATTTTTTTGCAACTGGCTAAACTTTGTGTTTTAAGTTTATTTATCAGGTACTGTTCATGCTAGAATCATCAAATTAAATGATTGTATGCATCTCTGGCAGTATTGACCTTTACAACTAAGAAAGTTCCAGTTACCTTGTATAGGCTTTGTATTTAGCTCAAGTCCGCATGGTTCTTTTGCATCCTGTATACATACTGCTATACCTGGAATCATTCATCTTGATGAGGAGACGCATCTTGATGAGTACTACTTCCTCATAAAAGAGTCAGTCACAATGACCATATTTCATACTTCACTGACTTTGGTTACATTTTGTGTTTTAACTGTTCATACTTAAATCATTAAACATTAGTATTAGTACCGGACCTGAGCAAATAAAAAGGTCACTATGACTTACATTTCACATTTTACTGGCTTAGGTCAAGTTTTTGCATTTAGCTCATGACCATGTACATTTTATGCATGCTTTGTATATACTATCCTATCTAGAATCATGAAACCTGATGAGGGGATGCATCTTGATGAGTGCTACTCCCTTGTTACAGGAAAAAGGTCATTATGGCCAATATTTTGTGTTCACTAACTTGGGTTACATTTTGTGTTTGATGATCATTTCTCAAACATTGCTCATGCTAGATTTGTCAAATTAATGATGATATTCTGGTACATCTCTGTTAGTATGACACCCTTACAACAAAAGAAGCTATACATATTTTTTCTGTTACTCTTTGGCTAAGTTTTTGAGGTTAGCTCATGACCACATGAGTTGTTGGCTTGCTGTATGCATACTATCTTGCCTAGAATCATGAAACTTGATGTTAGGATACTTCTTGATAAGTACTGTGCCCATATTAAAGAAAGAGTTCTCTGTGATTACCGTATATACTCGCCTATAGGTCGATACCAACTGCAAACTGCATAGACCCAGATCCACCATTGCATAATGCGCTGGCAGCTCTGGGTCTATGCAGTTTGTAAGGACTAATCAATAGAACAAACAACATAGACCCTGATCTGCCATCGCATAATGCGCCAGCAGATCTGGGTCTATGTTGTTTGCATTTGGACCTAGATTATATGTGAGTATATACAGTATGATGTAAGCCCACAGGGCTCTTGTTAGAAGAAATACTGACAGTGCTTTGCCGTTTAGTTCATTGTAGTTGCATTTGCCCTGTAAGTTGTCTGGGTCTACGCAGTTTGTAGGGACTAATCAGTAGAACAAACAACATAGACCCTGATCTGCTGGAGCATTATGCGATGGCAGATCTGGGTCTATGCAGTTTGCAGCTGGTATAGGCCTACAAGCGTGTATTTTCTTATTTCATTTACATGCATAAACTAATTAGCTATGAATGCATCGACAATGCTTAATTATTAAAAAAAAACATGTTCAGTCCAAATTTTCTTCTTTTTCAAGGCATCACTACTCTAATTTAATACCTTATATAATACCTTTATTTTCAACAGTGCATTAGTTGTAAGTTAAGATGCTCCAAGACCATCTTGTGTTGGGCACTAACTTGGATACAACATGTAAAAAACAATCAGCATTGGTTATGTTGCATTTTCTGGAAGTAGTTGCATTTTAATAAAATGATAGCATTTTTAGTGCATTGACCTCTTTGGAACTGGCAAAATCACGCCTGTTTGATTTGTCATCCTGTGCAAAAATCAAGAGACTAAACTCAATAATCATTTTATTTTCTGTTTGGGCTGTAATGCTGCTTTCTATTCAATGCATTCACTGGTCAGCAAATCTCCAGGAAAAATTAGAGAAAAACCATTATTTTCTTTGGGACAACAATAGGATGCAATAACAGCTGATTGACTCATTTAGTGTTGTGATACCTGCAAGCACACTCTGTTGAAAGATTAACAATACACACCATACATTTCCTATGATAAGCCAATTCTCATTTATGAGCCCATCCCCTCCATTTAGAACATTTTAGCAACTTTTGATTGCAGCAGGCTCTGTCTGACAATAAAGATCACCCCTTAAACAAATTACCGTATAAAATGATACCAACTGTAAACTGTATAGACCCAGATCTGCCATCGCATAATGTGCTGGCAGATCTGGGTCTATGCAGTTTGTAAAGGCTAATCAGTAGAACAAACAACATAGACCCTGATCTACCAGCACATTATGTGATGGCAGATCAGGATCTATTTTGTTTGCATTTGGACCTAGCTTATATGCAAGTATATACGGTATGATGTAAGCCCACAGGGCTCTTGTTAGAAGAAATACTGAAAGTTCTTTTTTGTTTAGTTCATTGCAGTTGCATTTACCCTTTAAGTTGTCAATAAATGATGGTCATGAGTAGATGAGTAGATGACAAGTATTAGCACAATCTAGTCAAAGTCATTTGAGGTAGACAAATGAAATTTGGTATGCATGTTTTTATTCATAAATAATGACCTGATTAGATCTGTATGCCATTTCAGCATTTTTTTTCAATTTTTCTAGTCTGTAACTCTACTGCTCGTATTTTAAACAACTGTTTTGAAAATTCTAAATGTTGACCTCTCTTCACTCACTTTTCCCTTGTTTCCCACCACTTTGCCGTATTCTGTCAGGGGAGAGAAGTCACTTTGCCATTGTTTCCCACCACTTTGCCTTATTCTGGCAGGGGAGAGAATTCCCTTTGCTATTGTTTCCCACTGCTTTGCCTAATTCTGGCAGAGGAGAGAAGTCACTTTGCCTTTGTTTCCCACCACTTTGCCTTATTCTGGCAGAAGAGGGAAGTCACTTTGCCATTGTTTCCCACCAATTTACTTTATTCTGGCAGAGGAGAGAAGTCACTTTGCCCTTGTTTCCCACCACTTTGCCTTATTTTGGCAGAGGAGAGAAGTCACTCTGCCCTAACATTTGAGTCTAGCATGAACCATGATGATGGCCATGGTGACGATCTTGAAAATCTTGTTATCACTAGTCCTCTTGAAGGGATGGTCATATTGACACATGGTTTTCACTTAAACAGTTTTCACTATATGGAATTGGTCCTAAATGAACATGATGCCAGTTGGATCACCTAATATTTGACAAATCTTTTGAAAGCTATTTCTCTTAAACTAATGTTCTTACCAGCATTTTTATAAAATAAAAACTACTTCTTTCTTGCAATATACAGTTGCTCCTGTGTTGAGATAATGCTGATACAGCCTCCAAAATGGCTGCCTTGATAGTCATCCTGAAAATCTTTATACGACAACTTCTCCTGAATAGATGGTTGTATTGACATGGGATTTTCACTTAAATACTTAATATGTAGTTAGTTCTGAATGAAAGTGGTGCTCATCTAAACTCCAACATGGCACCAAAGCCATCTCAGAAATCTTATCACTACTCTTCTTGCTTGAATGGTGGTATCAACATGGTGTTTTCAATAAAAAAAATAAAAACATTTGCCATATTTAATTACTTCTGAATGAATATGGTGCAGATTTTCACCATCAAATGTATCTTTGTTTTTGTGAAGGAGTTTTGAAAACCAGACCTAATTGACCTGGGGGTCAAGTCAGAGATCACTGCTTGCATTTTTGTACTTCACTGAGTTTATGACCACAGCGACTTGTACATGTACAAGTGAATTTCGAACAGACTTTGTATTTAGCTGCATTCCAACATTCACTTTATAGTTAGCACTCTGACATTGATTTAAGGTGAACTGTCTTTACTTAAGTTCATAGCTCTACTGACTTCTAAGCATGATAACACAAACAAGTGGGAATGACTTTTGTCATTTTACCTAGTTTGTTGATATATCTAATGAATACCTTGATTGATATCACTTCTTTCCAAAAAATATTACTTGTAGATTTAACCAAACTTAGCATGTGGTTATATCTTGACATTGGGTGAGACAAGTTCAGTGATCGTCTATCCATTATAGCAGGCTTAAGGTCAAAAGCCAGGACAAAGAATTTTGTATGGCACTTACAAATATCATGTGTACATCTTAACACAAATAGAAGAAAATAGTTTTGTTACCAAATTTGTTATGTTTGAGTTTCTCAAGAATATCAGAGACAAGATACAGACTTAGCTAGGAATCCTGGAATTTTTTTTCAGCCAGTAGAGTATCAGTCCCTTCGAGGGACTCTTGTTAATGTTTTTGGAGTTAGACATTTTTGGTCTGCAATGGGGGCATATGTGTTGGTTGATGTTAAAATAACATTTTGTCCCTGTACAATTTCAGAGGAGGAATTGAGGATGAGAAGTAAGTTTACCTAATGTGATGTGGAAAACTATTGTTTGCCCTGTAACCTCTCCTTTTATGCATCGTTTGGGCATAGTCTATTGTTTTTGTTCTCAGTGCATCAGAATTAATTAACTGTAATATTGTCTCTCACAAAGAAGGAAGGTCTAAATAAGTGTGTTTGCTACAGATATTGCACCCCTCCCCCTCTATGACTGGAGATGTTGGAAGAATGTCACTGAAAGAAGTTGTTTTGAATTGGTTTAAATCGAACAAAAATGATGTTTTGTCTGAAGTGATTTTCATTACTGGCAATAACTAGTAATTCAAATTTATCTCTGCCTGAAATAGTTTTTATTTATCATCTTTCATCATTTACAATTGCCTAAAAATTTCATAGCATTTAGTCACTTGTATTACCATGCATGACTGCTTGGTACCTCAGATATATTGCTGACTGTTAAGCTTTTGTTAACAGTATTCTTTTAAAGTTTTGACCAGTTAAAGACATGCATGCGTCATAATGATTCCCCATTTTGAACTGTAGTAGGTCACCATAACCTACCATAGAGTGTTGTTGAGTGTAATTTTTACTACAGAGTGTTGTTGAGTGTATGTTTTTTCTCTCTCTTTACTATTTTGGGATTCATAGATGCATGTGAAACCACAAGATCTTTTTGACCTTTAAATGTATGTCACCTTGACCTTAACTCCTTTATTTTCTCATGTAAAAAATTTTTTATTTTTTTTGGCAGCAAAATTAAGGTCTCTTTAGTAAAGGAAATTATTTTGTTGTTGACATTTTCCATGAGAACTTAGAGGATTCATTTTGATCTTAAGGACTAATTGAAAAAAATTAAATGCTTGACAATACTAGTTTCTCTTTATTAGGGCCCTTCCAAAGAGAAATATTGAGTTAGTTACTAAAGAGGATCAATTTATCACCACAGACATAACACAAGTATAAGAAAATTCCATTTCTTTAAGAGGTATAATTGAAAGCAAGTTGCAGTGGCATCTTGCATGCAGTGACCTCTTTAATAAATAACCTGTATATTTTATTTTATATACAATTTACAGAATTGTGTCGTCTTTACCTTTTATATTTTATGTTGTAGAACTTCGTGTTGACATTTATTTGGAAGGGTTTATATTCTTTAAGTTTTTTTAAATTGCAATTCTTCATTTTTATATTTTTAGAACTTTACCTTTAATTGGCACCATATAGCTATTATTGTGCTGAGGTGCCATTAAATGCTAAAACATAATAAATCTTTCATTAATAATTTTCTTGATCATTAATATTTTGTTAATCAGAGAAGATTATTAGTGTAATATTTCATGTGTTGGTCAGTATGTATTCTACAACTAAAGTTGAAATGGTGCAAACAATCATGCCTAACACCATCAGAATGTTGAAAGGCAAGCAGGTAATTGGCCAGTTGTTTATGCAGTGTTGTGCTGATATCATTCTTCAACTGTAGCATTGGAACACCCAATGAATGAATTTCAGTTGCCTGCCCGCATTTTGATAGTATGATTGTGTCCAGCATCGATTGTTGACATTATTTTTACTTTGGTTGTGTATCTGACAATTGATGAACTATCATCTGATATGAATGTCAGTCTCAACAGAAACCAGTGTAGGTAAATATAGAGCCCTCAAACCGCAGTTTTTGGTGTTGTTTTTTTTACAACAAAAATGTCTTATTACGTATCTTATGCATCCATTTTACCATCTGAATTGTCCTTTGTGTGGAATGATGACTGATATTTAGTAGAGTAGTAGTACTTTTATTTACTGATAATTGTACTCGTTTGCAGGACTTTTATTTACTGATAATTGTATTCGTTTGCAGGACTTTTATTTACTGATAATTGTACTCGTTTGCAGGACTTTTATTTACTGATAATTGTATTCGTTTGCAGGACTTTTATTTACTGATAATTGTACTCTTTTGTAGGACTTTGATTTACTGATAATTGTACTCTTTTGCAGGACTTTGATTTACTGATAATTGTACTCTTTTGCAGGACTTTGATTTACTGATAATTGTACTCTTTTGCAGGACTTTTATTTACTGATAATTGTACTCTTTTGCAGGACTTTGATTTACTGATAATTGTACTCTTTTAAAGTACTTTTATTTACTGGCAGTATACTTTTTTCAGTACATTTTATATAAAATGTACACTTCTAAAAAAAAGCACAGTTGTTCTTGGCAAATCACTTGAGTATGCTAAAATAAGTAGCACAAAGATAATATTGGAATTAAACAGCTTTATTAAAAAAGGGAAATGTTGTGAAACCAGAAGTCTGTATTTGGCAAGATGTAAATAAATATCAATTACAAATAGAAAATGTATTTCCCAAGAGGGATAATAAGTAAAGTTTTAACAAAAAGGAGTGGAAAAAGGAAGTGGAATGAAATAATTTAATCACTATTAGAACAGCCATGTGATGTCTGAAGCACAGACATCTTATGAAAATGACTGCTCCTGTGTGCCCAGGAAACAATCCATAAAATAAAAATATTCCACTGACTTTGCCCATTCTTAAAATAAAGAAATGAATTTTTATGGTGTTGGCTTTATTCTTTTTTCAAAGTACACTTACAAATTCTTAAAATATTTTTAAAAAAATGAAAAAGGTTATTAGCTCATTTTTAAAAATTTACCTCTTAAGTTCACAAAGTGAAAATGGCCATGCAGAGCTAGCAATCCTCTAAGAGATGCACATCAGAAGCAAGGCCCAGCTGTGTACTCTCAAATCTAACCAAGCCCTATCATTCATATATTGGTATACAAATTGTAGATATTTAGGTTCTTTACATGTTCCTTAAGATATACAAATTCATTTCTGTATAAAATGGATTATCAGTGGGTAAAACCCAAGGTACACCCTTTCTTTAAATTTTTAACCCTGTGCAAAAATGCAAAACTCCTGAACAGAACCTTAAGACAGATTAAAAAATTTGTGCAACCCATTTTATCTTTTTATATGATCATGCATCTTTTTCTGAATAAAATGGTACATTTATATTGATGCTGTGGGAAAAACTAATGCTTCTTTTCTTCTTGTGCATAAAACATACCATGGTGCAATATTGCATATTAAATACACATACTTGTGGGGAAGATAAAGGTCATAAGATATGGAAATAATATCAACTAAAATTGAAAACTACTGAATTAAATGAAAGTAAATAAAGTAAATATTGTTCTTTTTGTTTATTTTTTTTATAAAAGTAAGTAAAACAGTATAAAAATGCTGCTTCAGAGGCTTCCATGTATGGATGTATGAAGAATAAGCAAACATTTTTGCCCTTGGACCTTGACCCCTGTGATCCTTATCTGTTCCATTCTTGTTCATATTGTAGAATTTTCTGACATTTCAGGAATTATTGTGCAGGTTTCATGGTCCTTTCTTTCAGCATAACATTGGTTGCTGTTTGAGAAAGTGTGATGTGCATTTTGAAAATAACAAACTTATCACATTTGTATGGCAGGGGTGGGGGGCTTTTAAGAATTTGGTACTAAAGGATACTTTTCTCTGGAAGAAATGCATGGTAGTTATTTATAAGAATACTCTAAATGCTTCAGAGTTACATTTTTTAGCCCATGCATTCAAAATAATTCAGACAGTGACAACATGTTTAGTCATTAAGGTTCCACTCCAGGGTTTTGAGGCACTGCTGAAAGAGGGGAAAGTACAGGGCAAAGTTGGTTCCTCTACAACTCTCACAATGCACCTATATTTCTTTCACCTTCTTGGGTTGACAGTTATTATTTTATCAGTATCAGAAAAAAACATGTGCTATCTCAAGTGTATATATTATGAAAGTGACTGCTCCTGTGTGCCTAGGAAATAAACTTGAAATAGCACAAATTACACTAACTTTGTCCATTCTTAATATAAAGAAACTAATTTTCATGGTGTATACATTACTATTATCTAAAAGTACACTTTTGAAATTTCAGAAATCAAAAGTTATTGGTTCATTTTAAACTGCTGCAATCAAGACGAGAATATTAGTTATGTTGTCCAGCCATCTGTCTTGTACCAGTTTCATTTCTATACAATAACTGTAGTTCTCCACCATCTACAGTTACCAAATTTTGTGGTTGGCTCGACCTTAGTGTAATAAAGAAGCTGATGAATTTTGGGGTCAAAAGGTAAAAGGTCAAGGTCAGTGTGTCTGAAATAAGAAAAATGTTTGTGCACAATAACATTAGCTCTACATCACATACCTGGACCAAACTTTGTGGATGGCTTGCACTTTGGGTGAGAAAGAAACCTATTGATTTTGGGTTAGAAGGTTAAGGGTCAAGGCTATTGTGACTAAGAGAGGAAAAAGGGTTTTGCACAAAAACATTATTTCTATGTCACAGACACAGACCAAACATTGTGGATGGCTTGCACTTGGTGTAAGGAAAAAGCTTATTGATTTTGGGGTCAAAAGGTCAAAGTCAAGGTCACAGGCTGAAAGAGCAAAATTGTTCCTGCACAATAACATTACTTCTTTTTTTTTTTTTTTTTTACATGACAGACCTGGACCAAATTTAGTGGATGGCTTGCACTTACAAAAAAGAGGAAGTGTATCAATTAGGGTAAAACAGTCAAAGGTCAAGGTCATTATGAGTGAAAAAAGAAAAATGTTTTTTGCAGAAAAATTTCAGTTCTTGACCATGTACCTTCACCAAAATGTGTGGATGATTGCATGATGGTTAAGAAACAAGCCTTTTGATTCTGAGGTCAAAGGTCAAGGTCATTGTGGCTATATAAAAAATGGGTGTTGCAGAATATCTTTTATTCCAGTGTTAGTTCTGTGACAAAACTTTGTGGATGGTTTGCACTTAGAGTAGTAAAGAAACCTAGCTTATAGTCTTGGTAAGTCTAAAAAGATAATAATGGTTTCTGCACAGTAAGTTTAGTTCAAGACCGCTTACCTTGACAAAAGGTCCAGGTCATTGAGACCTGTTGGTCAATAATCTCCTGAGTCATGTATGCCCTACTAGTGCCTACATAGAGCACTGGTAATCACAGAGTGGGTTCATAGTGTGCTGTTCATGGTGTTCTTGTTAAAATTTACCTCTGATGTTCAGAAAGTGAAAATGGCCATGCAGAGCTAGCAATCCTCTGAAATAAGAAACAAGGCCCAGCTGTGTACTCACAAATCCAACCCAAGCCCTATCATTCAGATATCCAGATAAATAAATTGTAAGTTCTTTAAACTCGCTAAGATATACACATTCCTTTTTTTAATAAAAGGGATTATCAAAGGGGAAAATCTGGGGACCACATTTTATTTAAAATTTTAACCTGTGCAAAAGTATAGAACTCTGGAGCAGAACCATTATGCTGTGGCAGATTTGGATCAGTGTTGTTCACAGTTGGTTGTGTTAGAGAGAGGTAAAATATGGTAGATGTTGATAAACTTGACAATCACAAGATTATGAAATTTTTGAATTTTCCAAAATCAAAATTTAACTAGTTATATACAGTACTTCTTATGAATGATTGGCATGAAAACAATGTTGCAGTCATTATGTTTCAGCATTGGTTACAATGACAATATTGTCACTTTGATAACATTTTTTTTTTAAATACTCGTAAGCTATAGTTTACATTTACTGGTGTCAGTATTGTTGAAGTCATTATGTTCGGCAATCATTGTCATGTGATTACAGTAACATGTTTTGTGTTGCTAGGGAGCAGCCTGACAGAAAGCAGTGGCAGTGGAAGTGCTGTACCTACTGGGCAAGGAAGTGGAACCAAGTCCATCTATCCTAAATCCTGTTCACAACAGCTTAATATTGATTTGATGGTATGCATTTTGACATTTTGACTTCATAAAACATTTGATTAATAGACTATTATGTACAAAATTAATGTTGATAATGATGATTTTGAATCTAACATACAGTATGGTCTTTTATTCATTTATTAATGCTAGTAAAAATATGTATGAGTAATTGAAGAATGTGAAGAGTGAGAAGTGATATTCTGTCATTTCTTTTTAATTTTGATATATTGTGCCCATGAGTACTCAGGGACACTAAGTTTTGCCCATGAGCACTCAGGGACACTATGTTTTGCCCATAAGCATTCAGGGACACTACATTTGCCCATGAGCACTCAGAGACTTTATATTTTGCCCATGAGCATTAAGGGACATTACATTTTGCCCATGAGCACTCAGGGAAATTAGAGTTTGCCCATGAGCATTCAGGGACATTACATTTTGCCCATGAGCACTCAGGGAACTATAATTTGCCCATGAGCATTCAGGGACATTATATTTTGCCCATGAGCATTCAGGGGCACTGCAGTACACAATCATGCCAATGATGTCATTATAATCTGCAATGCTTCTGTGGTTGTAATATGAAAAGACAAATTTATTTGGTATGTAAACCAATAATTCAAGTTTACCATTACATATATTGTTTTGTTGTAAACTAAACTTTTATGCTGTTTCTAATGACATATAAAATTTTGAATAATACTCTATTGTTGTAAGGTTTCATCTGTACTGATGAGCTCCAATTTCATATTTGGAACTAGCAGGTATTTTGTACTTACAAATAAAAACAAATGCTGGTAGTCGATGAAAGAAAAACATTAACCCTCTGGTTTTAATTCATTAGCTGGAACTCAGAAAAGCTTCTTGTGTGCCTATGAATGCAAGCCACAATTTGTCACCCACTTTTGTACAAGTAAAAAAAGGGTGAAAAGTTGATTTTGGCAGAAATTTGAGGTTGGCAGTAAGTGTTGCTGTCAAAAGATTGAAAGGCAGAAAATCAATAGAGCACAGTATGTACTACTTTTATTATTCTGCCTTCAGAAATCTCAATATTAATTTACCACAAAGAACAAGAAGGACAAGAAGTAAATAACAAGACGCTTTGGTCATGAAAATCAAAATTTTTCAATCTGCATTTCCAGTTATGTTCTTATTGTGTGTTACAGGAGTTTCCGTTCTTCACCATGATATCATTCCCTCCTGGTTTCCTGGTGCACATCGGTGGTGTAGTGTCTGCACGATCTGTCAAGCTGCTTGATAAGATACATAATCCAGGTTAGTTTAGACGACTAAGTATTGATCAGATTTGAAATAAAATCTACAGGCCTAGCACATCCTTCTATTGTAAAGCTGGTTTGTTTCACAGTGCCAGATTTCTTGTGTCTATTCTTGTGTTTTCTGAGTGTTTTGATTTTGCATTGTTGTCCAATGGACATTACACCTTTAGTTTGAATTTATAATGTTTAACTTTTCATGATAGGAAGTTTGCAAAGGGAAGTGTAACTTAGTCATTATCCAGTTCATGGATTTTGTCATCCAATTTATAGGAAACAATGAGAGCCATAGATCCTGTTGCATAGTAAGTGGGTTTGCAGTGCAAATTAATGAGGGAGTTACATATACTGCAACCAAATTGAAACAGCAGCATGACAATATGAAGACCTAGATATCATTTTCACCTTTTTCCATCAAAATTTGACTTAGTTATGGCTCTAGTTTGACCTAAAAGTGTGTTCTTGCATCTTGATCAAGGGTTTTTCAGCTTATCTGGCCGAAAGACTCTTGCATCTTGATCAAGGGTTTTTCAGCTTATCTGGCCGAAAGACTAAGTGAGCTTATGGTATGGTACTGTGTCCAGCATACATCATTCATCATCCATTGCGTATTGTCTATTGCCTATCAACATTTGCTGTTGTTAACTTACTTCTTAACCTTAGGACCCAGGGGTCATACTGGACTCAAAATTTTGGGTGAAGTAACTTTTCCCTCCTGTCTTAACAGGACAGAGTGATGGGAAAATAGGACGAAGTGAGTAAAAAGGTCAAATTTTGTTATGGCAAAATCAGTTCATCAACAACTTGTATTTGCTGACTCTGCAAGTCAATTAAAATTAAAATGAAAAGTTGGTCATCATACTTTATGAAAATATCAGAAAATTTCTTTCTTAAATCTGAAAAATTGCTGCATAACCTCATTAATAGCATTAAACTGCAACCTTAATAATAGATAACTGTTCCAGAAAGTAGGTGACTAAAACTCATCAAAGGCAAATCAACTTCTTCCACTATGTTTTTAGGTGAAATATTAGATAAATTCTTTAATCTCATCATATTTTTAACTCTCAGAACTTTTTCAACTATACAGTATTTGGTTTTGGAGTTTTAAAAGCTTGGGATTTCACTCACTTCCTTCAGTTTAATTTTTGCATTTTTGTCAGTAAACTTATAACTCCATGCACACTTGAGGGTACCAGAAGCTACTAAATTAGCACAAAAGTTATTTTAAAGTATATTTCTATTCTTTGATGCCTATAAGCATGATTTTTATATCTAAAATCCCCAGCATAATTTATAATTTTGGGCAGAATATCACGGGGGAAATTAGAGGGAGAGGATTCAAGCATAAAGGCCTTTCAGAATTTTAAAAATGATGCAGATCCACCCCAATTTTTAAAAAATATGTTTTCTAATGAAAAACACCATCATTAAATATGGCCACTAGTACAAAAAATAGAAGAAAAAATACCTTTAAATGTTTTCAAATGAAAAACAGCTCATCAGAATTGGACTCAATCTGAAAGAGCATCTTGACATAAAGGCCTTTTAAGTTTGTACAAATTATGCTGATCCACCATTTAACAACTTCTCTGCAAAATTCTTTTAGCATAAATTGACCAATTTTGACAGAGCATCAATCCATAAAGGTCTGTTTTTATTTTTTTTTTTAGCTCAACAGAAATTTGACAGGATGCATTCTGGTATGAAGGCTTTTAAAGTTTGGAAAAATGATGCAGATAAAAATAGAAAAACCTTTCAATTACTTCTTCTCAGAAACTGTTGAATTTGACCAAATTTGTCAGAAAGCATTCTGATGTCAGGGCCGTTAATTTTGATAAAAACAATGCTGATAAGTCATAAAATATAAAGTGCAAAAACCTTGCAACAACCTTTATATAGCCAATGAACAGAATTTGAAGAAATTTTGGCGGAAAACATGCCAAGAAGCCAGATTTCTTGCTAGATATCAGCGAGGTGAGCGATCTCAGGCCAACTTTAGCCTCTTGTTTAAATAGGTACCATATTGGGGCATCCATGTATTGTTTGCTCTTGATCATGAATTTTTGTGTCTGCCCCATAACTTTTAATGGACTACATGGAATTAAACTGAATTTGGAATGGGTCATGTTCACTTTTAACATTTTTCTATTAAAAGTTTTGTGACAGAGTTCTTAAGATTGCTAGGGCAATTTAAAATGGGAAGTTGGTGGAGCTACTAGGCCTACTATATAATGAAATCACAGTGTAGCTGACAGTGATGACTGCTCACAACAGTTGCTAGTTTGCAGTGTTTGATGTAAAAGAGTTGTTACACTCAACCTTCTTCAGTTTTTAATCTTAATTATTGCTTGATATAATTAATATTTACTACGTTCAATTTATTTATCCTTTAGTTAAGCCCCTAAAGTTTTAATAACATCTCACTGTAAACCGACATAACTGACTGTGCATTTTGCCTTTACTAAGTTGGACTTCAGTCAGTACTATTGACAGTTTTTGCTTTTCATCTATGTAAAATAATGTCAAGAGACTAATGTTTTGATATGTATTTGCATAATTACTTAATATTATTACTAATCACCCTATGAAGATACATCATTATGGAAAAAGCATGATTCTTGTGTTACAACTCTAGGTCTAAAATATGTAACCGAAAGAAAGTGAAACCAGCAAAATCAAGTAAAATCAACAAGCAATTTATTTCTAGGCAATTAAAGTGAAAATTCAAAAGACACTTACAATAATGTGAATTAAAGTCCATATAATCCAGTAACCCTAAGTCTACTAATCACAAAACCAAAATATAGAATGTTCTGAATGAATTCCAGTAGCCTTGAATGTCTGGATGTTCCAATAATCTTGAATGTACAGATGTACCAGGAGTCTTGAATGTCCTGATGTACCACAATGATGTAATCCAGAATGTCTTTGAATGATTTCACAAAAATCCTAAAGTTATGCATTAATCCCCAAAAGTCCTAAAGTCTATGAGCATTTTAGTATTTCCAATGAATATTTTAAATAAATAATTCCTCTCTCTGAATTTGCTCTGATTTTCACAACACAACTATAAACATCTGATTATTAAACAGAATTCCATAAAGACTGATAGTTAGCATAGGAATGAAATACTGCTTACCAAACTTCCTATATATAAACACAGGTCAGCTGACAGAATTTTCTAGAAAATCATATGGCTGGCAAATATCAATAATTCTAGTGGAAAGACCAATATAATTGTAAACAAAAGCAACCCTGACCTCGAATTTGACAACTTGTTTACATCCTATGACCAAGGACAAAGTTAAATATGTTGAACAAAAGTTAAATATGTAAACATTATACATAACACTTGATACAGGCTTCCTATTCACAAGTTTATTTCCATTCTCTTTCTCAGGATGTACGTGATGGTATTTAAAGTTGTGTCATCCCAACATATGCTGAAATATATCAAAAGCACATAAAACGGACTTCAGGCTCTTCAATTCTCTAGGTTCACTTATACTCTCCATTAAATCTCACAGTGTTTTTAGTGTTTGTTTGCATGGAATGCATCATAGGGACATAAGTCTATTTATGTCAGGTTGTAAAGTTCTGTAAATACCTCAAATTTGGTGTATTTTAATTTGATTTGTTTGTGTCCTCTTTATGTTACTACTCTTATTTATTTCGTAGTTTGTCATTGTTTAATAGCAGACTGAAGTATTACCGTATATAATCTGGGTCCAAATGCAAACAACATAGACCCTGATCTGCCATTGCATAATGCGCTGGCAGATCAGGGTCTGTGTTGTTTGTTCTACTGATTAGTCCATACAAACTGCATAGACCCAGATCTGCCGGTGCATTATGCGACGGCAGATCTGGGTATATATTCAGTTTGCAGTTGATATCGGCTTATATGCGAGTATATACAGTAAGTACAAGATACTGTTCATTCAAACTTTCCCAAAGTTTGCCATGGTATGCTACATAGACATAAATGAATTTGGTCATGATACTGTTGTAATAAGATAATAATTAGATCATAGTGAAGTGCGAATTGATACCAGCAAAAAGTCTTACTCCTTATTACATGATGAGCCTTTGTAGTTTGATTTCTTCGTTACCTGATCATAATAAATTAGGAGTACTTCCACTACCTCACAAATCCAGCCCATCCAAACCAAAAAAAAAGCAAAAAAAAAAAAACATTGCAACCATCTTGGCTTGGTTTAGCAACAATGGTGCTAAAAGGTCTTATGCTGTGTCCCAACATGGATGGACTTCCAGTCTTTGTTCACCATCCCACACAACCTGTTTTACTGCTTAGTTGCCACACCCCTCACAGGTGACTCTCCTATCACTCCACTATTCAGTTTGTGAACATTCATGCAGATAAGGGCCATCTTCCTCTTTGATTTGACAATGTCCAGAGAAAATTTTCCAGCTTCTGCCTCCAGAGTTCTGTCTGCTTTTTTTTAATCAGCCTATGGCCTCTTTCCATACCTGCATACATTGATCTCTCATTCAAGAAAAACCAGCTGTCATTCAAGAAACTACCACAGCCTAGTTGTGTTGTGGACCTGATTCATTGTGTTGAAAGGCCACTTAAAGACATGTTAGCGGACCTTTCTTTTTGCACTAGTGACTTTTATCAGATTGTGACCCAGTGTTCTACAGACATGATCGACGACTTTTCATATCAGGCTCTAGCTGTTGATAGAGATGTTGTGGCCCCAGGACTGTCAAACAATCCTCTGTTTTTTTGGACCAGAAGCACTTCCTAGACACCAGTCCTACTTAAAGTCAGTCTTTTGTATGGCTCATATGCTAACAGAGCAGCTTAGGACTCACTTGCAGTGTCATAGCTGCATCCATTATTCTTCAGCTTGCAAAAGGAGATCCTTGTCTCTTCATGTCTGCTATCCTGTAAAACCATCACAAAGTCCCTTTTAGTTTGCAACAAGCCACCACAGAGGTGAACCTCACACAGGCCCAGCAACTCAGAGCCCTGCTCTCATTTCCTAGGAGAGATCAGAGATACAGTAAGGACACTCTAAGGCACGCCAAAAGGGACCACCCCTTCCTCCCCTTCTCTCAGGGAAGATCCAGTTTCCATTGGCCTCTGATGACAAAACATTGGGATACAAGGACCAGTTATGTCCCAGCTTCTCACTCCTCAGCGAATACATGTTACCTCAGCAGAAATTATGCCATGCTTTCTCTCTCCTTTGCTGACTTAACAGTAAGTTGAAGTATTAAACACTTTCCATAGAATGGATGGAATCCTGTCCTTCTGACCCTTGGATATTACAGGTTGTTTCAGTGGTTCTCTAGACTGTTCAGTGTCCCTTCCCCTTGATCAAGGGCTCCCTTCGCTACAGATGTCCCAAGAGACCTGTTCAAACAGACGTTCGGCAGCAAGAATCAACCCTCTCCTTATGAAAAGGGCAGTTGAGATTGTGCACATTATAACTCACTGGGAATTTACTCCAGACCTATTTTCTGCATCCCCAAGCTAATGTCAAGTTTTGTCCATTCATGGGTCTAATTCTCTTATCTGCTTTATTAGGACACCACATTCAGAAGGACATTGGATCATCAGCCTTCTGAATTGAGCAGTGGAGATTCCCAGGAAGATCCTCTTTGTCTGCTAAATAATACCGAATGCAGGTTTTTCCATGAAAACCAAGCGAGGCTGAATCTGCATGCATGGCGCTTATCAGAAAACATGGTGGACAGAATCTCATGGTCAAGATCTCTCACCATTCTGAAACTATCTGAAGGCAAGTGGAGAGTTTCTTCCAGTAGATCCCCTTAAAAGCCTCAGTACCACAAATATCTGTCTTCCTTGTTTGGCTATTCTAAGAGGGGAAGCTAGTCCCCATCATATTTGTTTCTTCCAGACCAAAAAGCTTTGGTCTGCTGTCAGAATGGAAGTGATCGTGGGTTCTGACATGTGTGAACAAAGTAATGTTTAAAACCTGTCCAGAACTTAATGACTCACCTCTCATAGAAGACCTGCTTTCTAGTCGCCTTGGCTACAGCAGGTGGAATAAATTAGCTACATGCCATATTGGTCAAGCTGAATTATTTGCAGCTTTTTCAAGATGGTTCAGTTTCTCACATGATGGTCCTTGCTTTCATTGCTTTGTAATAACACAGTTAACTCTACTTATGCTGGATTTGCAGGAGCAACATTTTATCCTCTATCACATGACCCATGTCTCTATATGCCAACTTCTAACCAACAAGGCTGTTTAATGCACGTTACGTGACTGGAGTCTGGACCAAATCTGGGATAAGGAAATGCGCAAGTTCCTTCTCCTCTTGCCTATTCTCCTAGCATATTTAGATCAGGTAATATATTTGAAGAAGAAAACAGTTTTTCAAAAGTAAAATATGTTTCTTCAATAATACTTACCCGATCATAATATTGGCACATCCTCTCAAGCCCTCTCTGTAGAGCGTGCACCTCTGCTTTAGTAGTAACTGATTACTTCAAGCAGATGAACTAATTAGCACCATTGTTAGTAAGCCAAATCAAGGCGGTTGTTAACATATTTATTTGGCTTGGAAGGGCTGGATTTGTGATGTAATGTACAGTGGAAGTACTCCTAATGTATTATGATTGGGTAAGTATTATCAAAGAAACATTTTACATTTGAAACATTTGTATTTTTTTAATATTTAAGTCATAATATATATCCTAAGGCATGTATATATTTATATTCTTCAGAGGAGCCTGAGACAAGAGATGCTTGGTGGACAGAGATAAGAACTGAGGTCAGATCTCATGCTAGAGCCATGGGTTGCCATGCTGTCATAGGCTACACAGAGAGAACATCCATTTGGTAAGAGGTGCCATTTAGGATTAAGGTTAAAGTTTTTCCAAACCTTCTTATTGCTGCCTAGGCCTGCTCTTATCCTGGTTTCAGTTGTTTAAAGCAGCTAAAGACTGCATGTGTGTCAGTCCATCAGCAGTAGACTTCCCAGAGGCTGTTGGTACCAATGTACAGTTGGTTTAAATGGAAAAGCTACGCCTTGTTGAGTGAGATGAGAACTAAAATCAGGGCTTCCAGGCTACATAGAGAGAAAATCTGTTTGGTTAAGGGAGGTCAAGTTACATGTATCACTGCATGCACTGATGTTCTAATTTAACATTTTGCAAAACACCAAAACACCATGGTCATAGATCAGAAGAGCTTACAGAATGGCCTGATGTCCATTGTCCATCATCCATCATCTGTAGTCTGTTAGCAGATGTTTGTTATCGCCATGAAAGTTTATACACACGCTCATCCCAAGGTCTAGTTGGTCCTAAATGAAAATGGTGCTGCTCAGACATCCAATATGGCAACCACAGCAGCCATCTTGAAAATCTTGTTATTGCTGCTCTTGCCGAATGGATGGTCATATCAACATAGGGTTTTCACTAAAAGACTTCTTATGAAGTCTAGTTGGTCCTAAATGAAAATAGTACCAATCTGAAGTCCAGTTTGTCCACCACAGCAGACATCTTGAAACTCTTGGTATCACTACTCCTCCTGAATGGAAAGTCATATTGACATGGGGTTTTTATCTGAAGACTTATGGTATCTAGTTGGTCCTAGATGAAAATGGTTCCACTTGGACATCCATCAAGACTGCCACAGTGGCCATCTTGAAAATCTCGTTATTGCTACTCCTTCTGAATGGATGGTCATAACATTGGGTTTTTACTTAAAGACTTCTTATTATGTCTAGTTGGTCCTAAATGAAAATGGTGCCGATATGACCCAATATGGCTACTCCTCCTGAACGGAAAGTCATTTCAGCATGTGGTTTTCACTGGAAGACTTCTTATGGTGTCTACTGCCAATATGATAACCAATATGGCTGCCACAGAGACCATCTTGAAAATCTTATCACTACTCGTCCTAGATGAAAAGTCATATCAACATTGTGTTTTCACCAGAAGACTAATTATGATATCTAGTTGGTCCTGAATGAAATTGGTGCCAATCTGACTTCAAATGGCAGCTGTCTTGAAAATCTTCTTGTTGCTACTCCTCCTAAATGGAAAGTCATATCAACATGGGGTTTTCACCAGAAGACTTCTTTTGGTATCTAGTTGGTCCTTACTGAAAATGGTGCTGATCTGAAATCTAGTATGGCCACCATGGTGGCCATCTTGACAATCTTGTTATATCTACTCCTCCAGAATTGATGGTCATATTGACATAGGGTTTTCACCAAAAGTCTTCTTATGATATTTGTTGGTCCTAAATGAAAATGGTGCCCCACAGAGTCATCCAGTATGCCTGCCACAATGAACATATTGAAAATCTTGTCACTAATTCTCCTGAATGGATGCTCGTGTCTAGTTTGTCCTAAATGAAAATGGTGCTGATCTTACATCCAAGCAGCTAACTTTAAATTCTTATTCCTCAAGAATATCAGAAATGGTTTCAACATTCAGCAGTTACAAAAAAGAAATGGTCTTATCTTGAATTCCTGGATATTCTTTTTGGACAGTTGCGCATCATCCCCTTAGAGGAACTCTTAGTTGTAAGCAAATCAAGTAGCATGTAGAGAGTTTTATACTGTTTTGCCATTTCAAGATCCCTAAAAATATATTGTCTATGGAACCCTGTCAGCAGCTTACAGGCTGGAGTTTATTCCAGTTGCCATAGTGATTTACAGTCCATGATGACTTCTGGATGGGATACCAGTCCATCATAGGTTAACTGCAAAGCTATTGCTAGCACCCATGTTCAGTCAGGTTTAGTGGATTACTGAGGCTCAGTGCCTTGCTCAAGGGCACAACAGCAGTAGCCATGGTAGAACTCAAAGACTCATATATATTTTACCAAATCTGTAGGGCTTACCTCAAGGTCATTTTATTTTCTAACAAAGACCATATTAGGTGTAAATTTTGCATTAGTGTCACTGCACTACAAATTATATCTTTTTACGTCTGTACACCAAACCAAAGTGTCATTTTTTAATCTACACATATAGGAAATATTACATCGATGTGAAATTTATGAAACAAGTTGAATAATATTATATGCCATGAGCTGCTTGCAGAGAGTGGTATATTGTATTCTTCAATGAGTTTAATAATGTTGATTTTTGATGAACACAGGTTTTGCGATTCTGTTTGTCACATATTGTGAATTCACTTTTTTTTCATTTGGGAGGGGGGTTGGGAGGAGCAATGATAATGAACAAACCATGATCCTAGTTTGGAAACAATAGGACTCCTTCCCCAATTCACAAATTAAAAGTACCAATGACAATGTCATTTTTCCCAAAACCTGAAAATGTATACCCATGTGAAGAAATAAATTCACAGTAACTGCAAAGATTTTGCATTATTCAATGACCTTGCAAATGTTTTATTACTATCTGTTATGTCAGTATGACTTAAGATGCTTATGATATTTTATTATGCTAGTATATGCCAATTTTATGAAGAAAAAAAAATGGAACAATTAGATTTTTAATAGATCTGTATTAAATTATACCAATTAATGCTTCATATAAATGCAGTATTTGGAAATATTAAAATTCAATTAACAAAACCATATTTTTGTTTATTTAAATATTATATCTCTGCTCATTTGTAATATTGAGTGTTGTCTTATCTGGTTTTGGAAAGTAATAAATAGTACCACAATGTACCATCAACTCAGCTTAGCACCTCTTCATTTCATCATGTTTGACCACTAGCTGGGTTACTTGAAATTACTGGACATTGCACAGTGTTAGATAAAATGGGTCAGCTTGAGGGACCATATATTGACATTGCAGTGTTACATAAAATGGCTCAGCTTGAAACACCATGAATTTACATTGCACATTGTTACATCAAATGGGTCAGCTTGAGGGATCATGAATTGATATTGCAGTGTTACATAAAAAATGGATCAGCATGATGGACCATGAATTGGCATTGCACAGTGTTACATAAAATGGGTCAGCTTGAGGGACCATGAATTGACAGTGCCCCACAACCATTACTAAATTATAGAAAATATATAGTAACTTCGATCTTTGAGAGTTAAAAAAATTATGACTTTGATTTAGCTCAAATTTTGAAGTTAACTTCATGTAAGTTAAAGCAAAAACCAAAACAATTTATAATTTCTGTTTTATTTTACAATATAAATCAGTGTGAATGGAGCTGTTAGTAAATAGTGAAACTATCAATGAGCTCAGAAATAAGAAACTTTGTATGCTTGTCTCTTTCAGTGAAGAGGTCATCATTTTGTCAGGTATGGGCACAGCTGCTAAGGTGAACCTTAATCTGGACCAGGCCCAGACAGTATCTGCCCATCGCCCCAGCCCACAGCTCCTGACTGCCTTTGTAGATCATCAGCTTCCTAGTAAAGATGGTGGAGACAAGGACAAGAAGCTCTTTGTTGATGTAAATCTGGCCAACCAGCTGTCAGTTCAGAGAATGGCTAACATGGACACGTAAGCTGATCATTGATTATACCCCTGATTCTATAGAGCTGGGGCTGTATTGGAATCCCTGTGTCCATCCATCCAGTCGTTCTTTGATCATTGATTATACCCTTGTTCTATAGAGCTGGGGCTGTATAGGAATCCCTGTGTCCATCCATCCAGTCATTCTTTGATCATTGATTATACCCTTGTTCTATAGAGCTGGGCTGTATAGGAATCCCTGTGTCCATCCATCCAGTCGTTCTTTGATCATTGATTATACCCTTGTTCTATAGAGCTGGGGCTGTTTAGGAATTCCTGTGTCCATCCATCCAGTCGTTCTTTGATCATTGATTATACCCTTGTTCTATAGAGCTGGGGCTGTTTAGGAATCCCTGTGTCCATCCATCCAGTCGTTCTTTGATCATTGATTATACCCCTGTTCTATAGAGCTGGGGCTGTATAGGAATCCCTGTGTCCATCCATCCAGTCATTCTTTGATCATTGATTATACCCTTGTTCTATAGAGCTGGGCTGTATAGGAATCCCTGTGTCCATCCATCCAGTCGTTCTTTGATCATTGATTATACCCTTGTTCTATAGAGCTGGGGCTGTTTAGGAATTCCTGTGTCCATCCATCCAGTCGTTCTTTGATCATTGATTATACCCTTGTTCTATAGAGCTGGGGCTGTTTAGGAATCCCTGTGTCCATCCATCCAGTCGTTCTTTGATCATTGATTATACCCCTGTTCTATAGAGCTGTGGCTGTATAGGAATCCCTGTGTCCATCCATCCAGTTGTGCTTCAATACATCACACAGTCTTGTGAATTCAACTAGTCCCACAGTTTTTGATGGATTGCAATGAAACTTGGTAAATATTATGGTCATCACCTGAAGATGTGGAAATCAAGAAATCACTTTTCTCCTGCAATTTCTATAGGAGTTGTTGTCTTTTTGTTTTGCAGTTGAATATGACAGAATCTTGTTAATGCAGTTAGTCCTAGAGTTTTTGATGGATCACTGTGAAAATTGGTACATGTTATGGTCATCATTTGAAAATGCACATGTCGACAAATTACTGTCCTTCTGCAATATTTTATTAGAGTTATAGACCTTTTCGATCTGCAGCTGGATGCAATGTATGATAGAATTTTGTGAATGCAGATACTCTTGCTGTTTTTAGTGGATTGCTGTGAAACTTAGTACATACTATGGTCATTATCAGAAGATCAGCATGTTGACCAATCATTATACTTGCTTTATTTTTGGAAGAGTTATGCACTTTTTTTTACTACAGACTCATCTCTATCATGGGGATAGGGGTGGGATGTGTGAGAGTTGGGGGTGTATTTATGTGAGCAAATTGCTAACCATTCCTCTAGTATCTATTAAATGTTGATTAATTGTCCTACTTGCTAGCATTTTTGGGGTAAAATAATACAAGGGTTGAAGTGGTAACAAAATAGTAACCAGTCTAGTATTGGGGAGACAGTCTAATTCTGAAAAGATTTGGATAATAAAGCAAACAAGAAGATTCATTTTAGGCACTGCTTATAATTTTTCTCAAATTCTATATACTGTCTGTACTTGCGTATAAGATGGGTCCAAATACAAACAACATTAAACCCTGTTCTGCAGGGTCTATGTTGTTTGTTCTACTGATTAATCCCTACAAACTGTATAGACCCATTTCTGCTGGCACATTATGAGACGGCAGATCTGGGTCTATGCAGTTTGCAGTTGGTATTGGCTTATATGCAAGTATATGGTACCTGCATCCCAGACATTGACATGATGTGTGTTGTGAAGTGAAAGAAACCCAAGAATCTTGAGAAAACAACTGATCTTTGGACATGGCAGGGCCCCTGCTCATACAGTTGATGGAACCAGGGATTGCACCTGGACTGCACATGTACAAAGTGAGCACATTACTGCAGAATTGCTATTAACTGACATCTGTTTTGACCAAAAAGACATAAACATTAGTGCTTTATTAATATTGATATCCAGTCACAATAAAAAATCCTGTTAATCCAATTTATTTACACATATGCAGTATTTCCTAAACTACTTTTTTGTTTACTTCATTTCTATCCAGCTGTGATGATGGGGACAGGCAGTACAACTGCAGCATATGTCATATTCCATACAAGGCAGCTACTGCACCATTCCCTGTTAATCTTAGCCAATGTGCTATCTGCAAGTAAGTGCTCATTCAGTTTACATATCAGCAGAGTAAAGATAGCTATATCTATTTATTACAATAGCTTTTTATATGAAAATCCCCCCCCCCCAAATTGGTAAAAACATCTTCACAAATCAGTTTAGATTTGAAGTCTATCCTGAAAATTTCATGACAGCTTGGATTATAAATGTTGAAGCTATGACTTCAAATTTTCTTATAATAGTGACCACCACCAAGGTAGTGGACTGTTAGAGCTTCAAATTCCCTGACAATCTCTCAGTGTATATTTGATTAAGTATTGACTTGCACCTATTCAGATAGAGAGGATATTTGCTTGAAACGAGTGAATAAGAGATATATTTCATCGAGTGGGTGAAAATACATAAGTTTTTCACCCGCAAGATGAAATATATCCGTTATTCACTCAGAGCAAGCAAATATTCTTTTTATTTTATGCTCAAGCATATTGTCTAGCAATTTGTATAACACACTGAAGTAGCTGATTTCTTACTGCATCCTGCGCGATAATGTCAGCAATTTACCGTTTATGTTCTGCTCTGTTTTGTGTATATTTGCACATAAAATATCAGTAGTTACATAATGCTCCTTCCCAATTCAAGGTAAAATTACAGAAACAAAGAAAATGAAAAAAAAAAAATTGTCTATTGTTGGATTTGATCCCGGTTTGCCGGGATGCGAAGCAGCCATCTTCACCATTACACCACGCTAGCGGCTTAAGAAAAGTTTGACATTTCTTCCTTATAATGTTATCAATGTCTATTGACAGCCAGTGAAAAAATTTATTTTTTCACTGCAGTGAAATATCACAATTATTTCACTCGGAAAATAAAGTACCGTATATCCTAGATTATAAGTTAACTCGACTATAAGTCGACCCCCCCCCACCACCACCTTTTTAGGGCTGCAAAAAGTGATTTTCTCTTTGACCCTCCTATAAGTTGGGGTGTATTTTGGAAGTCAGATCCGTCTGAAGGGGTGACTTCTTAGTGAGTCAGAAACGCACTTTGGAAATATAAACAAGCCAAACTGGATAGATAGATAAGAAAAATAAAGACAAAACCAGTGTAAAATACAATTATATTATTGAGTGAAATATGTCACAAATAAATTGACAACTTACAATTTGTCCATCTTTGTGTAATAAAGTCCATTGAAATCCATAATGCTTGACATTTTAAATCCATTTATATGATAAATCCATGAATTCAATTATAGGTCACATACTGGTATAAAAATAGAAGTTCAGAGTGATCCGATTCACAATATCCCATAATATGTTAATTCCACACGTCGTACAAATAAACAATGAAAGTTAAATCCACTTTTTTGTGATTCACGGTATCCGATAAATGTCACTATCTAATGTCATCTGGTACAAAGTCAAAGAATTAATCCTCATTGTCTGATAAAGTTCTGAAATCCTACATCGTCGTCTAGTTATCGTAAATCTCGTCCGACTCCGATTCTTGGCTTTACTGTCATATGCTGGTACTTATGCAAAGACTGAGCTTGGGCTCTGTGAGTAACACTTTGATCATAAAGTCAGAAATCTATTAAAGGCTGCAACTGAACACGTGTCAATTGTGCGGCAAGATCACAGGGAGTTCAAATAGCCACCCTCTGTTACTTGGCACTGAACATGTATCAAACTCGCAGCTTGGTCAAAGGGTTGTCACGTGGGAAAACAAAGAGTGTGGTGCCTTTACAAGCAAAGGGATTAAGGTCAAAGTATATGCACAGGAAGTTGTAGAACTCTACTTGGCACTGAACAAGTATAGATTGGCGGCTCGATCAAAAGGATTGTCAACTTGAAAACAAAGTGAGTCCCTTTACAAGCCAAAGGCTTATCGGCCCACGTGAACTGGCAGATAACTTGGGAAATATCACTTGGGAATTAAATCTGACTTGTGGAAAAGGAAAATACAAATTAAATAAAAACTTTTATTGCATCAAGCACAGTCTTTATACAGCAAAACACAAATATTAATACAAATACAGGTTGTTCGGACTTTCACGAAAATGGAGGCAATATACTTACTAGTAAACACTCACGGTAAACATTGACGGACACTTCATTTTGCGGTAGGTAGTATTTAATTTACCGGTAATATTTTCAAATTAATAAAATCCAAATAACTGTAGATACATGTATTGTGTAATGAATACCGTCATGAAATGAATAAACACAGTGCATACCATATATGCATTACTGCATAGGAATAGTGGCATGAAAACGTAAAAATATATGAATTGACAGTATTTTTATGTACTGCAAACATCTAGAGTTTCCAACATTACCCCAAGATTTTTTTATTTTTTTAATGGCTCGCTTATAAGACGACCCCTACTCTGCATGAGTCAAATTCTAAGTAAAAAAGGTCGACTTATAAGCGAGTATATATGGTATTTCACTGCCTAGCATAAAATAAATAGTGTTAATAAACAGTTGGAATTTGCAATACATTAAAATTTGGATGATAGATGGGCAGAGTCAGCAATTTGTCATTTCCAGTACTTTCTGTAGAGATGTGATTCATTCTGGATTTTGCATAATTATTTTGATTATTGAAAACAACGCTTTTCAAATTATGTTGATGAAATTTTGGAAAATCAGAATTTATAGGATAGAATCCTAAACAGGAGTTTTCAAAGTCAACATGGGTAGGGATGACACTACATCAACACCAATATGATAGACTGGCACATATAATGTAGTTTCTCAATTAAAATACAGTAAGCACATAAGAAGAAACCAGTCTGTAATTAATTAGGTGAAAAATGGCAGTAGAGAGAAAGAGAAAAGAAAGATGCAGATAATTTGTGAGAACTAATGTTTATGGTTTTTGTTTTGGTCAAAAATGTTTAAGGAATGAAATGTTCTGGAATTAGAAGTTTTGGATTCACCATTTATTATCATTGGACCTGCATTGCATCTGACTGTACTGGTATGTATAGGCGTATAGGAAGATGTAATATGGTTGTGTAGGTTGGTTACTTTTAATGAATGTGTTATCCATTCTGGATGGTGTGCCTGGATTCTGCAAAATTGATGCATGCAAGGATTCTTGATAAACATTCTCAGGAGTTCGCATAACTGTATACGAATTTCGATTCTCCATTTTAAAGCCTTAATGTGAGATACCCTCTGCTCAACTCTGCATGGGATATTGCATTATTTAGGAGTTAGCTCTTCTAAATATATTTGTGGGAAAAGGGCATTATGTAGTAATAAGTACATTTACATTTAGAAGTAAATTTAAATTTCTGATTGAAAGTTGTAACAGGTTTCATTCCAGATTATAGACTAGTAAAACATTTAGACATGGTCTCCATTTGTTCATGTCAGTGCATATCAAAATGAAATTTGTTTGACTCACCATCATAAGTACATAGATATCACTTGTCTGGTGGTAAAGATGACATCTTGTATCACAAGTTTTTGAAAGTTATGTTAACATGTATCATAAACATTATAACCCTATTCACAGGCTGAACATAGTGTTCTTTGAAACCTTTGTAATTAGTATACTCATACCAACTTGTTCAGTGCTTAATATAACCCTGTTCACAGGCTGAACAACATTCTTTGGAACCTTTGTAATTAGTACACTCACACCAACTTGTTCAATGCTTCACATATGTAAACCATTTCAGGAGGAAAAGTCTTCCTGATGTCTTGTTCACCACCATTGACCCTCCATCAGAGATTCAAACATATGGCAGAGGTGCATTCATACAAGCTAGGTAATCATTTTTAGCTCACCTGGCCATAAGGCCGAGGGAACTTATGGTATGGCCCAGTCTTCATCATCTGTTGTGTGTCGTGAGTCTGTCTGTCAACAATTGCTGGTTACCACACTGGAGTCCATATTTCTGATCCAGTTTCAATAAAACTTGGAATATGGATTGATATCTTCAAAATCTCGGATAAGTTCAATAATGAGTAAGATCCATGCATATTAATGAGGTGATCTAGAACCGGATTGGCTAATCTTGTTACCACTCTAGAGGCCATATTTCTGATCTGATTTTGAACAAACTTGGAATGTATATTTATATCATTAAGATCTAAGACGATTCATTAATGAGTTAGATCCATGCATACTAATGAGGTGATCTTGCATCTGAGCTTCTTACCCGGCTAGAAGCAATATTTCTGATCTGATTTTGATCAAACTTGCATGGATGGATTTGATAATGAGTGAGATCCACACATTCTATTTAGATAATCTTGCATCCGATTGGCTGAGCTTGTTACAACTCTGGAGGCCATATATCTGATCTGATTTTTATCAAACTTGGAAATTATGCTTATATTATTAAGATCTCAGAGGAGTTCAGTAATGAGTGAAATCCACGCATACTAATGAGGTGATCTTGCATCTGATTGGCTGAGCTTGTTACCCAACTGGAAGCCATAATTCTGATCCAGTTTTGATCAAACTTGGAATATATGCTTATATCATCAAGATCTTGTACAAGTTTGATAACAAGTGAGATGCACAAATATTAATGAGTTGATCTTGCATCTGATTGGCTGAGTTTGTTACCACTCTGGAAGCCATATTTCTGATCCAGATTTGATCAAACTTCAAATATTGCCTTATATCGTCAAGATCTTTGAATGGGTTTCATAATGAGCAAGATCCACATATATTAATGGTGTAATATTGCATCTGATTGGCAGAGCTTGTACCACTCTAGAAGCTATATTTGTGAAGAGATTTTTATCAAACTTGGAATATATGCTTCTATTGTCTGAATCGTGGACAGTTTCATTAATGAACGAGATTGATGGATGTTAATGAGGTGATCTTGTATCTGAATGACTGTCTTCTTGCCATTTTTGAAGCCATTTTTTTATCTGTTGGGTTTATTATCATCAAGATCTTGGATGACTTTGATTATGAGCAATGACTGCATATTAATTATGCCTTAATCTTTAGAACGAATTTTTATGAGGATATAGTAAAACAGGTAAAATCAACATGATATAAAGTTTGGGAGATGGTTGACATAGGATGAGTTCTAAATAAACCTGCTTAGTGAAACAGTCAAATGTAAAGTTATGTAAGCCTGGTGAGCGATATCAGGCCCACTTGTGTGAATTGTGTCACTTACTTATATTTTAATACACATTAATCTCTTGCCTGGCAAGACATAGTTGTCACTTGTTTTATTGTAGAGGTTGAAATCGGTTTTAAGATTTAGATTTAGATGTCTATGAAAATTTAGCATATACACTTATGACACTCATCTTACTGCAAGCAAAAGTAGATAACAGTGACCCGTTTTTCACACTCCATTGATTACATAAAGTGTTTCCATATACATGTAACTTTGCCTCATGTATCCCTTTCCTGGCACAGTTATGAAAGGTTGGTGGCTAGTGCATTCATTTCAAGGGACACCAGATGGCTGAGTGGTCTAAGGCACTCACCTTTATAGATCACTCACACATCTCACCTCTGTCCGTATGAGTTTGAGTCTTGGCTCAACCAATGTGGGTATGTGGGAAAGCGTGCCAATAGCTTCCCGTGGGTCGGTGGGTCTTCCCTGATTCTTCCTCCACCAAATATACTTGCCACCATGTTATATTGCTGCCATTACTAAAAGTTGAAAATCCTTGAAACAACTTGTCTAAAAATTGGCTGAACAGAATTTGACCAAATTTGAAAAAAAGCAACCTGATATGAAGGCCTTTTAGATTTGTACAAATGATGTCCAATCTGCCACCAAATAAGTCAACAGAATTTAACCAAATTTGGCAGAAAAGCATCTTGCCATAAAGGTCTTTTACATTTGTACAAATAATGCTGAACCTCCATCCAAAATACAGTAGGACCCCGCTATAGCACGATGGTCGGGGTCCACAAAATGGGATCGTGCTATGTCCCGAACCGTGCTGTAACCAACCTAGACAAAACCAAGTCATTTAGCTGAAGAAAATGATGCATGCACCAAATAAATGGGGGGGGGGGGGGGTAAATTGTGGGCACAAAACAACATGCTTCATTGGCACAGTTACCATTTTAAATCATTGCATAATAAACGATATATGCACATGATATGAAAACAGAGATTGCACATGTAATATTTTACTTTATTCAGAGAACCATGCATTGGTACATTTATATGTACATGTCTATTGTATAGTATGAATAGTTAAAGGATCAACACGTTTACTCACCAGCCGATCTCATGGAATGCGTAGGAGTGAGTCCATAATAATTCCATCAAAAATATGCACACAGAAGTATAATATCATTGTCTGATAAAGTTCTGAAATCCTACATCGTCGTCTAGTCATTGTAAATCGTCGTCATCTAGTCATCGTAAATCACGTCCGACTCCGATTCCTCAGCTGTACTGTCATTTGCAGATGCTTATGCAGAGACTTAGCTTGGGCTCTTGCAAGTAACACTTTGATCATAAAGTCAGAAATCTATTAAAGGATGCAACTGAACACGTGTCAATTGTGCGGCAAGATCACAGGAAGTTCAAATAACCATCCTCTGTTACTTGGCACTGAACAAGTATCAAACTAGCGGCTTGATTAAAGGGTTGTCACGTGGGAAAACAAAGAGTGTGGTGCCTTTACAATCTAAGGGATTATGGTCATGGTATATGCACAGGAAGTTGTAGAACTCTACTTTAAAACAAAGTGAGTGCTTTTACAAGCCAGAGGCTTATCGGCTCACGTACACTGGCAGATAACTTGGGAAATATCACTTGGGAATTAAATCTGACTTGTGAAAACACCAGACTTAATCCTATCCATGGCTTCAAGCTTCTTTAAAGAGAAAAAGCTTTACGTTTTTATGTACTGTTATCCATTGTAAATAACTACTAATTAAAACTCTGACACCTATTTGTTTGAAGGACTACAGCAAGAATAATTGTTAATCAACAATGAGGTCATTTTTATAGAGAATGTACAATATTATTCACTGGTCAACTGATTGCGTGGCGATTGTCTAACAACACCGCCAAGCCACGTGTGCGCATTTTATAAATCATTGCCGCATGGTTTGAACAACTTTTAGCTTTGAGATTGACTTTGATGATTGTCAATGACTTAAATTAATTGATTTATAAATTCAGGTGCGAATCTTTTATCAACCACCACATTGTTTGGTGCTTGGCTGTGTATGCAGTTTAATGAGCAAACATATGTCGGCTATTGTTTGAGCAACGATTGTACACAGAATGTATTGAAGACAAACACAAAGAAGACTTAATGACTTTATTGTTCATGTATCAGTAATAATAAGATTAACACTTGTCAGCTTTAAAATGAGCTGACATCTTTCACAAATAAACTAAGATCAAATTGCAGTGATTGACTACTGACACATTTTAAATGAACATTCACAAATAGAAATGTTCAGCATCTTTATTCATATAATGAAAGATGCAATCATAAGACACTTTTTCTTCAAGAATACAATACAGCTTGCCAAATTATTAAATCAAACTCTTGTTTATTTTCACACAAAACTTTGCAGTAGTTCAAGAAATTGGCGAAATTATTGTAAAATTTCGGTAGCCACGCCACGATCGTATTATATCCGAATTTATACACGATCTCTTCCCCAAAATGATAATTAATTTTTTATACATTATTTTTCATACTTTGAAAAATAATTTTTTCATGTACGAAAAAATAGATGAAATTTCGGGAGCCATGCCACGATCGTGTTATATCCGAATTCTTGCTATAACGAAGCATGCTGTAGTGGGGTCCTACTGTAGCTAATGTTACTAAAAGTAGAAAAACCATTAAATAACTTCTTCTCAAAATCCCTGATGATAATTTGACTGAAAACACCCTAGAATGAATGCCATATACTGGCCACCATATATAGCCTATCAGGTGCTGAAAAATGGTGTTAAACCCCACAAAACCAAATCAAGCATTCATTTCAAGGACTAATAGTTGCACATGAAAAGTAAGTCCCTCAATAGGATAACTGTGTATTGTACATGTGAATGAGTAGAAGAATGAGATGAGTGGACTGCATGCATTTCAATGTGAGGCCAGCATCTGTATTGGCTATTCAGGGTAATTATTGATGCATGAATATGCTTGTAATATTGACTGTCACTCCAAGGTTACTTAAAGCCTATGAATTTCACCCAGTAAAATCTGGCTTCTAGGGATGGACAATGATAATAGCTTCTGAGGCAGATTTTAAGAACAATGATTTAAAAAAATAATACAAAAAGAATATTACTTTCTGATTGTTATCAACTCATGATAGTATCTCAGCTTTGATATCAATGAAACAAATGTTCTTTTTTATTTTGGGTCTTTCATGCCCTGCAACGATATGTTTGTATGTATGTGTATATGTAGGTAGGGGGGTAGGTAGATAGGTATGTTGTTTAATGGTATGCCAGCACAATACTGGCTATATAGTGCCGATGAAAAGTAAAAATTAAAAATTTTAAAAAGATAAGTTTAAAATGTATGGAGAGAAAATTGCAAAAGAAACCTTTTATTTGAAAAAGGGGTCAACTTTTTATTGTCAAGATTACTTTAGTACAAAGTTATTTTCTGCATGATAATTAATGTTTGCAATGGCTACTGTAGAGTACTAAAAGCTTCATCGAGGTGAGCTATGTAATCATTGATTACACTCTGGTTTTCATTGTGTTTCATCTCCTACCTTGCTAAAATTCTACTTGGATTAAGTGAGCATACTAATATTCTACTCCGCAGGAGAGTTTTTTTTGCCTTGATTGATGTGAATAAATCCCTATTTTCAGTTGTAATATTTACTCCATTAAACAAAAGCTTGTTGACCCTTTCGTTGCAGAAAAAGGTTCTTATCGAGCACCTTAGACAGTCACATATTTGCACCTGCTGTCTTTCTCATATGGTTCAGACTGACCACATATGGATTTTTCTGCATTGTAAGGTCATTTCTTGATTTAAAAGTGCATTTTTTCTTACAGAAAACATCAAACTAACATTGTTTAACCTCATTTTACCACTTGAGGGACAGTAACCTCATTTTACCACTTGAGGGACAGTGACCTCATTTTACCACTTGAGGGACAGTATTTCTGACTGAATTTAGATTAAACTTGGTTAAATAGGGTAATATCCTCAAGATTTTTGATGACTTTTATTATGAGCAAGACCTATGAATATTAATAATATTAATGAGGTGATTTTGCATCTGGTTGGCTGAGTTTGCTATCACTCCAGAGATTGTGTTTTTAATAGAATTTTGAGCAAACTTGGTAAATAGGCTTACATCATGAAGATCTCAGATGATTACATCATCACAATCCATCGGGAAAAATCCTCCATGCAGCAACATTCTTCTTCCTTTCTAATTTAATTGCTTTCTTTTAACTTTGTTATGAACACAGCTGTTCTAACCATAACCCAGATCCTAAGTTCTTAACTGTAAGACAAAATGAACATTTGGTGTGGCCCTGCATATGTCATGTGTCATCCAGCCATCAAAATTAACTATTTTAACTTTTTGTTCAGTGCCACTCAACAGATTTCAACCAGATTGCACAGGAAACATACCAGTATCAGGGTCTTTCAGGCTTGTACAAATAATGCTAATTTGTCATCAAATATTGTTGCCATTACTAAGAGTTGAAAATCCTTGAAACAACTTGTCTAAAAATTGTCTGAACAGAATTTGACCAAATTTTACAAAAAGCAATCTGACATGAAGGCTTTTTAGATTTGTACAAATGATGTCTAATCTGCCACCAAATATGGCAACAGAATTTGACCAAATTTGGCAGAAAAGCACCTTGGCATAAAGGTCTTTTACATTTGTACAAATGGTGCTGAGCCTCCATCCAATATAGCTATTGTTACTTAAAGTAGAAAAAAACATTAAATAACTTCTTCTCAAAACCCCTGATGAGAATTTGACCAAAGTTGACATAAAACACCCTAGAATGAATGCCTTTCAGATTTATATAAATTAGACTGATTGGCCATCAAATATAGATACCGTTACTAAAGATAGAAAAACAAAACCATCAAACAACTTCTTCTATAAACCACTCGACAGAATTTGACTAAATTTGATGGAACAATGATGTCTTTCTGCTATCAAATATAGTTGCTGTTGCTAAAACTATAAAATAAATTTTTTTGAAAACTTCTTCTCAAAAATCATCTGACAGAAGAATTTCACCAAATTTGACAGCACTCGGGTTTCAATGCCTTTCAGAAATTGTATACAAATAATGCAGATTTATTATCAAATATGGCCACTGTTACTAAAAATATTAAGAAACTTTAATCACTTCTCCAAAACCGCTCTTTAGAATTTAACTACATTTGAGAGAAAGCTTTCTAGTATAAATACCTTTTGATTTTTAAAAATGATGCCAATATGCCTTCAAATGTGGCCACCCTTTCTAAAAATAGAAACAAAATTTGTATATGACATTAGGGTTGTTCCATTTAAACATACAGGGAAGGCAGTTTGTGTAAAAATATATGCCAGGGTACTCTGATTACCCAAAGAGTTTATATGATAATGATACAAAATTCTAAATTGCATCTATACGTGAATACTCCATGTTGAAAGTACCTTCACTGGGTCACATGTACGTTTTACTGGAACATAATACAAATGATACCGATATGCCATCAAATATGGATGAAGAGAAACCTTGACACAGTTGTTTTAGTAAATGATGTTATCAGCTGAATTGAATGTGATTTCTACAAAAAGCATCTTACTGACCAATATTTCTAGATTAACTGCTCTTACATTTGGCTATTAGGCAGATGTAAGACAGGTGGGTGATTTCATGAGCAGTTGAACTGCTTCCTAATACTAATGATTAAAAACCAGAAAATTTTAACAGTGGCCTAAAGCCTGGCATATGTTGAAACAAAAGTGAAGGTTGTTATATAGCTAGATGTAGGCCATTGCATGAAATGTGACAGAGCCTTAAATGTCTGCCGCAACTCTCTTTCTTCATCTCCTCTCCACTCTTCACTGTCCAGACCACCTTGGTATCTTCAGTACTACCAAGAATTCAAAGCCAGTTAACAGTTTTCATAATTGTATAAGTGCCAATTATTTTTGTGATTTCTTTTGTTTACAAAATGTCTGACAGTTAACCAGAATTTTATCAATGGCTTTGCAGTTAAATCAAATAACTTGTAACCTCTTCCATCTAAAAAGTTTTCTTCCCTGTTAATTTAGAGGCGGCCATTTTACATATAATGAATGAGACATAAAAATTATTCCAAAGTTATATCTACAACATAGATATAATATAAAGTAAAGTAGATATAAAGTTATATCTACAACATAGATATAATATAAAGTAAAGTAGATATAAAGTTATATCTACAACATAGATATAATATAAAGTATTAGCATACACAAGGAAATTCAGATTGTTTATTAAGAAAGTACCATTAAACTGTTGTCTTACTATGAAGAAGATTTAACAATTTCTTATAGAGGTTAGTACCATATATACTCACGTATAATTCATGTCCAAAAAACAAACAACATAGACCCTGATCTGCCGTCTCATAATGCGCCGGCAGATCAGGGTCTATGTTGTTTGTTCTACTGATTAGTCCTTACAAACTGCATAGACACAGATCTGCCGGCGCATTATGCGCTGGCAGATCTGGGTCTATGCAGTTTGCAGTTGGTATCGGCTTATACGCGAGTATATACGGTAAATTAAGGAATAATTTTTTTTTTTTTTTTTATCCCACCATGACATTGGTAGGCATAATGTGTTACCCTTGTTTGTCCATCTGTTCAATACTCCTTGGTTGAGTTTTGCATTTAGATAAGTGTCGTGAACTGTTCATGCACTGTGTTGCATCCATGTTCTGTTAACACCTTTCTAGTTCATATGTTTTGTTGACATTTTTATTGTAATACTTCTGGTCACAAATCCACTTTCTTTAAATTTACCATGCAAAAAAACATTTCTCTCTCAATTCCATTTTGCTCAAAAATTTATGGAAGTAGTTTCATATTACATCAAATAATTTTTTTTTACAGAATTTGCAGAAGTAAAGATGATAATAAAGGAGAAGCAAATGCCAAAGAGATTAGTGATGTAAGTTGGAATTCTTGGACATGCACTTTCCAACAGTGCTTATTTTTGTTTTCTATACTTTTTTCACAAAAATGCTAGACATACAATTTTTTCATTTAAAGATTTCTGATTCATCTCTATGATTACAAAATTGTTTTTGGGAGGATCTGTTGAATAAAAAAGAGATATATCTATTTAAGAGTAATAGATTATTTTAATTGCACTGATATTATGTTTGTTTTACATCAATTCTTGACATTGAATTTTTGAATTGGCCATTGGTAGTTATAAAACAAAAATAAAAAATTCATTTAATGTAAACCATTCGCTTTGTAATCTTGGATTTCTTTGTGTTTGAGTAACTTTTTTTTCCTTATTGTTTTCTTTTTTCTCCAGAACTTGCCATTTATGGAATATGAACTCCACAATCAGCTGATGAACAAATTAAAGGTATCTTTATTTATTTATTTTTGCTCACCTGGAAAGCATAGGCAAGATATAAGTATCACTTGTATGACAGCATTATTGTGTTAGTGGCATAAGCATTAAGTTTTTGCTTTTAGCTTCATTTCTTCTTCAAATACATTAACCGATTATAACACTTTAGGAGTTCATATACCACGTTGCAGAGCCAGCCTTCTGAAGCTAAAAAGGTTCTTCACCGTGTTTTTTTTTTTTTTTTCAAGTAGGTTATCTGTGATTCTACTGGCAGTAGGACAAAAATACTATCTTGAAGGTTGTGTCCTGCACATACCATTTTATAGTTGAAATCTACCACTCTTGAAAATTAATAGATTAAAAAATTGTTGGGGAAAAAACCCAGTATTTTTGCGTGTTCTATCCACACATTACAGAAACCAATCAGAACCAGTCTGCTGGGGGACCAGAACTGTTTGACCAATGCAAGAACATGTACTGAGTAATCCGATTAAGAATTGTTATACAATGGCTGACATGTGTATACAACAAACTGTAAATTGATGAACTTATTGTCATAATTTGGAGAGTTTAAGGCAAAAGGTAGGATATTTATTGAGGTGTTATAAGCAATAAAGGAATCAATAGTTGTTCCATGATAGCTTGTGAGTCTTTGATTAAAAATCGGACGACTTTCGGCAGAGGTGAGATAAAAAGGAGAGACCAACCAAAAAATGATTTCAGCAGAAACACTTGCATAAGTAGTTTGATTTTTTGTATTATTTAATTGTTATTATGTTTTTGAAGATGTTTTAAGAGGAATATGTAAGGGCAGCTCTTGTCTTTTATTTGGTCAATTTATGTCAGAATGCCAAAGCGTGCACTTTCCCCCAACATTAAAAAACACAGGCTAAGAAATATTACAACAACATCAACAATGCTCAGAGTTTAAGTGGGTGCAGGTGAGTAAAAAAGGTCTTGAGTTTGCACTGTTTTTTTCTTGCAAAGTTTATTTTAAGATAGTATATGGGGGATGAAATTATATCATCAGGCATATGCAGTCATCATCGCATAATAGACCCTGTTAGGTGTGAAACTTAATAATCGCAATGAATATCATCAGTGGCCACCAGGCAGTGAACTTGTGAAGGAAACTAGACAAAGACATTGCAGGCATTTGGCATGTCATAACCGTCCTCTGTGTGTGTGTGGCCCAGAAATCCTTCCCTGAAAAGCAATAACTAGTTTGCATCATCATTGTGATAGGCTCCATGCTTAGCCTTTTTTTTTATCACTGTATTTCAGCAATCTGAGCACAGCCTAGATCCCCTCTGTCAAGAATCCTGCAGACACACATAACTGGAAGTTAGTCTCAAGTATGGTTGGTGTACTCAAGTCAGCTCAACTCGCTTTCCATTGCTATAGCTGCCTCCATTAACCTCCAGCTTGTGAAAAAAGATGGATTCCTATCCACATCTAAACTTCTAAAAGACCATCACAAGGCCATCCTCAGATCACAACCGCTATCTTCCAACCTCCTATTTCACAGCTGCATAGAGGAGGTCAGGAAACAGGCTGCCAAAGAGGCAAACCTCTTGCAGGCCCAGAGACCCAGAATGAAGCCATCATTTCCAAAGAGAGATGAGAGAAGTAGGAAGGACCCTTCTAAGGCATGCCAAATGGGGAAACCATTATCCAGCTCTTTACCTCTGCAAGGACCCAGTTTCTGAGAATCAGTGATGACAAAACATGGAGAGATAAGGACTGGTTATAGCAAAATTTCTCTCTCCATCAGCCTTCCCTTTTCCAACATGCCCAGGGATGGGAATTTTCCACTGATTGGCAGATTTCTGCTTTTGTCATGGCCATCAGGGCCATGTTTTAGTCAAGTGAAAATCCAGGGAGATTATTGGGATTGGGAGTGAGAGGTGGTTAGGTTCATACTACAACACCAATACAGGTCCATCAGCAGAATTGGTTTCTTTACCGTGTGTGTTTGAGATTTAGTTGGCAGAACACAGTACCAGTCTAAATTGTTTTCTCATTGAAAACCAATCAAAATACAACAAGCACAGACTCAATGTCAGACTCACTGAAGTGCAGTACTTAACACGACCATCACTGGATGTAGGATTGGAATTTTCCAGGAGTTCCCTATTTGAACCAATCATTGTTGATTAGACTTTTCCAGGTTGAAGAGACTGCATACTTTTATCTGTTAGAGAACTAGCGTGACAATATATATTCTTAACTGCACATCATGTCTTAAACTTTTGTAAAAGAAAGCAATAGAGATGTTGAAATTGGTAGCCAAACTATATTCTCCCTCTCATGGCTAGAATGAAGTGTAAATTGTCAATAAAAAGGATGAGTGGAGAAAATAAACTTGAAGAAATCCACCTTAAAGATTTCTTCAAGAAGTCTCTTTGTCATGTAACTGAGAAAAAGATGACATTACTTTTATAACTTCAGAAATGATACCCACACATCATTTTATTAAGTGTATTGAGACTAAAGAGTAAATTTGTTCATAAAGTTATTTTGGAATTTGTTTCTGAGGCAAACAAAATCAAGACTCATGTAGAGTCAGCTATTTTCGAGCTATGCTGTGTGATACAATAAACACAAGAATGATGCACTGAGTTGAAAGAAATCATGACAAATATCAACTCTTTTACTTTTCTGTTCCTGGTCAATGTACAAGCTATATTTTGAAAGACCAGATGATGACAACTACAAGAAAGAAAAATAAATTACATACCAATGGATAATTACTCAGCTGATAATTTCCAAAGTCAAAAGTAAAGTAAAAAAGGAAGCAGTGTAAATCATACTTGTTACGCCAGAACTTAGATTTGCACCCATTGTATTAATTTTCATGGCATATTAAACTCGCAATATGTGAACAGAGAATTGGAGTGCCAGCTAATCCTGATTGCTTCTCTCAGGTGGAAAATATCATGAATAAGAGACCTACTGAAGCTGGCAACAGAGATTCACAAGAAAATCATGCCATCTCCCCACCTGCTGTTGCAACTGCACATGCAGGTTTTCCATCTGAACCCAGAGATGTTGAACCAGTATGACTGGCACATAATCATACAAGCCCTCAAAAAGAAACAATTCTCTGAACAAGTGGTGTACAGAATTTTACTCAGGCTAGAAGGCCCACCACTTTGAAAGCTTATGAGGGGAAATGGAGAGTTCTCTACCTGTGGTGCGATGATAGATGCATCTCTCCCTTAAAAGCCTTGGTATCACAAATAGCTAACTTTCTCCTATTGCTTTTCAAGGAGAAGTTATCTCCAATCATAATCAAGGGCTACCATTCCATGATCTAAGATGTGTTTCACCATCATGGAATTGGTTAGAACAGAGACCTCACTGACCTTGCCAGTTTTGACCTGTCTTGACCGAAGGTTTGGCCCTTTGCCCAAAATGGAATCTACCATGGGTTTTGACATGGCTGATATTGACACTATTTGAATCACCATCTAGATCATATGTGACTCACCTTTCATACTAGACCAGGCATGTGCAACTTCCTCCAAGGCACAGGCCAGATAAGCAATTTTTAAAGTCACATGCTGTGATGTAAATAAGTGGATACAACCAGCTTGCAGGCCATAGGCTGCACATGCCTGTATTAAACCATCTTCCTAGTCACCTTAGTTACAAAATCAGAATTGGTGAGTTGCTTGACCTGAACTACTGTAGTATCATCAATTTTCGTGGTTTTCGTTGTTGCCCCGAACCACAAATTTAAATACCCAATGAAAAATTAGCCACGTATGATGATGACACCCCCCCCCCCCGCTCATTTTCTTACTGTGTGTCGTTCCTAGAGATTAAGGAACCTACTAATATTTCATAAATCAATGTCAATACTGTAATTTGGAAATAAAATATTAGCTTTTACACGTGTTTGTTTTATTTTAAACCTTTGAAAAAAGAATTATAAAGCATTTTATATTGTTTCAATGCACACATGTCGATAAGATATCCGATAGCTGTAATTTCCACTCACTGCCTTAAATCGATATGCGAGATAAGTAAGGATAGAGAGAAACGAGAAAAAGCATAAGGTGTTCAAACATTAGTAATGTTGAAAACGAAAGAAAAAATAAGAAAAAATAATAGTATATGCAAATTAAATTAAATACTTATTCAAATCGATTCTTCACTCGAGCACAACTGTTGTTGAACAATTTAAATCCTCCTGAAACCACATTTCATTTTATCCATGCATTTTTAATCCAAAAGAACAACAAACCTGTAAAATACTAGAACTATTGCTTGAAGCACTATTATTAATGAAACACTATGTATATACACTAATTACAGCAGAGTATTAAAGCTCACACTTCACTGATTTTCGGACAAAGCCACTGTATCAACATCGTGTCAAACAAGTCTCAATGTACACACAAATGCTTGTCAGGTAAATAATCCCCAAATTGCAGAATTAAACAAGTCCAGCTTTCTCCAAACCACTGATAATTAGGTCCCATCTTTCACTCATTGTCGCGTGAGGGGCAAGTATCCATTAAGCCCGAATTGGCTTGATTAATGAGGTTGCAATCAGTGATCATCACCAGTAGCATCATCCTTTTTTTCGTGATGGCCTCCGTGACCTGTTTAGCATACCAGTTGTGGAAGTGTGATTTTAATTATTCATTGTACTCTTTATTTATTGTCAAGTCTAGTGGTTGAAGTTGGTTTGTACATGAGGCAGGCTCAAACAAACGCGTGATTCCACTGTCTTTCAATTTAGTTAGCATCTTCTAACATATATGGGCTCTAGGCACATCAAATATTGCCACTGTCTGCTGATTGCATTGAGCAAAGGGCAGCTGGTCACGTGTTTTGTTTGCTTTATGGATAGTGGTTTAAGGTAGAGATCATACAGGTTACTTTAATAACCGATTGACTTAGTGTTGTAGTCTGCGTCGGCTTCCTTTGATGTTGAGCACTCAGACGAAAACACAATGTAAGTGATTGACCTTGACATGAGTGTTATTTGTGATCATAGAGGCGGTAGTATTGTTTTAGTGTTGTTGGCTGCGTTTGCTTCCATTGATGTTATTCACTTGGACAAAAAGATGGTGTCAGCATTGAACTTGTCAGGTTTTTGATTTGTGCTCATACATGTGAAAGTATTGTTATAAACATTCAAGTGACTGCCGTTTACATCAGCAGAGTTTTATTCTTTTTTATTCTTTATTTTGGGTATTTGTAGAGGTTAAAACACAAAATTAAACACTTAGTAATATGCAAACTTTGATAGGCAAAACCACGAATTTAAGTAAACACAAAAATGTCTTTTTTTACAAAACCACGAAAATTGAACCCCACGAAAATAAATGATACTACAGTATCTGCAGTTCCACCATGATGGTTCATTTTCTCTCATGATGAACCCAGCTTTTATTGCCAAGAACAGGCTCCTGCTAATGAGAAAACAGACATTTGCCTTTGAACCATTTTCTTCTGTGGACTCTTCTCCCCAAGGGCATCTACAGGAGTCCATCAAGGCTTTGAAGTGGTACCCTAAATGGACTGAGTCAGTCAGAAAAAGGGTGTATCATGCGTTTGTTTCTGACCACTCAGAGAAAGAAGATATGATATTTCTGTTCAGGCTTTTTTGTCCTGGATCCATTGGGATATTTGCTCTGATTGCTTAAAAGGAAATAACCCAAGACCAGATGAAATTTCTTATGCATATTGGCTCACAAGATAAGAGCAGTCACCACCAGCATAGCATTCAAGTGCGGCTACTCTCAACTGGCATCATTCAAGCATAGCATTCAAGTGCAACTACTCTCAAACTGGCATCGTTCAAGCTGTGGAATGGAGGTCAGAGAAAATTTTCTCCAGCTTTAACTTCAGAGACCTTACACTGACCTCTAGCTTAATCTTGGATTTAATTGTTTACAGTCAAATCTACCTCTAAGTCCATCATTATTAAGCAGTCACCTGTCTTAAACAGACCCTATTTAATGTCCTTTACACCAAATTATTGTAGAAACAATCATCTATTTGGCAACAACCTGGTTGCTGAAGGTATTTTTCTCACTTCCCAAAGACAGTTTTGACGATATTGTGAAACCCTATTCATAACAACTTTGGATGTAGTGTACTTTTGTATGTAGCAAACTACAAAAATAAAAATGTAAGTCCAGAATCATTCTAAAATCTATGTATCTTAACAAACTTCTTTGGGGTTTTTTGTCTCCCCTGTGAATGGCAGGACCTAGGTATCACTTTTACAGTGGTGACCACGTGGTATTATTGGTGGTGGTGGTGGTGGCAGTGCCATTACCAAATATAATAAAATTCTGTGTAAAAGTGTTTAGAAGTCATACATAATTTACATCTACATCAGAAACTTTGGTATAATATTACTATATGCTAAAAATTTACCCTGATAAGCTAAGATTTCCTGTCTTATCTGCATACAAAGAAAGCTATAGTATTTCTCCCATGAAAATCCCACAGCTATTTTTTAAAAGAAATTGGCAAGTATTTACTAAGGGTATCTTTGGTAATAAGCCCCCCTCCCACTTTTTGGCACAATTTGTAGGCTGGCCCCCTGGTCTTATAATGAGAGAAATACTGTATTATCATAACACCATTCAAAGGCTCAACATTGTGTTCCATGAAACCCTTGTGTTACTAACAGTTTCCATTCTGTGTACCTTGCTAGGAATGTATACAGACTCTGTTCATGCTAAGCTAGCTGTTTCATTTGTAAACCTTACAGTAATTATTTATTCTAGAATTATTATATATCAGCTTGATAAGTTAACAATAATTTAGAGAAAAATAATCTCAAAAGCTTTGCTAGAGATGACAAAAATATACAGTACTCCCTCATTTTAATGCTGTCCATGGGAGACATGGAGTATACCACCTTATAATGAAATACATGATTCATATAATTTTACTACCGCATTAATGAAATGGGATTCATGACCATACGCTGACCATATAACATGAACCATGTTATAATGAAGGGCCTTTTAATGAGGGAGTTATGTATTTATATCACAGTTTGTTCACAGATTTCAAGCAAATAAAGATATACACAAAAGTTTGTAATACACATGGATTTATTCTGAGCTGTATTTTTCTGCAGATTAAGGGAATGAATGGACTATTTGGACTGAATATCCAGATATCTGTTGGTGAAACGAAGCTTGTTGGAGTAGCTGTAAGTACTTGATTTGTGTATTTGATATGAAGGATTTGACATAAGTGTCCATCAGCTATAAAATTTATAAAAAGAGTTAAAAAGTATTGTATGCCATTAACAGCTAGCAGTATGCAGTGGTAGCTCAGTTGGTAGAGCATCTGACTCATCATCAAAGCATCACTGGTTTGATCCCTTCCCAGGCCAGCCTGCATCAGCTGTCTTGGTGTGTCCTTGGGAAAGGCACTTATTTTTCCATTTCCTCTGCATGATAGCCAACAATGTGTTACAAGTGCCCGCCCCCTCCCGAACTTAAATTCCTCATTATAATGCTGTCCATGGGAAGCATCGAGTATACTACCTCATTATAATGCTGTCCATGGGAAGCATCGAGTATACTACCTCATTATAATGCTGTCCATGGGAAGCATCAAGTATACTACCTCATTATAATGCTGTCCATGGGAAGCATCGAGTATACTACCTTATAGTAGACTGACTTATCAGGTAGTACATGATATATATATAATTATACTATCACTTAATAAAATAGGATCCATGACCATACTCACCCTATACGAGGAACTGTATTATAATGAAGGGTCTTATAGTGAGGGAGTGCTGTATATTGAATTATTCATTGTGTCATAAATTGTAATTGCAAAGACTTCATGTCACTCCGTGACCTTGCTGTGTGATATTTGTTAGGTGTTACAGTGTGACATACATATTTTATAACATGATGTTTTAATATTAATAAATAGTATGCTAGTAAATGTATGCATAGGGTTTAATGGCACATCAGCACAGTCCTGGCTATATAGTGGGCAAAATGGCAATACCAGACGCATTGCCAAAATAACCATGCAAATAAACCCTTCCAACCAAAAGTAAATACAGCTTTCCGTCTTTATAACATGGTAGTTGGGTTCTATAACTGCTGACCAAGTCATGTACCATGATCAAAAATTCAATAAATGTGTGTATGTGTGTCAGTTGGGGGAAGGGAATAAACAAAATGCTAGTCAAACATATAGTAATAATTGTAGTTTATCTAAATTAAATATAGTTTTTCACTTTATGGGATTATGCATTTAATTTTGTCCAATAATAATGTTTTAAAAAGGAAACAAAGACACAACATTATTTTCATGTTTTTATTCAACCAATATTGTCATACATTTGATAGACCAATTCAAGTACCATGGTTTAATTTTGATCACAGGGTCTATAGGAGTGCCGTGTGTTATAATGAAGGGTATTATTATGAGGGAGACTTAAAGCTACCATGAGACAAAAAATAAAAAGGTATAGATTATACAGAAAATCCCAAATGGCATACACAAGAAAGATAAAGGCAAGTAAGGGTAAAATCTTTAAAATACAAGCTAAAAATATTTATATAAACTGCAATTTTAAAAAAGTCCAAGACCTTCTCAGTTGGAGCACCATCACAGGATGCATCCTATAACAGATTGCCTCCATTAGTGCTTCTTGTGACATGCAGGAGGGTGCATTATTAGTCCCTTCTTGTGACATGCAGGAGGGTGTATTATTAGTCTCTTCTTGTGACATGCAGGAGGGTGTATTATTAGTCCCTTCTTGTGACATGCAGGAGGGTGTATTATTAGTCCCTTCTTGTGACATGCAGGAGGGTGCATTATTAGTCCCTTCTTGTGACATGCAGTGCAGGAGGGTGTATTATTAGTCCCTTCTTGTGACATGCAGTGCAGGAGGGTGTATTATTAGTCCCTTCTTGTGACATGCAGGAGGGTGCATTATTAGTCCCTTCTTGTGACATGCAGGATGGTGTATTATTAGTCCCTTCTTGTGACATGCAGGAGGGTGTATTATTAGTCCCTTCTTGTGACATGCAGGAGGGTTTATTATTAGTCCCTTCTTGTGACATGCAGGAGGGTGTATTATTAGTCCCTTCTTGTGACATGCATGAGGGTATATTATTAGTCCCTTCTTGTGACATGCAGGAGGGTGTATTATTAGTCCCTTCTTGTGACATGCAGGAGGGTGCATTATTAGTCACTTCTTGCAACATGCAGGAGGGTGCATTGGGCCTATTCTGTATGCCCCAAATTAGCAGGGAAATTGATAAATGGGAAAAAATATGTGATTAAATTTTCTTATGGTACACTTTATTGTAACCCTCTTAAGATAAATTTAAAATTTCCTCCATGTATGTAGTGGACAGTCTTTTCCCTCTCTGTGCCATGTTGAACAGATGATACTGGTCATTTACATTCAACAGTAGCATTACACCATACTAAGTGGTGCACAGTGGACAAGAGTATACTCCCAAGACTTGATCCATGTTCCTTTGGCCTGTCCTCTTTTGCATTTATTCTTTTAAGGCAAAATTGTATGTTACCTGGCATAATTGCAGGCCATGGTTTGAAAAGCTTGCTGCCATTTTTGTAGCTCTTAATTGGTGACTTGTAACAATGGTTGTCTTAATAAATTTGCATTAATTCTGCACTGGTGAACATTTTGTGATTTAAAGTTATTCATTGTATGTATTTTCAGACCGCCACTGCAGCGTTGCTCGCACCATTACCAACACCTAGCTTACCTCGCGTATTAGGACAGGTAAGAAAATCTTCAGATGTAATGAAAGTATCAGGTTATCTTTTATTGGAATACAGTGGTACCCCACTTGTGCCCCCCTCCCCCCATCTTTTATGGATTTAATAATGAAGTTGTGTATCATTTTTTATGTCACGATATGATGCATATAACAAGACAGAGGTCATGATACAATACTTGTTAAGATACAGTACCTGTCATGATACAGTACTTGTCATGATGCAGTACCTTGTGCTAATTATTATGTAAACCACTTATAATGAGATTGACTTAGCCATCACAGTTCTTACTATCTTTACACTTGCTTTCCAACCATTTGACTTAGTCATCACAGTTCTTACTATCTTGGCACCTGCTTTCCAACAATTTGAATCAACGCACAGTAGTATTTCATTGTCAAAACTAGCCATTATATGATAAAATTGGATGCAGAAGATGATACAAGTGAAAAATAAGATACAGCAAGTCCAAATTGCATGTGTCAATAATTTTTTGGGTGGAATACAATATGCTTTCTTGGCATAAAAGTAGCAATATTCCTAAAACATATCACTGTATTGTCACGCTGCTGATTGATGGTTCATTACAATAAAAGGGTTAGTCTTGCATGAGGAGGACACATTTGCATCAGAAGTATTACTTTGGTGGAGGTGTAAGTGATCTTATTAGAAGTGGCCTTTGTTGAGGGGGGTGCCTTATAAGAGGGAACTACTGTATTTAATAATTTCCTCCCTTGAAGAACAATTCAGCTTGGCACAGAGAAGAAATCCACCCGACACATCATGAATAATGTAACAACCATAGAACAAATTTGTATGCCCACCATGACAGTGGATAAGGGAATATAGTGTTTCCCTTGTCCATCCATCTGTCCATCTGTCATATCTTGGCTAGGTTTTTCACTTGGGTCAGTTTTCAGTCACTGTGGTGGGGTGTCCACATTTCATTAACACTTTTCTGGTTCAGTTATAATACAGTATTCCATCTTTCAAATGAGCACTGCTGTTAAAAAAAGTCAGCTTTTATGCCACTCCCCACCCCCACCCCCACCAATAATTAAATACAGTTAAACCTTGTTAATGTGGACTTTATTTACTCAGATTTCTCTGTATTTGTATGACAATTTCTGGGAACAGATTTCTATTTTTATTCTCCAAAGCAGTCTGATAGTCTGGATAGTATTAGAGGGATATTAGGTCTACTTGAGACTCTTGTTTTTCTTCTGTTACAGGTATCATCCCATGAGGAGAGGACACAGCTCGTGGATCTACAGAAGAAGTTATCAGATAAGATGCTGCAGAACAAAGAAATATATGACCTTCATGTTACAGTAAGTACAGACCATCGTTGTTCTAGACTGGAACATTCTTGATTAAACTATAGTACACTATGGTCAAGTGGGTATATCCTTCCAGTTTTGCTGAAAAGAAACTTCACCAAATTAAAATGATAACTACAAACAGTGTGCAAAATTGCCACCAGCCTGCCGGTCTGATGCCAGCTAATTTCACAGCGGACTGGTGCAAAAAGTTAGTAGCCAGTCCGTCTGACCAGTTGGATATTTAGGTATATCAAGTAAATTGAATCTGTAAAATGAATACTTTATCATATTAAAGAAATAATAGAAACCACGTGAAAAATAAATAACAGCAAATTGTTTCTGATCACTCGCGAATCAGAGCATAGCAATCCGATTTGCTGGGTGAGATGAGAAGGGAAATAACTTGTGTATAGTCTGTGTACAATAGATGCTTGCAACTCTGGTAAAAAACTCTTCTGCATCTATGTGATGTCTGATGACACATGCTACTTCCAATTCCCGATGTTAACATGTGGAGATATTTGGATGCTTTGAAGTTTGATAGATCTAATCATGTCTCTGCCAGCCAGTAGTGCCATGTGTGAGACAGGCTCCTCTCAAATGAAACAAATGAAGACAGAATATAGAAATAGGATGTGTGTTCATGATAAAGCTGTTACTGTTCAACTGCATTTTGATCATATGGATGCACTTGAACAAATTTTTCCACATACCTAATTTCATGGGCAGCTGTACTTTGGATACCATAGCCTCATCTTTGGAGGCTGAGCATAAGTTCTGATGCTGTCATTGATGACAAACGGAGGAGTGTCCTCATTCCCATTCTGACTATGATTCAGATTGGTCATCAATGGCAGCATCACATTCTGATGCCTAGCCTCAAGATGAGGTATGTTTGGATCTCGATCAGCTGAACAGTTAAGAGCATTGTCCTGGTCAATAAACAGTGGGTATATTATGCTGAATTTAATAAAATTGGATACATTTAATATGATATAAATATCTTATTTTGTGTTTTTCTTTATTTTTCCATTTTTCATTATGTTGATAACCTTACTAAGGGCTGATGTTCATGTCTAATTGCATTTACAATTGAGTCATAGACTACATGTTGTCTTCTTGTATCATGAAATGTAAGACCAGTTGGCTATGGACAGGACCAGTAGCATTTTCAGGTTGCTGGTCCTGTGGGCTTGCAGGAATCTTTGGCACGTTTCACTCACTTACTACAAATCTTGACAACATGAGAGTTAAGTTATTTTTAGCAGATAAATGAATGTCAATTTCAATTATAAATATGAATTTTAGCAGAAGATGGCCTATGCAAAGGAAATTCCAGTACAAATTGACTCCATCTTTACATCTCAGTGTGAGTAATTATCTGCAAGGTATTATGGGTATGACTGGTATTAGATTCTCATTTGCAAAGTTTTTTTATTGATATATGGGTCAGCTTGTGAAAGTATAACATTATACCACATTTACCCACAATGTCTTGCATACAATTGCCCACAGTGGCTTGCAAAAATGGCTAATATAATCAGGAATTTCTTCATTTGCCATAGTCGGCTGCAAGTTATACTGTCTTTCAACTGAAATTAAAATTTGTTTGCCTACTGTAAATAAATCAGCTGTAATGTTTTCAAGGTTTTTGATTGTCATATTTAATTTCGTGAATCATCTGTATCCCTGTCACAACTCAGAATAGAGGGAAAAAGCACTAATTGGCCATTTCCAGCATATACACCGTACTCCACCATCTTTTGGAAAAATTATGGGTTTATCTGGCAAAAATTATGGTAATTCCAAAACCATTCAAGATATTCCAATGAAATGTGGTACACATATTAGACTAGTGGTCCAGCTGTACCATTTGCTATTCACAATTCTTCAGTTTAAATATTTTTTAATGCTTTTGTCTAATTGGCTGTCCATCCATCCATCCATTAACAGCACTTTTGTTTATGGGGAAAAACTCCAAAGCTGTTTCAGATGTCCCTATGGAATTTGACACACATGTTGGACTAGTGGTGTACATGTGCCTTTGCTATTCACATTTCTTCACTTTAAATAATTTTAATGTTTTTATCCATTTGTTTGTCCATCCATCTATTATCCATACTTTAGTTTTCTGGACAAAGTTGACTAGGAATGTAAAGGAGTATGAAAATATACAGCTCTAAGATTAAGAGACTGGTTTGGTTTGGTTTGGTATTTTACAGTACAGCAACACAAGTAGGTTATTTAGTACCAAGGTAATTGGAGTATAGTGCCTTGCCCAGAAAAACACCACAGTAGCCAACTCAGGCTGATCTGATGTCAGGATCCGAACCCACACCCTTTCAGTCATGACTCCAGCACGTTAACCACTGAGACACTACTGCTTCTAAGACTAAGGCAACTCCAAAATATTGTAACGTGTCGGGAGTCAAGGCCAAATAAAATGGAATAGATGGACAGCTCAAACCATTTTCATTTACTAGATCTCTCCAGTGTATTGTAGTGCAACAAATGATGCTTTCAATACAAAAAGTTCTTATTTAGATTATACTAGCACAAAACAAAACAAATGAATAGACAACACAATTTATTATGTTGCTTCCAGGCTTCTATATGTTTCCCACACAACTTTGAGTGTTCAAAATGGCAAAAAATGAAATGTGGAAATATGTAGGATGATGTATATAACAGAGGTGTGATAATCAAAGCATGTTAAAATAACAAAAATAATAGCGGTATTAATTAGCAGGTCAAAATCAACCTAAATATTAACTTAATCATGATTCACCTAATATCTAGTTAAAAAAATCATAATTCCAATGCTAATATTTCACAGAAAGATGATTTAGTGGTTACCGAAAATTGTTCATGTAATGTACCGAAGTGGTACTGGATTTTGTGAGTCAAATCAAGGTTCGGAACCAGACTTGGATTTATGCTTTAGAGTTAAATGATAAATATGTTACAGACACAGTCTGGAACCAGATGTCAAATAGTGTGTATATGCTTTAGAGTTAAATGATAAATATGTTAGAGGCACATTCTGGAACCGGATGTCAATAGTGTGTCGCATGTTGATTGCGACACAGTGTATAGTTTGGGAGCGACACAGTGTGTCATTGTGTCATGTCGATGAACTGAACATCGAATTGACACAAAAACTATGAAATGGATGGAAATTTGTATTTTCACAGTGATAAATGTAATTGAATAGGAGATTTGAGAATGCCAATCGGAATACTGATTTTTCAATGGCTAGCAGACGTCTTTGTTGATGACGACACAATTACAGTGTCATCGGTCAAATCAGTATGTGGAAACTTTTATCTGATATGAAGAGAGAAATAAACATTGAAACAACTTATGAGAATTCTTACAATCAGTATTGGTAGCATGTCTCAACGACAAAGTTTATATTGGAAAATGACCAATAACACTGTGTTCTCAGCCAGTGGTCGGCAGTGTGTTGAGTGTGAAGACACACTCGAATGGTTAGTGTCAAGATTTACTATCCGAAACTAATCTACTTTTAATAATTTAATGTGTTGGTAATAACTAGTCTACCTTGTTGTTACACTCGAAGAAATTAAGACAGTCGAGATTGGATAGAGAGATTTGTTTGTTTGGTCTTTAGACTTTCACTGGAATCCAGCTGAACCACAACTGCCAGAACGGTGGATATCACCGCTATTTATAGGTTTTGGGAACACACTCAGGAAATTCAACAAAACAGTTTTCACAAATATTACCAAATATGGAAGAATTGGGAAAAATCTTAACATGGGCACCCTCTCATGGAAAGCCGAACGGCCAATACACACAATAGTAAAAATGGCGCCCGATTTCAAACGGCAAAAATAGCACACATTTCACAATGAATTGTAAGCAGATTAAACATTAAACGTGAACGATTTCATCACACTGATGAAGAAAAATTATGAAAATACATGAGTATTACCTTAACCCTGGAGAAAAATGGATACAATTACTTATTTCTCTACTCAGAGTAGAAGGTAAGTGAAGGCAGTTTACAATACCATTATGTACAAACTGGGCATCAAAAATATTTCCCCAGATGATGAATATTTGAACAATTCATTTATTACATTACATTTCTTGTATATAAAATTCATCTTTCAAGAACTGTTACTACAGTTAATATTATTTGCAGAGGTATAAACATTCCAACATCAGGGGAATGTAGACAATAAAAGGAGATTATGTATTATCTATATCTATAATGATATATGCAAATGCACTTGATAAGAAAATAATTTGGAAGATAGTTAGGTTTGTTTCATTATAACATTAATTTCACTGCCATTTACACACAATAACAGGTATGAATGATAAATAAAAGCATTTGGTATTACTCCCACTTGGTAATGATTATGGAACAAGTGTGAAGAAGCAATACATTGAAAAATGTACCCCTATTGCCTAGATTGTGTTGAGTTTTTTTCTTGACTTTGTTATGTATGATGTTTATATAATATTATAAATATTTTAGGAAATTATAAATGTTTCTTGACTTTAATGTTTGCTCAAACCTTAATTTTATGTTTCAGGTTTACATGTTTAGCTGTTGTCATTGAATTAGGTTGTTTACTTAGCATTTGAGTTCAAGGACAGTTTTGGTAAACAAGTTGTTATTTAATTTGAGGTCAGGATTGATTTTGTTTACAGATAAAACTAGAATTTCCTTTAAAGTTGTGTGTTAAAAGTCACATACACCATATAATTTTCTAGAACATTCAGTCATTTGACCTATCTTTATATATACCATGTTTAGTGGACAGTTTTCAGTTTCGACCTTAACATCAGTCTGTAAAGAGTCATTACAGCTGTGAAAAAACTTTCCAAATTCTGAGAGAGGAATTATTTAAAATATTCATTGGATTATAAAAGTGCTCATAGACTTTTGGATTTTGGATTTTGAATTGATGTTTTGGCGAATTAAGTCAACTTGTTCAAAGATAATCTGGAGTACTTCATTTTGGCATGATGACTTGCACATCAGGACATTAAAGACTCTTGGTACATCAGCACATTCAAGTATATATTAATTCATTTGGAACATTCTATATTTAGGACTTGTGATTAGGACACTTAGGATTATTGGATTATTTGAATTTTAATTCGCTTTACTGTAAGTGCCTTTTGGTTTTCATTTTAATTATCAAGAAATAAATTGCTTGTTGATTTTTACTTGATTTGTTAGTTTCACTTTCTTTCTGTTACATTTTTCTTAGACCATAGAATCATAACAACCTTGATGTACATTCATTTCAAAAGGAATAATTATAAATTTTTTAAAAAGCAGAAAATTCATTTTCGAAGTCACATTACTTGTAATTGCATATTCAGTGCTTTTGCAATAGGATTACACAATAAATATGAAGGACAAAGGTGAAGATATTCCAACTATTGTCAAATATAGTGGCCTATTTTCAACAGACTGTTTATTATATAGATGACAAGTATTCAGATAAATGATGTCTGCATTAATGAGGGTTCACTGTAGTGTGGGCAATGCAAAAAAAATAATTCAGGGATCTTTCTTGGTGATTGGGAATGGAGTCTGGGTCCATCATTGTGGGGAAAACATTTTCATCAGTTGGAAATACAAGTTTAAGGAGTAAAAATGGTACATACTGGAATTGGGGCCTAATTTCAGCTCCTGAGGACATACTGTCATGCATATTAATAATGATCTTACTTTCTTGCTGATAATCTATCAAAAACATTCATTTCATTCTCTTCTTGTATTTTTTTTGAATATTTTAGTGGATGATTAATCTTTCTTTCATGGTTTCTCATATTGGTTTCCATGGTTTTAATTTGGACTCCTTTGTTTTCTTCTGCTCTTGAATCATGTTTCCCATGTGCAGTTTGATCCATGGCAGTCATATTTGTTTCAGTTGTTTCCATTTGGATTCCTTCAGTCCTATATGCTTTTGAAGCTCTGTGGTGTGGTATTTTTCGTCTGTTGTGTGCCTTCAGGTGTGGTTGCTGAACTTCCCTTTTTTTAATATGCCGTTCTAAAAGTTTTCTGATTTTTTTTGATGCAGCATAAAAGGATGGTGTCTTGCCAATCTGGAGAAATTTGAGAGCAGAAACAGTTGCATCCTTTTGTTGTATTTTGGCAACTCGTGCATAACTTAGAAATACGGTCAGACTTTTATTGTGTGACTTTAGAGTACTGTAAAAATGCCTCTTTATTCTTCTATTGCTACATCATAAATGGGAATGGTTTATTAAAAGTTATTAATAGTTAGACCCAACCTGACAGTTGGGCTTGTCCTATATTTCGTACATTAAATTCTTTCCAAATACTTTTTTCCACATTTTTTTGGTGATAACTTTTTTGTTTGTTATCTGATAGAAAAGTGCCAGTGACAAAGCTTGTTCAATACGACTATCACCAATTTTGCAAGAAGGTCCTGTCTTTATAGAATGTAAGCTTCCAATATAATCAGATAACATTTTTATACATTTTGACATTTTTTGCAGAAAAACAAAGTCATATGACTTAATACTTTTTATTAATAGCAATTTAAACACAATTCACAGTTTGTATACATAGCAGTTAATGTTGGGAATCAGTAGATGTTTTGCACTTGATCATCGGTAGTATACAGGTAACAGATAATTAAATAAAGTTGGTTAACTTAGCATTACATTCAGAATCAAAGTCAGTGTTACGTCTTTTGGCTTGCTTTAGCAATAAAAGTGCTAAAAAGTCATCAAGTTGCTGAAATGGAATTCAGATGAGAGTAATCTCCCATTGGATAGAGGGATTGGCAACAAATGCCATCACTAGTCAGTTCCTACCGTATATACTCGCATATAAGCTAATACCAACTGCAAACTGCATAGACCCAGATCTGCCATTGCATAATGCGCCGGCAGATCTGGGTCTATGCAGTTTGTAAGGACTAAACACTAGAACAAATAACATAGGCCATGATCTGCTGGCACATTATGTGATGGCAGATCAGGGTCTATGTTGTTTCCATTTGGACCCGGATTACACATAAATATATACGGTACTTCAGCTCACTTTCTTAAGAGGCCTTGCATATGCTTTTCTTTTTGTGCCTTTTCATCAGTTTGAGCAATCCTTAGGAGTTTTATCGTCTCAGGGAAGGATACTCAGTCTATTTTCTTACTTTATTTTGTAGATGAATATTTTGCACTTCAGTTGTCTATTTCATCTTATGATAAGCTAATCAGTGCCATCATATTTGCCTGCCTTTTGTCAATACTACTTACAATTCATCTCAGTACTCAGCCTTTTTTGTAAGTTATATCCAGTAAATGATCATTTATTTGTTGTTATAAGATCTTTTCTATAATTTTCTATAATTTCTTTGGCATTTATCTTAATTCATAACAACCACTTTGTGATGCTTGACAGATTTCACCATATATATGCCCTGTTTTGCTCTTTGTAATAACTGGTCACAATGAGTAGGATTAATGTGGAGTCTGTAAGAACTTCAAGCTGGCTAAAGATAATCACCCAACCTGTATTAGCTGTATGGGGCGTTGATTGGATCATACATGTGATATTTGTTCACACTGGTCTGATCAGGGATGGGTGACATTTGGGCTAAGCAGTTGACCCAGCTAGTGAGAGAGTTAAGTAATGCTTCTACAAGGATGTGGATGCCATCAGTATTGCCACCTAAGCTGCCTCAAGTGCCAACTTTCTCATGTCTCTGTCACTTGAGGCAGAAAGATCACCAGTTCCAAAGAGGGTCCAGGAATTTTTGGGTCTCAGACCTCCCACTAGGCCTTAGTTTTCCCTCACCTGTATTGCCATAGCCAGACAATACCATCACTGAAAGGACTACTCGGTACTGACACAGTACTGACACAGTATGGTGCCCCATATGAACTAGTCATGGACACCTCATCACTGCATATAAACTCCATTACTGGCTATTATGACCTACCCCTCAATAGCCAGTACTTTACCTCAGCAAGAGAAGTCAGCTGGCCCCAGACCTCGTGCATTCCAGCTCCAGCAGTCTCAACCTATGCCTTCTGTAAACAGACCTAGGCATGATGATCTTTCTCATATACCCAGTTCTGGACTTGAGATGCAGACAGCATGTAGCAATCAGTCGCACCACTTCCAGCCCTGGTTCTATTGCATATGACCAGTGCAACAAACACCAGATTTGGTTAACAAATCAATCACAATAACCAGAACCAGACCTATGAAGGCAGCAAAAAGCAGCACTAGACAAGTCCATCACCAGTTTTGGCTCCATCATGACCCAGTACTGGCTACAGTGGTTTCCCATTCTCAGGCTCCTAGTACCCATCTTAGACTTTTGATGACTCTCAAAGTGAAAGCCTGGAGATCACCATATCCCAACATAGATGGACTCTCAGTTTTGTTTATTGTCCCTGACTACCATCTTCACCAGCTCAGTCGCCACAATCTCAAGAAGAATTCTTCCAACCTCAACATTGAGAGTTTTTTCTGACTCCTCTTACTCTGTCATTGGCCTTGAACAGAATCTCTGCATCCATAAACCCTTTGGCCAAGAAAGACAAGCCTTTTTTCAAACAGTTACCACAATCTGGTCAAGTCACTGATATCTTACACTGTTTTTTAAAGGCAACTTGAAGACCCAAGTACCAACAGGCCATTCTTTCCACAATGACAACTCCCATCTAACTTCAATCTGGCCTTTTACAAAACACACCTGCCAGTTTTCCACACTGAAGCCCCAGCCGTCGACAGAGATATTGCAGGCCTGTGAATGTTGAAACCTTCCCCAGTATGCATGCACCAGAATCATTCCTCAACATGCAACAACTTTTTCAAAATGTTGTAGTCATTGACTTAAAGTTCAACCAGGTCTTGATGGCTCTATTTCAGCTGAGCATAGCCTAAATCCCTCTGTTAAGACCCCCACTAACAGACACTCCTGGGAGTCAGTCTTGCACATGTCTCATGTACTTAACAGGGCAGCTTGACACTCACTTTCCAATTCATTAGCTGCTTCTGTTAACCTCCAACTCTCAGAATGAGATTAATTTCTATCCAAATCCATGCTGCTAAAAGATTACTGCAAGGTCACCCTCAGATCTAAACCACTTTCTTTTAGCCTCCTATTCCACAGATGCATTGAGAAGGCCAGGAAGCAGACGGTTAATGAAGTATACCTTGTGGGCTCAGCAACCCATAGTCCAGCCTTCTTTTCCCAAGAGGTACCAGAGAAGTAGGAAGGACCCCAGTAAGGCATGCCAGATGTTGGCACCCTTTTCCAGAGCAAGTGATAACAAGACACAGAGAGAGGATAACCAGTCTCTTCTTAGTTTCTCTCTCCAGCAGCTTCCTTCCTACAGAAATTGATGCCATGCTTGTGCCACCCTTTTCCAACATTCCATTGAGGGGAAGACTTCAGCACTTTCCACAGAATTGGAAAGACTGCCCCAATGACCTGTGGGTCTTGCAAATCATCTTGGAGGGCCTCCAGATTGTGTTATTTTACCCTTCCCTACTGTCAAGGACTCCCTTCAATACAGACACCCCCAGAAACCCATACAAGTCTGAATCTCGGTCTCTGGTTCTTTACAAGACTCGTGGAGTTTTGTCACACTTAAGAACCACCTCCATATATGTGACTACCTGGATGACATTCTCCAGGAGCACAAGGTAAGCAGTTTTTTTATATCAAGTTCAGTGTTCTCCCGAGGGCCTTTTACCGTAGCGGGCCCACTACGCTATCGTTTCAAACTCCGATAACCCCGACGCTTTAGGACCTGCCGCTATGCTATGCTCTTGTGCCGCTACGCTTTGATGTTTCCCACTACCCTTATAAAATTAATCTGTTAAACAAACATCCTGTCACCTAATTCAAAGCCCCACTCAAATGACACCTGTTCTTACCTCTTCTGGGGTATTTTATTAAGATAATCCAGGATAATTGCTCACTCACTTAACCATTATCCATTGTACCTGGCTTGCGTAACAACCTGTGCGCGACCTTTGGTGAGGGTTTCGTCTGCACCTAGTCACGTGATTGGCCAGCAACAATGGAGTCTACTGGTAGTGTTATATATATATATCAGTCGTTAACAGCCAAAGCAGTTACACCGATTAAATTAAAAATTATTGTGAAAAATGAACACACCACCTTCCAAGAAACGAAGAATTACCCAGCGCCCGGTTAGCCCCATGTTGGCCCGGTTACGACAATCAGAAATTAGCGTCACAAATAGTGGCAGTGATTCTGATTCCGATAGCACCAGCATGATTTTCAAAAAGAATGATATCAAGAAAAGAAGGATGGGATTTAATAATGAATGGAAGACGTTATTCCCTTGGGTGGAAATTGCTGGATCGGATGGTAAGTTTTCCATATTGCTAACTTAAGTGAGTGCTGCCCTATTAATTTCTCTTTTCTATCTATCCAAGTAATAAATGGAACAATTTTTATCTTCCAGTTTTACCTCTTTTGAAAAGATATAAATAAAAAGTATTCCTTTATAAATATAACTAAAATAATTTCATCCATATTCTTACTTATTATTCAGTGAAGTCATGACCTCAAAAGTTTATTCCACCCGGTCTATATCAAATTCTTGAAAATAAGACTATGTAATTACATATATATTTTGCAGGTATGCTGTGTAAATTGTGCCTGAAAAATTTTTCCATGGTAATTAACTTAATTAGGATTCAGGTATATTTGTCTCATTTTTGTACATCCATTAAAAAATTTTATGTTCCATTTTTTTCAGATTGTGAAAGGTCATTCTCCTCGATGAATAGAATTAAGAGTGTTTTAAGGAACAGGTTGTCACAGAGGGTACTGAACTACCTGATGACAATCAGTACTGAAGGACAACCCTTAAAAGACTTTAATTGTGATGTTGCAGTCAGTTTATATGGTGAAATGAAGAAAAGACGAATATCATTTATTTAAATTAAGAAATAAATGAGATATGCATTGTTGTTACTGTTATAACCTAGATAAATAAATAATACTATGTAAATATATGCACTTCTTTTTATTTGATTGATATTAATTTGTTTCACTTTTATGACGTTAACGCGCGCTTTGTAAAACATTTTATGACCCAAACACGCGTACCTGATGCTATCGAAAATTTCTGGGGAGATCACTGAAGTTTGTCTCCATCAAGAAAATACCTTGAAGGTCATCTTGGTGGTATCTTTGCTTGGAGAGTCAAATTTCATTACGGGAATTTCTTGCCTCTTGGGTCTTCTCAGTGCAGCCATGAATCTTTTCCTTTTGGGCCACTTTTTCATGAGACCTCTGCAGATGAGACTTCTATCCCAGTTGTGGCTGAAACTTTGCCCAACAGACCAAATGATCAAAGTTTTGGACTACATGAGGTCCTTTCTCAGTATATGGGATCACCTTTCTTGGCTTATGACAGGAGTCAGTCTGCAGGATCAATCACAATCTATACAGATATCAGCAAGACTGGATTGGGTGCCCATCTCCTGCCCATCTTTCAAAAAGAGAGAGACTTTTGGTCCCTTAAGGAGTGCTCCATGCACATCGACCTCCTAGAGATGAAAGTCATGGAGAATGCCTTTTGATCATGGCAAGAGACATTATCTGGAAAGGGTGTCTTGATTTTTTCTGACAACTCAACTGTCAACAGTTACAGTAAATTCTCATTTTATCCTGGTACCAAATTTTGTGGATTTTATGGCTGCAAAAAAGCGTGAATTTAAAGACCGAATGAACAATGATTCTTCTGGGGAAGTAATAGGACCCTTTGCCAAATCCACAAATTGGAGTACTGACAAAAATGTCATTTTATGTAAAATCACAAACATTGATAGCAATGAAAATTAATGAATTCACAGTATCTCGGAAGGCAAAGGGGGTACCAAGTCCCCATATCTTTGTCTTCTTCTTTGAGATTTTCTCCAATGGTGTCATCATTGACAAATCCACATTCAAGTCCGCCAGGCAGACTCAATGTCCTAGTGGATTCACTGTCCAGTCAGAATCAACCAATTCATGCAGAATGGTCAATTCATCTCTTGGTCTTCAGTCAAATCTGCACCCATGGGAATGACCTCTGATGGATCTTTCTGTGACATTTCATACACCAAGCTCCCAACCTTCATCTCATCAGTCCCAGATATGAAAACCTGGGTAGTCAACTCCCTTTCACTGAACTGGAATGGTCTTCATGCATATGACTTTCCCCCCAACCCATTGATTCTCAAGATCATTCAGAAAGTGAGGGAATTCGAGTGCAGACAAGTACTGATTACTCCCTTCAGGTGGGAAAAATAATGGACCAGTGACCTGGAGAATTTAGTGGTTGAGATTCCCTAAAATCCTCCCTTCTCCTTGCCTGCTGAAACAACCGCATGTGCAGGTTTTCAATCCCAACCCAAAAATGTTGAACCTGCATGCCTGGCTCATATCAAACAAGCCCTCAGAAAGAAACATTTCTGTGAACAAGTGGTGGACCACTTTAAAAGCCTATGATGCAAAATGAAGAGATTTCTTCCAGTGGTGTGAACAGAGAAACATCTCTCCCATAAAAGCCTCTTTATCACAAATAGTTAATTTCCTCCTATGGCTTTTCTTGGAGAAGTTTGCTCCAATCACAAGCTATCATTCCACAATTTCAGACATTAGACCTCTTTGATCTTCTAGCCAGTTTTGACTTGTCTCGACTCAAGGCCTTGGCCCTTTGTCCAGAATGGGACACCCCATGGGTTCTGACTTGGTTTGAACATGGCACCCTTCGAAGTACTGTCTAGAGCATCACTGACTCACCTTTTGTTTAAGACCTGCTTCCTAGTAACTCTAGCCACAGTAAGCAGATTCAATGAAATTCATGCCTTATTGGTCAAACCATACTATCTGCAGTTCCATCACGATGGTTCAGTTTCTCTCATGATGGCCGATTGTTTCAATGCTAAGGATAGGCTCCCACTTACGAGAAATCAGTATTTTGTTCTGAAATCATTGTCTTCTTTTAACCCTTTTTCCTAATGGCATCTTCAGGACCCTGTTAGGGCATTGAAGTGATAGCTGAAGCATACTGAGACAATCAGAAGAGGGAGATCTCGCTTGCACTTATTGCATGAAGAAGAAATGGATGATATTTCTGCTCAGGTTTTTTCATCCTGGACCCTTTGGGTTATCTATTAATCTTACAAGGAACTAGGCAATTAGATGACTTATTAGTACTTTTTTTGCTAAAACAAACCAAAATACGTGGTTAACATCTTTTTTTGCTTGGGAGGGCTGGATTTGCAGGGTAGTGGATGTTCATATAATGTATATCATTGGGTACGTATTATCAAAGAAACATATTTTAATCCAAATATTGTTTTCAATCAGATTACAAATAAAAATGTTATCACCTAAATCATATACAAAAATGTATTTGGGCAGAGTTTAACAGTTTGTGTCATATTAATGAGATCTACAACTGTATCTGCTTAAGCAGGAAATACCATACAAGAACAAATATCTAATTACCAGTGTTTACTTCTGTATGGACTACATGTTTCTGAACTTTTAGTAATATCTTGATATGTGGATGAATTGAAATTCCCATGTTGATTTCTAGTTGATGTGTTATTGTTTGACTGATGATAATGAACTTATTTTTCATAAAATGAGATAAACAGAGAGAGAGAGAGAGAGAGACTCACCCTGTCTAGACTATTACCATCAGCCCCATGTTCCAGAAGCAATTTCACTGTGTCAAAGTGACCATTATGTGCTGCCATGTGTAGGGGTGTCATCTCACTGTACTGAAGAATTTAAGTTTTTTCACTTTTAAGAAGTTCTTTGTGACTTGTATAGGAAACATATTTTCTACAAGTCCCTATGCTATCATCAATTTGTCTAAGCTTCCAGAAAAATGAATAAAAGGATTGTCCTGGAACAAGACCTTGTTTTCTAAAATATTCATTTCCTTCTGTTTTCCATTCACAAACTGATATATTCATGTACAGTTTAAAATTTTTGTATTTCTGTATGAAAATGTCTGTTTAATCATTGCATGTGAATAATAACAAATGACAAGTTCTACCATTCAAAAATTAAAAATTTAGCTTTCCCCAGTAACAGTTTTTCTTCAAAAAAGAATGTTATTCATTGAATGATGATGATAAAATGTTTTTAAGGTAAATAATGTAGTTTAAAAACAAAGTATCCATCAGGTTTATGACTACCATCAGGCTGTTTCAAAATGGATCCTGAGGTACACTCTATTCTTGTCCACTTCAACTCTTTCCCAGCATTGGCAAAGCTACATTTGATACATGAAATCAACCCTTTAGAATTTCCCAGCATTGGCAAAGCTACATTTGATACATGAAATCAACCCTTTAGAATTTCCCAGCATTGGCAAAGCTACATTTGATACATGAAATCAACCCTTTAGACTTTCCAAGCATTGGCAAAGCTACATTTGATACATGAAATCAACCCTTTAGACTTTCCAAGCATTGGCAAAGCTACATTTGATACATGAAATCAACCCTTTAGACTTTCCAAGCATTGGCAAAGTTACATTTGATACATGAAATCAACCCTTTAGGCTTTCCAAGCATTGGCAAAGCTACATTTGATACATGAAATCAACCCTTTAGACTTTCCCAGCATTGGCAAAGTTACATTTGATACATGAAATCAACCCCTCAGAATTTCCCAGCATTGGCAAAGCTACATTTGATATATGAAATCAACCCTTTAGACTTTCCCAGCATTGGCAAAGTTACATTTGATATATGAAATCAACCCTTTAGAATTTCCCAGCATTGGCAAAGCTACATTTGATATATGAAATCAACCCTTTAGAATTTCCCAGCATTGGCAAAGCTGCATTTGATACATGAAATGAACCCTTTAGAATTTCCCAGCATTGGCAAAGCCACATTTGATATATGAAATTAATCTTTTAGAATTTCCCAGCATTGGCAACGCTACATTTGATATAGGAAATTAATCTTTTAGAATTTCCCAGCATTGGTAAAGCTACATTTGATATATGAAATCGATCCTTTAGGAATTTAATATTGATAATATGTCACTAGTTTTTCACCTGACAAAATAAAATTCTAAAGTATTGGCATAAATGTTCCATATTTTTAACATTCTGATTTTGAGAACTAATCAAGGTCTAAATTTATGTAGGAAAAATATTTTTTCTTCAATAATTTTCAGTGTTTGAAGAAGGTTCACATTTTTTGCAAGTTTTAATATATATGCCAAAAGTTTGTACCATGATATGCTTGTGTTGTTCGATATCAGACTTGAGGGTCAGTTAACTCAGAGGCAGGCCTGCCAACAGAAATTCCAGGGCAGAAAAAGCCCCGAAACTTGTTAGTTTTTTGTATATAAAAACCTGTGTACAGTTTTGAATGTAAAACCTGTAGTAATCTACCATAACTTAGACTCTTGCAAGGAGCAAATTTTAATATTTACTGCAAAGATTAATTTATATTTTATAACTGAGTTGACGGTGGGCCCCTAGAAATTGCCAGGCCCCTGAACAATTGCCCTCCTGTCCTCCCCCCCCTCTCGGTGGGCCTGATTAGAGGAGGCTTCAAAGGACAACTTACCCATGTTTTCTGATTGACATCAGAGTCAGCCTGAACTAAGATGTAAACCAGGTCCAGATATCCACGACTGGCAGCCAAGTGCAGGGGCATCTGGCCATTCTATCATGTAAACATGAAAGCTAGGTGACCATTCTATATTCGTATATAATTTGGAAAATATAATTTCATGCAATTTTTTCTGATCCTATCATGTCAACATGAAAGCTAGAAGACCATTCTATATTCATATAAAACTTGGAAAATATATTGCAGAAGATTTTTTTATCTGAGCTTGGAAAGGTGGCTGTGGAAAATCACATTTTAAATTGACCTTGCAAATTTTAGGAGAATGATTCGCTCACTTATTAGCATGTATATTTGTTTTAAACTGACATTTTCCACCTTGAAAAAAATCATGATGTCTTTATCAGGTGTCTTTAAAGTAAGTTTTGAAAATTTGTATGACAGTTGAATGAGAGTTTTTGAATTTCAGTTGATAAAGATTTGAAATTATATGTGTCATACAGTGGAAACCACATAGGCTACACACTGGGCTACTGACAGACTGCTTGACAAATTCCATGGGTAGAGAAAGAGTCCCATTAGGTAAGCATTCACACCTAGCTGGGTGATCAGATTGGTTAGTGAATCATTGGAATTTATGATATGCAGTAGTTGATTGACAGCTGCTGTCCTATAATGAGAGGTGGATTGTCCTTTAATGAACTTAATTTCAGGAATGATTATATAGATTATATCTGGAGATTGAATTTTTCAGCTTAAGTTTGAAACGAAGTCATTCCACAGTGTCCTCAATTTGACACAACTTTTGCCACATTCAAATATGTACTCTATGTAAGCAGCCACTTGTCTCCCAGAGGTTATCTCCCTTTGTATGTTTAGCTGTATTGCTAGAATTTAAGTGAAAACATTCAAATTGCCAATAAATAAGTGTCTATCATGAGATATCAGTTTACTGGTATGTAATATTATTATAAAATGCCCTTACATGAATGAATCCTAATGGTTTTCAGGCACGGAAGTTAGAAGGAATCAGTGCAACTTGTATTTTACAGTTATTTTCTTTCTTGGCTCAGCTGTAAAGAGATCCTTTATTTTCCTTAAGAGAGTATTTAGAAATTTAGATCAGTTTTATTAATAGTAGCCTGCCTTGGTGGAAGCTCAACATGGCAATCAATTTGTGTGCTTGTCCATCTGTATGTCTGTCCATGCCGTAGATTAGCCTCCAAGTTGAAGCTTTTTACCTTCCTTTTATTCCAATACCATTTTATCTTACCTCTTCATATTTGGAATACAGATTCAGTATGCACTTATCTTTATCTAGCTAAATAAATGCCCTCTTTTTTGAAGATCAGGGGATGGCTCAAAAATGCAGGCCATGGCCAGCTTCTTGTTTACATTCTTCCATCTTTTTCATTTCTGATGTGCATGTACATAATCTTCATATAAGTTATTTCTAACTTTTCTATCCATCTGTGCTGTCACATTCTTAGACACCCAGAGATGACAAACTCCACTTTTGTACATTAACTAATCCTGGGTACATTGGCAAGCAAAGTCTTGGTATATATAATTAGGTATACTGGGTACATTGGCAAGCAAAGTCTTGGTATATATAATTAGGAATACTGGGTACATTGGCAAGCAAAGTCTTGGTGTATATAATTAGGAATACTGGGTACATTGGCAAGCAAAGTCTTGGTGTATATAATTAGGAATACTGGGTACATTGGCAAGCAAAGTCTTGGTGTATATAATTAGGAATACTGGGTACATTGGCAAGCAAAGTCTTGGTGTATATAATTAGGTATACTGGGTACATTGGCAAGCAAAGTCTTGGTATATATAATTAAGTATACTGGGTACATTGGCAAGCAATGTCTTGGTATATATAATTAGGTATACTGGGTACATTGGCAAGCATAGTCTTGGTATATATAATTAGGTATACTGGGTTCATTGGCAAGCAAAGTCTTGGTATATATAATTAAGTATACTGGGTACATTGGCAAGCAAAGTCTTGGTATATATAATTAGGTATACTGGGTACATTGGCAAGCAAAGTCTTGGTATATATAATTAGGTATACTGGGTACATTGGTAAGCAGAGTCTTGGTATATATAATTAGGGCCCAACTTGACAATGTAATCACATTGTTCAATTATCCCTCAGTTTGCCCATCTGTGGGAGCCATGGTAGCTCAGTTGCTTGAGCATTGAACTCATAATCCAAGGGTCATTGGTTCGATACCCACCTAGACCAGCCTGGGTCAGCTGCCTCATGTGTCTTCGGGAAAGGCACTTAGCTTCTATTTCCTTGGTATGATATAGCCCAAATTGTGTTAAAAGTGTTGTTAAAACCCACAAAAATAAAAACAAACCATCTCGCTTTCTGTCCATCAACAATTCAGTTTCTACAAGATAACTTTACTGGAAATAATTTGATTGCAATCAAGTTTTGTATGTAGTTTTATATTGATGAGACCAGGAAAGAGTTTGATTTTCAGTCCTCTGTGTCATCATTTACATGAGTTATGGTCCCCTTCATTACCTATCCTCCTAAGTTTGGTTTCTGCAGCCTAACTTTACAAAGGATTGTCGGATTTCAACAAAATTTGGTACACATCTTTATATTGATAAAACCTTAAATGAGTTTGATTTCCAGGTTTCTAAATCATCATTTGGAGTAGTTATGGCCAGTGTTTATGTCATTGGTTTTTGCAGTATAACTTTGCTAATGATTCTTGGATTTCAACCAAATTTGGCATGCACTGTTATGTTAATGAGACCGCAAGTCATTTCAATTTACAGCATTCCATGACATCCTTCACAGGAGTTATGACCCCTGATTGCCCATCCTCCTAACTTTGGTTTCTGCAGCATACCTTTACTTAAGATTGTTGGTTATCAACTGTATTTGACATGTACATTTATATTGATCAGATCTTGAATGATTTTGATGTAGTTTTTCCAGCACTCCACATTATCATTTAGAGGAGTTATGGCCACTGATTGCTTGTTCTTCTAATTATAGTTTCCCAACATAACTTTACCAAGGCTTGCTGATTTCAATTAAATTGGACATACAGCTTTATATTGATGAGACCCTGAATGATTGTCTTTTCCACTGTTCCATAGCATCTCTACATGAGTTGTAGCCCCTGATTTCCCAGCCTAGTACGCTTTGGTTTCCACAGCATAACTTTGCAAAGCATGTGGCTTTATATTGATGAGACCTTGCATGGGTTCAGTTTCCAGTGCTCCACAACATTATTTATTGGAGTTATGGCCCCTTGTTATCTCCTTATAAACTGTCAGTGATTAACATATGGTGTGTATATTTCTTATTAGAGCTCCTTGATCCTCTTATCATAGGCATTGCTAATGCACAACCTTGTGAACACTCTAGCATCAATATATGTCATTTGATTGGACCAAATTTGCTGTAAAGTTTCATCTTAACTAGAGCTTGGAGGAGTTTGATGATGAGCAGATTTGACAGGAGTTTCTGAAAGTTATTGCCCTTGTTAGACTGAATAGGCATGTTGTTGACTTGTGAACACGGACATTAGCACTTTGTTTGATTTTGATCAAATTGGCAGTGAAGCTTCATATCAGCAATAGCTTAGATGAGTTCAATGATGACCAGATTTTGACAGAGTTATGGCCCATGATCAACTTAGAATAGGCATCCCATTGGTTTGTGAACACTCTTACATTCACATGTTTTGTTTCATTTCAAATAAACTGTTAGCTGTGAAGCTTAACCTCAATAAGGTCTTACATGAGTTCAATGATGAGTAACTTTTACTATTTCTTACAGAGTTATGACCCTTGATCAACTTAGAAAGAGCATGCCTATAGCTTGTGAACACCCTAACATGATTCACAGTTTTTGTTCGATTTCAATAAAATTTGCAGTGAAGCTTTCGCTCAGCAAGATCTTTGATGAGTTAGAAAACAACCTAATTCTGACATTAATTTACAGAGTTATGTCTCTTGAAAGTCTTAGAACAGTCATTTTACTGGGATGTGAACACTCTAGCATTCACATTTTCTTTTTGACTTGAACCAAATTGGCTGTGTTGCTTCATCTTACAAAGGTCTTAGATAACTTCTATGATGTTCAGATTTTTATGATATTTTATGGAGATATAGCCCTTGAATGACTCTGGCATCTCACTGGCTTCTGAACACGGCAGCATTCACATTTGTTTTGTTTCAAGCATATTTGCTAAGAATATTTGCATCAGCAATGTCTAAGGTGAGTTTGATGATGACCAGATTTTAACTATATTTTATGAAGTAATGACCTTTGACTGAGTTAGAATAGCCATGCTCTCAAAGTATTGTTTGCTGCATATCAACCAAATTTCCAGAAAGGCTTAATCTCAGCAAGATCCAAGTTCAGTTTGATGATGAGCAGATGGGTTCCTGTTTTGCAAAGTTCTGGCCCTTGATTGACTAAAAATATTTTAATGGTTTGTGAAAACTAGCATTCATATTTTTTCAGTCATATTAGCTATGAATCTTCTTATTTAACAAGATCTTAGATGATATCATTTTTTCAAGAAGGATTTTGAACATATTTTACTGAGTTGTCATTGATTAACTCTGTACTACTACATCCAGTTCCCAGTCCTTCAGCCTCTTAGTGGAAGGTGGCAGGGGACAATAGCCATGATAGTGGCAACTTCATGTTAAAGTAGGAGTCATAATATACTTGATGTAATGCAGTTGCACCTTCATATTTAAGTGTTTAGTTGAATTTAATGCAATAAAGGTTTGATAGTAGTTGCAATACTTGTTGCAATTTATGCAGCTCAAAAATCAGCTGGTCAGGAGTAACTTGATTTTCCCATTGGTCTGATGTGAAATTAACTGGCCTTGGACCGACAGGCTCACAGTAAATATGTATTTTCTGGTCAGGTGGTGCATATGTATTATAAAAGTATGTTATTGATTGGGTGATATGACTTACCAAGTTTCTAGCATTTACATCTGCTCCACTTTCAATCAGTTCATTAGTCATGGTTACAGACTGTAACCCAACTGAAATATGTAGAGCTGTCTCTCCATTCTGTAATAAAGTAGGGAGTTTTATTAGAAAAGTTTCTTTTTAAAAAACACATAATTACCTGTAGGCTGACATCTAGTAAAAACTGCAACAGATTTAAGGTTACTGTAACTTAGTTTCAGGATAGTGTCACAGAACCAATCTATATGCAGTTGAATTGATTTTATAACTGCTGGAGACTAATGACACAGAACCAATCTATATGCAGTTGAATTGATTTTATAACTGCTGGAGACTAATGACACAGAACCAATCTATATGCAGTTGAATTGATTTTATAACTGCTGGAGACTAATGACACAGAACCAATCTATATGCAGTTGAATTGATTTTATAACTGCTGGAGACTAATTAAATTTGTTTTTTATGAACAGAATTCACTATAAGCAGAAAAAATTACAAGGCTTTATTAATTCATATTTTGTGTTTAAGCAGCACAAAATTATTACAAGCAGCAATAAAACACGATGCAAGTTTGTCATAAATAAATTTCACTGTGACTTTGTAGAATCTGTGTTATAAGTATGTGTAGCAATATTTGTTGGAAGTTTTGACAACTTGTAGACAAGTGTGAAGAAATAGGAAATAATGGAACTAGCTATATTTCCAGAAACTAGCCTGACTGGGAACTAGCTATATTTTCAGAAACTAGCCTGACTGGGAACTAGCTATATTTCCAGAAACTAGCCTGACTGGGAACTAGCTATATTTCCAGAAACTAGCCTGACTGGGAACTAGCTATATTTCCAGAAACTAGCCTGACTGGGAACTAGCTATATTTCCAGAAACTAGCCTGACTGGGAACTAGCTATATTTCCAGAAACTAGCCTGACTGGGAACTAGCTATATTTCCAGAAACTAGCCTGACTGGGAACTAGCTATATTTTCAGAAACTAGCCTGACTGGGAACTAGCTATATTTCCAGAAACTAGCCTGACTGGGAACTAGCTATATTTCCAGAAACTAGCCTGACTGGGAACTAGCTATATTTCCAGAAACTAGCCTGACTGGGAACTAGCTATATTTTCAGAAACTAGCGTGACTGGGAACTAGCTATATTTCCAGAAACTAGCCTGACTGGGAACTAGCTATATTTCCAGAAACTAGCCTGACTGGGAACTAGCTATATTTCCAGAAACTAGCCTGACTGGGAACTAGCTATATTTCCAGAAACTAGCCTGACTGGGAACTAGCTATATTTCCAGAAACTAGCCTGACTGGGAACTAGCTATATTTCCAGAAACTAGCCTGTTTGGGAACTAGTGATGTTTACAGAAATGGCCTGACTGGGAACTAGCTATATTTACAGGAAATGGCCTGTTTTGGAACTAGTTATATTTACAGAAATGGCCTAACTGTCAGCTAGCTATATTTACAGAAAATGGCCTGACTTCAGGGCCATCATCGTTATTTTGTAGTGACTTGTCATTTAGCAAGATTTTTTTTCGTCCTTATATTTACTGTTTCAAACAACTTTAGAACCCTGAATTTACAGATTTAACTAAAAGCAAATCAAAGGTATTATGCGATATAATATCTTACTGTCAAACAAAAAACTAAGAGCTGCATTAGAAAAACTGTCATTTAGCAGCAACACAAATCATAATATGGTTTGATGTCCCCACTAACAAAGCCATCCCATTATCCTGCTTGCTTTAGCATGTGAGACAAAAAACCTGCAATATCATGAATCTATGGATATTGTTATAATGAACACCTTTTGTAATGATCAAAATAAAATATTAAACACATTGCATTCATTATACCTGATGAACTATTGCAATTTTTTTAATGCAAAATATGTATATAAAAGCAGATACATGACTTCTAAACACAATGAGGAGTTGATATTTTCAACCTACATCATCAGCAGCAGTAACATCCACACCACTTTCTTGAAGGATTTTGACATCACTTATCTTCCTTTGTTGAATAAAGGTGCATAACAAAATTTCCTCCCTTGATTGCTTCAACATCTGGAAAAGTTGTGATTTATTTAGAATATACATTTTATCATCATAAAATCTTTACAAAAACAGTATTATTTAACATGTTTTAAATGGGAGAGTGTTAGCTTATCATACAAGATATATTGGAAAATCCCAATGTATTATGATAATGATAACTATAATCTTGACTGTGCAAAGTACTTGTAAAATTTGTATATTCTCACGCTGAGAAGTGGGTGGTGTATAGGACTAAATTTGTCCATCCATTTCATCTATGTATTTGCCCTTCTCTCCTCCATGTCCATGTTACAACTCCTATACTGCTTAACCTGTTGACATCAAACTTGCACTGTGGATGTATCTTGGGTGATACTTGTGTCATGCACCATAACTAGGTCACTGTGACCTGCTTTTCAGGATTTAATGAAAATTTGCAACAAATCATGTCCAGGCTCAATTGCCAAAACCTATTCACCAGGTTGCCACCAAACTTAAACTGAGGATGCATAATAGGATGGACATTTGTTGTTTATTCAAATAGGGAGGGTAGATGTACTTTCCAATTTTTTGTAAAAAAATTGCTATAAAAAAAATGGTGCCGATCCTTCCATTCCAGGCTGTAACTTCTACACTGTCACACCTATTGATATCAAACTTACACTGTATATGCTTCATGACATGAACACATGTTATGCACCAAACATAGGTCACCTCCTTTTCAGGATTTATAAAAAAAAATCGGTAAAATAATCATCTCCATGTTAACATTTCAATCATTTTTAACCTATTACCACCAAACTCACACAGAGGATGCATCATGGAATGGATGTGTGTCGGACTAAATCTGGGTCACAGTGATCTATTTTCCAGGATTTACTTAAAAATTTGTTTAAAATGTTTTGTTCATCTTTCCTGAATGAGCTGTAATTCGATTGCTATTGCAGCAATTGACCTCTCAGCTGGGCATGGCATATGTAAATCAGCTATAGTATAACAAACATTTCAATGAACTTCTGACTGAATTGATCACCCAGGTTGGTATCAATGTCTACCTTATTTTATTTTTACATGCATAGATTGGTGGTCAGACAAATTTTTGTCCAACCAAGTGGGTCACTTTGACAATTCTAGCTATATAACATCTTTCCAACTCAAAACTTTTTTATCCTGTTTTTATAAAAGTTTAACAACTTAAATGAATTCTGTCAATTACCATGATTTATTTTTTCATGCAGAAAAATGCAGATTTTAAATAAATAGCTTTGATTATTAGTGGGTGGAGCATTCTCTTTAAATCCAAGAGGGTCAGTTGACATCAAACTTACACCATGTGTGCATCTTGAAATTGATATGTGTCATGTACCTAAATGGGGTTAATGTGACCTACTTCATAGAAATTTATTTAAAAAATGGTTAAAAATCATGTCCATGCTATGGTTTTAATACCTTTTCAAGTATTGCTACCAAACTTCCACTGATGGTGCATCTTAGAATGAAAATATTTCATACATCAAAACTGGGTCACTGTGACCTCTTTTCCAGAATTTTAGCATCACTTAAACATGTTGTCTTCGCTCAGATTTCAACATCATTTAAGCTTATAAACTATCACATAAATTAGAACATATTCTACACCAAGATATGTCACTTGTCTTGAACCCAGTTGCCGAAGGAACAATGACCTCATTCTTAGCTCACCTGGCCAAAGGTCAGGTGAGCTTATGGTATGGCCCTGCATCTCTTGGCTGTAGGCCATCTATCTGTCAACACTTGTTTGTGAACACTCTAGAGACTTCATTTCATATCAGATTTTTATCAGACTTGGTATGTAAGTTTGTATCATCAGAATCTCGGTTGAGTTCGATTATGAGTGACATCCATGAATATTAATGAGGTGATCTAGCATCTGATCGGTTGAGCTTGTGAACACTCTGGAGGCCATATTTCTGATCAAATTTTGATCAGATCTGGTATATAAGCTTATACCATCATGATCTCAGATGAGTTCGATCATGAGTGACATCCACATATATTAATGAGGTGATCTTTCATCTGATTGGCCAAGCTTTGTGAACTCTCTAGAGACCATATTTTTGAAAAGATTTTGATAAGATTTGCTTTATAAGTTTGGATCATGCAAGATCCACACATTTATGAGGATCAAAGCTGATCAGATGTAGGGAATCGAACCCGCAACATTCTTGTTATGAGTCCAGTTCCTTAACACCTGAGTCCTGCAGCTTCCTTAGATGGGGATATCAATGATTTCCAAGTTACAATCCCAGGGGCATGGCACCAGGGGGTTAAGGACAAACAAAGAAATCCATACTGACTGCACAGATTAACTCCCTTGTAATGCCAAGTGAGGGTATATACTTTAAGGGTGGGGCTATGAACAGTTTCCAAGTTCTGAATCAGGGCCTAGTCCCCAGGGCCAGAGAGAGATTGAGGGGACAGTGTTGGTTGTATAAATGATTTGTTCTTTTTATGGTGAGAAAGTGATCCTATATATATAATCTAGGAAAGAAGATAAATGACCCCAACAATAATAGACAAAGTAGCAACTATGTTCTCAGCTTTTCTTTCTCATCCACAGTTTCAATACATTGTGTGAATTTGCATTCACAAGCTGACATATATCAGTTATGTAGGTGAATGATATCAGCCCCACTTGTGCCTCTTGTTTTAAAAGCCACTGATGTAACCATGCATTCAACTTTTTCTACAGTATTACTGACAATTCTCAATTCCTAATCAAACTAAGTCCTTGAGCCAAAGTCAGTATGTAGAGTTGAATAGAATCTTTTCTTTGGAAAGCAGGAACATCATTTCAGTTTTTACCATGGATATCAAGTCCATCAGTTTGTGTGTGTTTGCAACAGAAAAGATTTGTATGCCCCTGACATATTCTTTGGAGAGTGACATATAGACTGTGTTACCCATGTCTGGACATTCCATCCCATCATGTTATGTCTGTCAGTGATGAATTTTTAGTTTCTGCTGAATAGCTTTGATGTACATCATGTAGTGAAACCAAAGGCTTTTTACATTAAGAAAACTTAGGTCAAATTTGATTTGAACATTGACAACATTTGACTAAGTTGTGGCCACTGTGTGACTTAGAAGTTTTCCTTTGCATATTTGAACCCAGCTTTCTTCTGTTGAGACCATATTGACAGTTACATCAGCGTTATATGGACACATTTCTTATTTTAGAAAATTAAACATTTTTAGATGAAAGATTATAAACTTTAAATGATTAGAGTCTGTGTAAATGATTAGAGTCTGTGTAAATGGATTAGAGTCTGTAAATGGATTAGAGTCTGTGTAAATAATTAGAATCACTGTAAATGGAATAGAGTCTGTGTAAATGGAATAGAGTCTGTAAATGATTAGAATCAGTGTGAATGGATTAGAGTCTGTGTAAATGATTAGAGTCAGTGTAAATGGATTAGAGTCTGTGTAAATGATTAGAGTCATTGTAAATGGAATAGAGTCTGTGTAAATTGATTAGAGTCTGTGTAAATGGATTAGAGTCTTGTGTAAATGATTAGAGTCTGTGTAAATGGATTTTACAAACATTGAGAAAAAATAGTAACACAGAAAGTTGAAGCCAATGAGGAGAATACAGTTTTTAGATCTTCTATAGACATAAAGGAAAGAACATGTGAAGAAACATGAACATGGAGAGAGAGAGAGAGAGAGAGAGAGAGAGAGAGAGAGAGAGAGAGAGAGAGAGAGAGAGAGAGAGAGAGAGAGAGAGGATACATACTTTGTGTACTTCTCAGATCCAGGTATTATTAAATTGTTCTCTCTTTGATAAGCGTGATAAATCACAATGAGCTGAGTTATCTAATTTAACATAACTATGCAATCCTTCGGTTTGGATGGATGATTTTGTTTCCCTTGTAGTCATAGTGATCCCATAAACAGATTGGGAATGTTAATCTTAGACTGTGTACCTCATGCTGAAATGATTCTGAAAATTTTGTCCTTATGCTAGTACTGATATTTGGTGGATAGTAGTAAATTGGAAAGACTGGAGAGTCATGCCTATCTCTTGTCACTAGAAGAGAGACATTCTTGCACACCAGTGTTAGAGAATGATGGTAGAGGTAAGTTCTAGGTTCAAGTCCCAGTCTGACATTTGATGCCCAATAACAGTAGTGGGATGACACACACAGTAAATTCTAGACCTGACAATTTAAGGGTGGGGGTGAGGTGGGGTAGTGGAATTCACAGTTCAATTTGAAAAAAAGGGGAAATTATCTTAATACAGGGAAGATTTAACAAAGTCAACATGGTAAGGCTTGCAAAAATAATTCACATTTTTCTACATTGTCTTGATATTTTGGCATGCTGTTTTCTAAATTAGCGCAAATCCTGCAATTGCAGGTCCTATAGTCCCTGCACACATGCATAGACTCAAGTTAAAGTTCTTTAAATTTATGATCATAGAATAATTAAATTCTTTTCAGCTTGGATATATCCTAGTATGAACAAGAACAGTAATTAATTGTGGCTTGATATTTACAATCTTTACAGCAGTAATTTTTGGCAGGGAATCATTGAGCATCCTTATGAATATTAATCGTTAGGTTGGTCCATCAATACCTTTTATCAACTTTAATTTAATCCTACCATACTTATTCGCCTATTGGAGGATGTAAGCAGACTGATATGCAGAATGTGTTATCACACAGTACCCTTCAAAAAAAAGCATTCAGTTTTATCACACAGGATCCTTAAAAAAAAAAGGCATTCAGTTTTATTACACAGGACCCTTCAAAAAAAGGCATTCAGTTTTATCACACAGGACCCTTCAAAAAAAGGCATTCAGTTTTATCACACAGGACCCTTCAAAAAAAGGCATTCAGTTTTATTACACAGGACCCTTCAAAAAAAGGCATTCAGTTTTATTACACAGGACCCTTCAAAAAAAGGCATTCAGTTTTATCACACAGGACCCTTCAAAAAAAGGCATTCAGTTTTATTACACAGGACCCTTAAAAAAAAGGCATTCAGACAATGGAATAATAAATACTTAGGATTGATTAAGTAATATCCATGTAATTTGCATCTGCATTTTTATAAGGTATTTCATACTTTATTTATTTTGTCTTTTAGCATTTTAATCAATTGACTTGTAGCAAACTCTTCTAGTGGAATGTAATAGAAAATCCTGGCCAATGCCATAATTGGAAAATTTCTTTCATATTTTGTGAAACTGTTAGTTTTACTTCAAAACCTGGCCAACAAACTGTACAACGACTCATTAAAATCTATTTCCCTTGCCAAATATAAACCTGTCATCTGTCAGCTCTTGCTGGATGCTATATTTTGCAAATTTATTATACATCAGTAAGCAAGTACAAAAGTATGAATAGTGCTGAGTAGGAGGGGATAAATATTAAACTTTTTAAAATGTTTGTAAATGAAAGAACTTTTTTTAATATCAAACTTGAAAGTGGTGTATGAATATAGACATCATTAGGCTGTCCACATCTATAGATGGGGGTTGGGGTTGGGGGGGATGTTATCAGCCAGTGTATATTTAACTGGTACTTAACATATAAGCTGATACCAACTGCAAACTGCATAGACCCAGATCTGCCGTCGCATAATGCGCCGGCAGATCAGGGTCTATATAGTTTGTAAGGACTAATCAGTAGAACAAACAACATAGAACCTGATCTGCCAGCGCATTATGCGATGGCAGATTAGGGTCTATGTTGTTTGCATTTGGACCTGCCTTATATGTGAGTATATACAGTACATTTCTTTGTGACAATCTTATGATCCACTTTTCATATGGCCTCTTCTCCCATGGATTCATTTCATTACCGTATAATTGGCTGTTTTTATTGCTGTATCTTTTTAATGAAAAATTAGAACAAATGGATGATTAAACTTTTAACTTGTTTGATATTTATAGGCTAAGATTACACTCCACAGTTTTCACCAAATTTCACTTCCTCACAAGAATGCTGTCTGCTTGAGGTTCAGCCTTTGCAGTAAAACTACCAAATATGGGGACTTTCTTCATCTCTTACAATCAAAAATAAAATTCTTCATCAGTTGGGCTTTATCGATTTTTAAAATCAGAACCATTTCCATTTCAATCCAGCTTGTGAACTATCATAAATGCTTCAGAAATAGCTGAAATTCTTTATTTTTGCCATATGCCTGTTCTGACAAATGAATTTTCCTACACCATCACTGATCATATTGAAATTTAAGTTTTGGATTTTAAACTTTGGTAAACATACTGAGCTTGATACATATTGAATGATTAAATAAAACTGATTCATGCCAGCATTAGCATTCCTCGATTCGACTTTAAACAACATATGATCTCATAGGTCAAATGTTGGCATTCACTTATTAGCATTATTTGTCATAGACCAGAAGAGCTTACTAGTACATGTATGTGATGACCTGTCATCCATCATCAATCTGTCAGTACATGTTTATTATTGTTGCTCCTTCTGGACTACTTGTAGAATTGCCATGAAACTTTACACACACATTCATCCCAAGGTTTAATTGGTCCTAAATGAAAATAGTACCCTTGGACATCCAATATGGCTGTCATGGTAGCTGGTGGCCATCTTGAAAATCATGTTATAGTTACTACTTGTGAATGGATGGTCCTATTGACCTGAGGTTTTCACTAAAAGACTTGTTATGATGTATGGTCCTAAATGAAAATGGTGTTGATCTGACCTCCAACATGGCCACAATGATGGCCATTTTGACACTCTTATCACTACTTCTCCTAAGCGAATGGTCTTAGTGATATGGTGTTTTCACTAAAAGACTTCTCATGATGTTTAATTGGTCATGACAGCCATCTTAAACATTTTGTTACAGCTACTTCTCCTGAATGGATGGCTATATCGACACAGGGTTTTCATGAAAAGACTTCTAATGATATCTAGTTGGTCCTAAATGAAAATGGTGATGATTAGACCTCCATGGTGGTCATCTTGAAAATCTTGTTATGGCTATTGCTCTTGAATGGGTAGCACAGTGACATGGGGTTTTCTCTTAAAGACTTCTTATGATATGTAGTTGGTCCTAAATGAAAATGGTGACAATCAGACCACCAATATGGCCACCAAGGTAGCCATTTTGAAAGTATTGTTATATCTACTTCTTCTAAACAGATGGTCATATAGACATGGGGTTCTGTCTAAAAGGTTTCTCACAATATAGTTAGTCCTAAATTGAAATGATGCTGATTAGGCCTCCAACATGATGTCCATGGCACCCATCTTGAAAATCATTATCACTGCACCTCTTGAAGGTATGGTCATATTGACATGGGGTTTTCACTAAAACACATCTCAATATATGCAGTTGTTCCTAAATAAAAAGGATGCATTTATCCTTGTGTCCTTCTGTCATGCACATGATCTCATTGGTACAACTAGTTCTGCAGTTTTTGGTGCATTGTCATGAAAATTGATGATTATTCTGGTCATCACCTGATCTAGAAAGTACTTTGCTCCCACAATCTTTAGCTCTACTGGTCATAAACAGAAGAGCTTATGGGATTGCCTGTTGTGAGTAATTATCAGCCACCATCCATCTGTCTATTAGCATTAGTTTGTTATCACTACTCCTTCTAAACTACTTGCAGGATTGCCATGAAACTTTACACATACATTCATCTCAAGGTCTGCTTGGTCCAGAATCATAATGGTGCTGCTAAAACATCCATTATGACTGCCATAGCAGCCATTTTAAAAATCTTGTTATTGCTACTCCACCTGAATGTATAGTCATATCAACATGGGGTTTCCACTAAAAGATTCTTATGATTTCTAGTTGGTCCTAAATGAAAATGGTGCTGATCTGATTTCCAATATGGCCACCACAGTGGCCAGCTTGAAAATATTGTTATTACTACTCCTTCTGAATGGATGGTCATACCAACATGGGGTTTTTACTAAGGGACTTTTTATTATGTCTAGTTGGTCCTAAATGCAAATGGTGCCAATCTGACATCGAGTATGGCCAACATGGCAGCAATCTTGAAAATCTTGTTATTGCAGCTAATTCTAAATGCAAAGTTATATTGACATGGGTTTCATCTTGTTGGTCCAGAATGAAAATGGTGCCGATCTGACTTCAAATATGGCTGCCACAATGAACATATTGAAAATCTTCTCACTAATTCTCCTGAATCGATGGTCATATCAACATGGGGTTTTATTCAAAAGTCTTCTAATGGTATCTAGTTTGTCCTAAATGAAAATGGTGCTATCTTACATTCAATATGACTGTGATCGAAAATCTTATCGCTCAAGAATATCAGAGATGGTTTCAACACTCAGCAGTGAAAAAGAAGAAATATTTTTATCTTGAATTCCTGGAAATTCTTTTTGGACAGTAGAGCATCAGTGTCTTTGTCTCCAACCAATTACAATACATAGAGTAAAAATAAAAATTCCGTCGCCTTCACTATCTCACATCCTTGCTTATGCTGCAGTCAGTGTTTATGGATCCTGTTGCTCATGAGTTATCAAGGGAGAGTTGTAGCAAGATCAGTAGATAAATGACATAAGGAACATTTCAGACATTATTGTTTGCATACAACATGCAATCTGTATTGTATTGAATACTTTGTATTTTCGATCCATTTACGTGGAAGAACTTGACAACAAAAACATTGAAGAGAATTATAATCTCTTATATAATGTCTTATAGAATATTTTGCAAGATTTCACGGTCTGGTGCCTGGAAAATATTACACATATAAAGTGTTAACAATTAGAGCTTTTCATTGCAGGACTGTTCCAACCAGCCAAGTCCCAGGAGTCTGACAACAGATGAAAGTGAAGAGGAATTAGACCTTGACCTTTCCACAGGAAATAAGGAAGCTTTTGTACTTGAGGTAGGGAAGATATGGAGGATCTTTCATGAGGGTTTATTACAGATGTAAGTTACACATCATGTTGAATTACATGTATATGAAATGTCATGAGCTGCTTGATTGACTATCATGACAGTATGATAAATTTCATTTCCAGTGAATATAAATTTAAGGTATCACTAAACAAATTGTTTCAGTCAGCTGTTATTGCTTCCTATTGTACCTCATACGATGATCATTTATATTTGTTCTCTGATTTTTCCTGGAGATTTGCTAACCAGTGAAGAATGTTACTTACATTCAATAGAAAGCAGTATTAGAATCTAAACAGAAAATAAAATGTTTATTCAGTTGAGCCTCGTGGTTTTTGTGTAAGATGGCAAAGCAAATAATTGTGATTTGGCCAGTTCTGGAAAGTTCACTTGCACTAAAAACTCCAGTCATTTTATTCAGATGCAGCTATTTCCAGAAAATACAACATAACCGATGCTGATTTTTTTATATGTTGTGTCCAAGTTAGGGCCTAACATAAGTAAAATAGTCTTTGCACATCTGAACTTGTAACTAATGCATAAATGGTATAAAAAATGCAGAAAAATGAAGGAAATATATAAGAAACTTAGTTAGTACAGTGATACTTTATATCTGGCATTGCCAAGTGTTATAGCAGAATCTGTCATGTGATATTTATGGTAAGATATTTAGACAATAATGTACAATTATATAAAAATGTTATAACTCCTTTTATAAGCCAGATTAAGACAATAATGTACAATTATATAAGAATGTTATAAGTCCTTTTATAAGACAATAATGTACCATTATATAAGAATGTTATAAATCCTTTTATAAGCCAGTAATGTACAATTATATAAAAATGTTATAAATCCTTTTTAGATTAAGACAATAATGTACAATTATATAAAAATGTTATAAATTCTTTTTAGATTAAGACAATAATGTACAATTATATAAAATGTTATAAATCCTTTTATATTACAAAAATGTGCAATTATATAAAAATGTTATAAATTCTTTTTAGATTAAGACAATAATGTACAATTATATAAAAATATTATAAATCCTTTTATAAGCCAGTAATTTACAATTATATAAAAATGCTATAAATTCTTTTTAGATTCAGACAATAATGTACAATTATATAAAAATGTTTTAAATTCATTTTAGATTAAGACAATAATGTACAATTATATAAAATGTTATAAATCGTTTTATAAGACAATATTGTACAATTATATAAAAATGTTATAAATCCTCTCATAAGACAATAATGTACAATTATATAAAAATGTAATAAATCCTTTTATAAGACAATACTGTACACTTATATAAAAAGTTATAAATCCTTTTCTAAGACAATAATGTACAATTATATAAAAATGTTATAAATCCTTTTCTAAGACAATAATATACAATTATATAAAAATGTTATAAATCCCCTTATAAAACTAAAATGTACAATTATATAAAAATGTTATAAATCCTTTTATAAGATAATAATGTACAATTATGTAAAAATGTTATAAGTGATTTTATAAAACAATAATGTGTACTTATATAAAAATGGTATAAATTCTTTAATAAACCAGAGGAAGAATTTGTTTATTCTTTTGTTAAAAAGATTATTTGAGATCACATGACGTAAATCATGACCAATTTGTGTATATTTACTAAAGGCAGCATATTTGTGATATACAAATTTTGTAAAATAATGTAAAGCTAAATTTAATCTTTACCATGAAATTTATATCACTTTTTCTGTAAATTAATTTACTTACTTATTTAATAAAATTTGTATGCTTGTGAAAATTGTTTGATTTACAATAAATGAAAAATGAAAGTTCATTAGTTTCATTTGTACAATTGTACTCTTGTCATAAAAAAAATGTTATGACCATCAAATTAGTAGTCAAATAAAGACTGGATGATTATTGGAATAATGTTAAGAATGACTGATTTTGTAAATCCTTTAAATGATATGAGGATATATTTGAGATTGACTTACACACTTAGTCTGTCAGAAATATATTTATATAGTTGTTCATAATTGCTTGTGCACAATAAGTGTGTATGTATTAGCATTTAATAGCACATTAGCACTATAATGGCTATATGGAGCTGATCAAAAGTAAAGTTAAAAAAATGAAAAAATAAGACTTTGCACAAAAAACCTTGCGAAGATACATCATTGCAAATAAAAGTAAACATGGCATACTATAAGATAAAATGTAATGATTTTAAAATCCAGTAAAATGTATCTAAAAAAAATATAAAGTTAAAAAATATAAAAATCTTAAAATATATTCTCACATTTTTTATATAAACTGCATTTCCTCAATAAATCCAAGATTTGTGTGGGATTACTTCATCATAAAGCTCCTTAACTGAGTTCATATAAAAAGCTTCAATCTCACAGGGTGGAAGTCGACACACTCAACAAGAATGTATTTCACTGTCAGTGGACACTGGCAAGGTATGCACTCTGATTGAGTTTCATCCTTCAGGAGGTATGCATGAGTCAGGTATATGTGTGCTATACGTGATTGGCACAGTACCACCTCATCTCCGATTTTTTCTGTATGAGCGATGCCATTTTTCAGTGACATGTTTGAACATTACAAAGCTTGTTGTTTTCATTCCACATATTTCGCCAAGTATATATTGGAACATGCTGAGTGATGTAGTATTTGAAGTCAGTATATGGAATCATACATTTGGAAATGGGTGTCTGCTGGGCAGCTTTGGCTGCTTTATCTGCCCTTTTATTACCCTTAATACCAATGTGACAAGTCAGCCAACAGTACAGAATACTGTTTCCAGATTGTATGAGCAAATCATGTTTCTGTAAGAGCTGTGATAATGGATTGTCAAATTTAAAGTTTTGGAAGGATTTCAGTGTGGTACGGGAATCTGAAAAGATATAAAATTTTATTTATGAGAGGTTTCAATGTAGTTGAAAGATTTTATTATGGCTGTTATTTTGGCAGTAAAAATGGAGGTTTTATGCAGTAACTGGCTCAAGATGGTTGTGCACAAAATCTTATATGTAGTTTTGAAAGTTTTGTGATCTTATGGCCAACAGTTACTCAAAAGAATGAAACCATTAAGTCTGGATTTCCTAGAATGACATTAGTAGATTCTTTTTGGGGGACAAAGCTATTTGACTATTTCAGGCTAAATAAATAAAGCATGTGACATTTGCAGCTATGTTAGAATCAGTAAATTTAGCATGATGAACTTTTGGATCAAATTGTTGAATATGTCCTCACCGATCTTTGCATGTTTTAAATGAAACTTTGTAAAAATATATGTTAGGTTGATGATACCAGAGATGAAAGTATCAAAGCCATGCTGTTGGACAGCCACCCACCCCCAGGGATCCAGGTGTGCAACACAAGAACCATGCCGGGAACACCTGCCTCAAACTTCTCCTTCAATATACAGGTATGTCTCATTTGTTTGTGTCTATCTGTCTGTCTATCAGTCTGTCTCCATACCTTTTTTCTGTCTTCCTGATTTTTTTCCTCTTCCTCATTGTTTCTTTCTTTGTGTGTTTATTTCTCTCTGCCCAATTCACTCTGTCCGTCTGTCTCTATCCCCCAATGCTAAAAATGTAATACATATATTCAGATCCCCATGCAAAGTTTCAAGGTCCTAAATATTAATTTTATTTGCAGCAATACAATAGCTATCACTATTGTTTGGCTGACCTCTTCTGGGATGCAAGTCTTCTTGTCCAAGCTCATTCCAGCCTCCCATTAGATGAAAAGTTCTAGAACACCTAGAACAGAAAGAACACAGACACAGTCTGACTCCCACATCATAGATCCATGCGAATTACTTCTCCTCTTTTCCTTGGATGCTATTCGCATTAGACGTGTTCAATTCACTCGCAGAAAATTACCTTCATTTTCATGTCTAAAGACAATTTTTTGCAAATTATTCTGAATTTCCGTATTGATCAAGTGATTATCCACTCAGTCATCTCATTGATCAAGTGATTATCCCCTCAGTCCTCTCTTTCTGTTTGTGGCATCTCGGGATTTGAGGGACCAGCAATACCGGTCGCTTGCAGCTGCTCCCAGTCCCTCAAAGCAGACCAAGAAGTGTGCTCATCTGGACCACCCTTTGGGTCCTTCATCCAAGTTTTTCAAGAGGATGTAGTCACAACAGTACCAGAAGCAATTCCAGTTTGAGCCTTTCTCTCACCCGGCCCTCACTAGACAAGGCAAATGGAGAGGCCAAGGGTGTAAGTCTGTCTCCACCTCCCATGTTCCCAATGAGGGGGGAAGGCTCTAAGGACTCCAGCCCTCTCCTGCCATGTATTCCTGTTCCTGGCTTCACCATGAGTGCCAAGCTAGCCCACTTTTCAGGGGTCTGGTCTAGCATCATGGAAGATGGGGGTCCTTTCAGCCATAAAGGAAGGCTACCAGCTTCATTTCATGGATCCCCATCATTTTTCACTGGTTTGTTTAAGGAAAGAGGTGCACACTCTTCTATGGAAGGGCACAGTAGAGAGGATGGAAAAAGACCAGTCTCTGACTTGCTGCTTCTGATTTTCCTCATGTCCAAAATAGGCAGAAAGTTTCAGCTTATCATTGATCTTTCCACCTTAAACACACTCCTGCAGGAGAAACTATTCAAGATGGAGATTACCATCTCAGTCAGAAATGCCATAAGGCCTTTCCATCCCCATTTTTCCTCCCCACAGGAAGTGCCTTTGGTTTTCCCTGGAGAAGGAGGTTTTTCAATTCAGAGCAGTAAATACATCCGGTTTTGCCTGGAACATATTTTTCATTTCAGAGCTTTGGCGTTTGGCCTAGCCTCTGCTCCCAGAGCTTTTACCAGGGTGATGGGAGTAGTTGCAGCTCACCTGAGGTATCGAGGGATCCCCATCCTCCAGTACTTCGATGACTAGTTGGTGCATAAGGCCCTCAGAGTCCCTCCTGCAAGATCTGTCCCACTGTTTGTCCACAGTGATCCAGCTAGGGCTTATTCCAAACCTAGTGAAAACAGATCTAATCCCTTCTAAGGATTTTGTGTATGTGAGGATGGACTTCCTCACCAGCCTTGGGTGAGTTGTGTTCCACTGGACAGGATAGACAGAACCCTGTCTTTTTTGTCTGCGCTCCAGGCCAAGGCCTTGTTGTTGGCTCTCCTATACCTTTCATTCCTGAGAACCTTAAACTCCTCAGCAGACCTAGTTCCCCTAGGAAGACTTCACTTGCACCCTCTCTTGTTCCTCTTTTGGCAAACTGGTGACTGCACAAAGATGGTATTTCATCACCACCTGAGTTGGTGGTCCAGGCATGACCAGTTTCTGACCAGAGTCCCAATTCACCTCAGCCCCATAAGCCTACTCCTGTCTGTACACTGACACATTAGATTCAGGTTTGGGATGTTCATCTGGATTCAGAAGTAGTATTTCTTTAGGGCTTGTGGTCCTGGGAAGAAGCTACCCTCAACATAAACAACTTGGAAATACTGGCAGTATTTTTAGCCCTTATAGGGGGTGTGTCAACCAAGTACAGGATCATTGTGTGATGGTCTCCTCCAACAACACGTCAGTAGTAGCATACCTCAGGCAACAAGGAGGTACACATGCTTCTTCTATTTGCGTGCAGTAATCTGGCAGATGGTCTGCCCAGAAGGGGCTGGGTGGTACTCATGGAATGGTCTCTGCACCAATCCTTAACAGAGTCTCTGTTCAGGTTGTGGGGAAGACCATTGATGGACTTGTTCACAATAAGGCTGAACAACAAGTTCCCCTTTTATGTTTCTCCAGTTTCAGATCAGGTGGCCTAGGCAGTGGACACCTTCAGTCTGAGGTGGGATCATCTGTTTGCCTATGCCTTCCCACTCTTCAGAATGATTCTGTAAGTGCTCCACAAAGTTTTGGCTCATTCTGGTAGACCCTCTGTGGTTCAACAAGCTACTTGACCTGTTAGTAAGATGAACCCAGGAGATTACGTCAGAGGAAGGACATGCTGTCGCAGCACAGGAGATCCCTTCTCCACAGGGTTCCCTCAGATTCTCCACCTTCACCCTTGGCTCATCTCAAGTGATCAATCAGCCAGGACCAGTTTTCGAATGAGGTTGCCAACTGCATCGTCCAAGCTAAAGTATATGATGCAAAGTGGAGAATCTTTTATGGTTGGTGCAGTAGGACACATGTTTGTCCTAGTGGTCCCCCTTTGAGCACAGTGGCAGACTTTCTTCTCTTCCTTTTCAAGGAGAGAGAATGTTGGGTCTCCGCTATTAAAGGCTATATGGCTGCCCTGTCAAACACTCTTAAGTTCTCTAAGGGTCTGTCCATTGGGTTGGACCATCATCTATCTGATCTTATCAAGTATTTTGAGCTGCAGACACGATATCTCACTCACTGATGCCGAGATGGAATCTCTTGTGCATAATGTGGGCTTTGTCAAAAACACCTTATGAACTGTTAAGTGAAGCTTCCTTTGAGAACATTACACTTAAAACTGTCTTCCTGCTCTTCTTGTGTCTGTGAGAAGGAGTGATTTTCTGTAGAAAAGGTGTTGTTTATGGTTCGATGGCAATTATGAGTTCGTTTCTCTCCTTTGTGAAACTGGGTTTCCGGCAAAGAACCAGCTGCCTTCAGTAGCTCCACTCCCTATTGAGATCCTCAGTCTCATTTGTATCTGTGCTGGGGATGATCAGGATGGGCTTTTCTGCCCATTTAGAGCTTTATCGTTTTATTTGGCCACTTTAAAAGGGCGAAGAAAATACTGCTAGTGTCTCTTCCTGCCTATTAAGGGCTTTGCTGGTATTTTGGCATCCACGATCTCCAGGTGGATTGTCCTCACTATCAAGAGAGCTTATCAGTCCCTCACTCAGACAGACCTTTCTTTCTTGAGAATTAAAGCTCATGAGATCAGGGCTATCGCCACTTGCTGGACCTATTTTAATCATTCTTCACTGGAGGATGTTATGAGAGCTGCAGTTTGGCAGTCACACACTACTTTCTCCTCCCTTGACCTTTTGTCTATGGTGCACCAGAGCAAAGGCATTTTTTCACTGCACCCAATAGTAATGGCTCAAAAAGTGACCCTACATTCTGCCAGATTACAGTAGTGAACACTCCTACCATAATGGTAAGTACATCAGTTTATACCAGTTTCTTGAGGCCATCAGCCTCCCTCCGAACTGGCAAATTCAGCAAAGCAGTAGTGACAAGTATTACTGCTATTAAAATGTAGTGGGGGAGTAAAACTTATTTTAATTATTTGTCTGTCAGTATCACAATATTCCCTCCTTCCACCCCGCTTGGATGTCCTAAGTTTAGTCTGGGTCCAGGTCAAAGAGGAGGGGTAATCAATATGGGCATATGAACTTTCCATCAAATGGGAGGTTAGAATTATGACCTTAGACACGGGGCTTGTGTCCCAGAAGAGGTAAGCAAGGCAATAGTGACAGGTAAGTTTTACATAATTAAAATTAGTTTTACCCCCACTCCCCAAAAACTATATACTTTGTCTGTGGAAGTCAAGTTTATCTTGAAAATTATGTGGATATTGAACCACCTTTCTATCTTCACCCTATCCTGGTATCCTAATCTCTGCAAGACTCTTTCCATCACTTGGGTACCAGTTTTAATTTACAGGCATTGGTATTTGCTCTCCCATTACATACACTCACACAGGCCTATCATCTCTACTGCACATGTCTCAACCTTATCCTTCAATGACCTCAACTCATGCTATATCATACATACTGTCTATACTCGTGTATAAATCTGATCCAAAAGCAAACTTCATAGACCCAGATCTGCCGTTTTATAATGTGCTGACAGATCTTAGTCAATGAAATTTGTTAGGAGTAATCATTAGAACAAATAACATAGACCCTGATCTGCAGGTACATTATGTGATGGCAGATCAGGGTCTGTGTTATTTGCAGTTGAACCTGACCTGTTAGTGAGTATATACAGTAATTCATCACTACTCTTTGGATATACACTGTACTTGTATAGCGATGCACAATGTTTCCATAACTCACCATCCCTACAAATGTTCAAAGATAACTTTCAGAACCTATTGGACTTGGGCCCTTTAACTATTAAAACAAATGGCAAAATTCCATAAAATTGTATAGGTCCACTTGGCAGGTAGCAGTTTCAAAGGCTGATTCCTCTGCTTTCCAATGTGTCTGTTAGATTTTAAGTCTCATTTTTTAGCAGTTCAGAAAATCACTGGTTGTCTCCCTTGTTTAATTGAGTTTTACTAGTGATGGAATTTTGTATGACACTGAAAAAAAAAAATCTGCAGAATCTGTTGTAAACAAATAAGCAAAATAATTTGTGTAAAACAAAATATCATTCTGTATAGCTAGCTCTACATTATTAAGAACATCTGGGCATTATACAGCTTCATTGTTTCCAACAGTTATTTTAGATTTTACTGCCATATTTGACCAGTCAGATAGCACTGTACATTTGTCAATATGTTGGAATCTTTGTCACCATGGGAAATACAGTGGGGTGAGTTTTTTATTTCATATGACTTATTTTGTTTAAGATGTTCACACAAGTATGGCGGAGAGAGGTCCTGTTTGATCAGCAGATGAAGCAAGATTTTACAGAGATATTTGAAAGTTTGTTGAGGGTCAGTATGAATTCTATTAATTCTGTCTTATTTTGGTGACTTCATCTTTTGTGTGTTTTGATGACCTAATCAGTGATATTGTTTTCATGGACAAAGTATTTACTGTAGTACCATCTGTGCCCTAGGTCTTTGGATGCCAAAAATAATTATCTTTTTGATGGCCCTAGACTTAGGTACAAGTTACAAATTATTCAGCAAAACTGTCAGAAAATACTGGGTAGTGGTGAGGTACAGTTTGATTTCCAAGCCTGTTTCCATATGTAGGCTCAATATCATAGGTACTTTCAATCTGGAATATATCATACAGCAACCTCAAAGTAAGTTACTCCAGGGACAAATAGGTCACTGAGACCAAGAGACCTAATTTCCAGATGTGATTGACATTATACAGTCCTACCCATTTATCTCAAAATCCTCAGGCCTGAGGTAATATTGTTAACATAAGCAGATGTTGAGATAAGTGTTGGGGTGTAGGGGGCTGAAAAAAGCAAATTTTTGGGGGGACCCGCATAGAAGTGAAATTCATTTGTACAGGGTGACCTGTCATAAGTGAGTAGGATTTACACTTTGAGAAAATAAACAATGGAAATTTTGATTAAAAAAAGACAAAACCAGTGTGAAATACACTTGTATATTGAGAACTTACATTTTTGTTACCTTTGTGTAATAAAATCCATATTGCGTTAAGTACATGTATATGAAAAATCCTTGAATTCCCGAATATTTCGCATGTTAGAAAATTCATGTATCAGTTGTTATAGTTGTTATTTACATGCTACATGTACTTAAACTGGCCTAGATTTTAGTCTGACTGAGGCAACAAACGTTATCATCTTACTGAGGCTACCAAAGGGATGAGGCTATTGATAGGGAAATTAAAACCTGTCAGCAAATTATGAATTCTCTCAAAATAGCAGTAAAAATGTTAATGACAAATGATCGCAAAACATTTAATGACATTTTATTTGTAAAGTCTTAATTAAGCACAAGTAGAACTTGTAAAACACTCATCAATTCCAGAATACGCATACAGAGTAATACATATAATTATGAATGCAACAATCAATCAGATTATTCAAGTTTGGTGATGACTTCTTTTGATGAAGGGTGCATTGTTTTTATTGAAGATTATAGCTGGCTTGCTTTCATGAACAGTGCATGCATTATTGAATTCAATGCGAAAGGACAACTTTGGATGACCAAATAAATGTCTGTTTGTTAATGCAACAGCAACATTTAAGCCTGGCAGCAGCATCTAATAATCATAAAACAAAGTATGGGTCGGAATTGGCAGCTTGCCAACATAAACGATTAGAAAACAAAGGATTTGTTCAAGTTGTGACCTAGGGCTTCTGTTGACATACACATTTATTTTTTATCTAGACGTCAACATAAGCACGACAAATTTGGTAGTAACAATAGACCATGAACCCAGGACTTTGGTTTTTTGTCAACATAGGCAGTTTGTCGACATAAGTAATGTCGATATAAGTGGGTAGAACTGTACCAGCAAATAGTAAAATATGTTTGTCAACACCTTTGCAAATACCATATATATACTTGCCTATAAGCTGATACCAACTGCAAACTGCATAGACCCAGATCTGCCATCGCATAATGCGCTGGCAGGTCTGTGCCTATGCAGTTTGTAAGGACTAATCAGTAGAACAAACAACATAGACCCTGATTTGCCGGTGCATTATGCGACGGTAGATCAAGGTCTATGTTGTTTGCATTTGGACTCAGATTATACATTAGTATATACGGTAAGCTTTGCTGTATTTTCTCACAATGCTTAGATTGTGTATTTTGTTTTGCATTGTATTGGTATAAGTTTGAACAAGAAAAAAAAAACTATTTTTTCAATGACACCATTATTGATATTCTTAATGTAAAATTTGAAATTAAGGCAAATGATGTAGGAGGTAATCTCAAGAATTTAATTGACCTCTTTGTTTTCTTGCCATTGATTTATACCACAAAAGACATGGCATAGCAGTCACTATATCATATGATCAGCTGATTGCATCTCTTTAGTCTGTCTGTCTGTTGATTATTAACCTACAAAGAAAATAAGTGTTACAGGAGAAATTGAGTATCTCAAAGGATATATATTAAAAGGTCAAAGGTGAAGGTCACATAGATGGCAGCCTTTGTAGTAGACATAATTAAGAGTTTTGAATTTTCTCTAAAGTCTTATCTCCTATACTGTGTTTTGAGTTCCTACAGGCTGTTTTAATATATAGTGCATTTGTTAGCACTAATTTCATTTCATTTGTTATAGATGTTGATCAATTAATAGTACAGTCAGCCATGTTGACAAAATCTGTTCTGATTAAGCTGATTCATCATATTTCAACATAAGTCTTTTGTATAATGATTTTACAGAAGCTGTATTTCAAATTGAGGAAGATGACCCCATGCTGTTTATGTGGCCTGACCTTCAATGTGGACGTGCCAGATGAAGATGAAATACAAATCACAGTCAGTGGGGTTTGTGTGGGGGTAAAAGACACAGTAAATACATCCTTTCTGGACATAGCAGCATCCAGCAAATCCCTGCTCAAGCCTGGTAATGTCTCTTAATTATCTTCTCACTTGCAAAGTCTTAAAAAATGCAATACATGAAAGTCATAATATTCAGATCATAATGTCCATCTACAATCAAACATATTTATCCATGACAGGCAAGAGACAGAAGAATTTTTTTTTCTTCACATTCCCTATGGGTATATATAAAGAGATTGGCCAGGTGGAATTCCCTTGTGGAAAATCCTTTTTCTACCTCAGGTAACTGTTATCCTATTAATGTGATATCATTATAGTGTTTTGATTGGCATATCACTACTCTTACTTGTTTTTATGAGATCATCATATATAAAATATTATGCTGTCTGCTATTTTTCTATTATTTTAATTTCAGAACTTAAGTTATCTATCTGTGTTTTATCCATATTTCCAAGTTTTTTTCAGCATAAATAAAATCTTATATGCTCTTTGTAAAGTTTAAAAAATTTGAAATAGACACTTCATCCTTTTAATCCTTTAAATGTACCAGTTGGGTACTATTTTGTTTAAATCCAACATTTTTTGACCAGGAATGTGAGAAAAAATAATCAGCTATGTGTATTGATGTGAGACAGGAAAATCCCACCTATTAGTTTATAATACATGGGCAGGAACTCAACAAAGCCTCATTCCTGCTCACAAATTATGATCCCATGGGTGGGATTTTCTATTTCACATCAATATATGTGATAGAATCTATTCATCCTATGAAACTAGCTGTTCTTTATATGGAGCGGCCCTGGGTAGCTGAGTGGTCTTTGGCGCTCTCCTTACAGATCCCTGATATCTCACCTCTGTCCGCATGAGTTCGAGTCATGGCTTGCCAATGTGGGTACGTGAGAAAGCCTGCCAGTAGCTTCCCGTGGGTCAGTGGTTCTTCCTGGGGTTTTCCCTGGTTCTTCCTCCACCAAATACACTGGCTACCATGTATAGCCTATCATGTGCTGAAAAATGGCGTTAAACCCACAAAACCAAACCAAACTCAAAGTTATGTATCTTTTAAGTGTGCTGAATGTGTGAATTATTTATATATAGACTTTCAAATCAAAATCATAAAATCTAAAAGAAATATTTCACATATTCATATCTCCCTAAATGAAAATTGATAATGAGTGTACAAATGGTAGATACAATTTTCTGTGGCAAACTTCACTGTTATATTTTTTTACGCAGGTTGGAGCTGAAGCATACATTTGGAACCAAAATAAATGTCTTTTGTCCACATTTATAGACAGGATTATATGGAAGTTGTTGTGAAATAGTATATTTTTCTTACAGTAACCAATACAGCTGTAAGCAGTGAGGGAGATGATATGATGTTTCAAATGGAGGAGGTGTCAGAGCAAACAGGAGGGATGGCTGCATCCAAAGGTAAATCTTTACTTAATGTTTACCTGATAAAAGAAGTCATATCAACTCACTGCAAAGTTAGTGCAGTCAAAGCACAATGTACCAATCTCCATTTTAGTAATTATCATGGCTTTAATTTGACACAGTAAGTGGGATTTATCTGTTTAAATTAAAGCCCATCATTTTGACTGTTAAACAAATTTCCTCTTCAAATCTCCATTAATGTGAACAATGGCAGTGGTTATTTGTAGTTGATTTTTTGCTCTACTGGTCATAGACCAGAAGAGCATATGAGATGGCTTGTTGTCCATCATCCATCATCTGACATCTGTCTGTTAGCACAAGTTTGTTATTGCTGCTCCTAAACTACTTGGAGGATTGCCATGAAATTACACACATTTATCCCAAGGTCTAGTTGGTCCTAAATAAAAATGATGCTTCTCAGACGGCAGCCATCTTACGAATCTTGTTATCGTTACTCTTCCTGAATGGAAAATCATATCAGCATGGGGTTTTAAGCAGAAGACTTCTTTATGATATCTAGTTGGTCATCTTGAAAATCTTGTTATGGCTTCTCCTGAATGGAAAGTTATATTGACAAGGGGTTTTCACCAGAAGACTTCTTATGATGTTTACTTGATCCTAAATAAAAATGTTCCTGCTCAGACATTGCTGCCACAGTGGCAGTATTGAAAATCTTGTTATTGTTACTTCTTCTGAATGGATCGTCATACCAACATGGGGTTTTCACTAAGGGACTTTTTATGATGTCTAGTTGGTCCTAAATGCAAATGGTGCCAATCTGACACCCAGTATGACTACCACAGCAGCCATCTTGAAAATCTTGTTATTGCTACTCCTCCTAAATGGAAAGTCAGATCAGCATGGGATTTTCACTGGAAGACTTCCTATAGTGTCTTGTTGGTCTTAAATAAAAATTGTTCTGATCTGATATCGAATATGGCCACTGCAATGACCATGTTGAAAATCTTATTGATACTCCTCTTAGATGGGAAGTCATATCAACATTGGTTTTTTACCAGAAAATATCTTATGATGTCTAGTTGGTACTAAATGAAAATGGTGCTGATCTGACATCCAATGTGGGCACCATGGCAGCTATCTTGAAAAGCTTGTTACAAACCATCCCTTCTGCCAAAAAATCATGGTCTCTCATGACAGGTCATAACACTGTTAATCAATAAATCTGTGCATTGAGAATCAGGTCTCTCAAGCCAGTGGTCTTTCAAGACAGGTTTTACTGTATTGCTACTCCTCCTAAATGGAAAGTCAAGTCAGCATTGGGTTTTCACCAGAAGACTTATTATGATATCTAGTTGGTCCTGAATGAAATTAGTGCTGATCTAATCTCAAATATGGCTGAAACAATGAACATATTGAAAATCTTGTCTCTGCTTCTCCTGAATGGATGGTCATATCAACATGGGGTTTTCACCAAAAGTCTTCTAATGGTGTCTAGTTTGTTGTAAATGAAAATGGTGCTGATCTTACATCCAATATGGCTACCACAGCAGCTAATTTGAAAATCTTATTGCTCAAGAATATCAGAATTGGTTTCAACACTCAGCAGTTCAAAAGAAGAAATGGTCCTATCTTAAATTCCTGGAAACTCTTTTTGGAAAGTAGAGCACCAGTCCCTTTGAGGGACTCTTGTTTATGATAAATTGGCTTTCAGTGGCAAAATAGACAGTTATATTGGTCCCTCACTATAAGGCACCACAGTATTACAGCCTCTGATGTAACAACAGTATGGTCATGGAACCCACTTTATAGTGGGTGAATTTTTTTTTTTTAAAGCAACTTAATTTATACTGTAATATTAGTTCTGGGCTAATTATAACCCAATATAATGTGATTTCAAATAAAAGATGCATTATCATGATGTAGTTTTGCATTTAACATTCTCATTATTAAAAAGTCTTGCTTGTAATGTACCTCTTAAAAATAACAGTCTTGCTTTTAATGTACCCCATGTTTGTACACCCCATAACAGCATTATGGTGAGGGACTACTATAATATGGTATTTGGCCACCACATGTCTTCAGTTATTATTCCTTTCAGTTACTGTGACCTATATTGATAAAGAACATGGGTGGGTAACAATATATTTAAACAAAAATATCAGCACTACTGCAACTGATGTAATTTTTTCATATGCTCTAATTTTGCATGGACAGTCTATCCATCAAAATCATAATTAACTAAATGTATCATATATTTTTAACCTAGAACTTTATGTTTTTCTTCACATGCTTTAAAGTTTTGTTAAAAAAGACCAAATGTGAAGATTGAGGTTTGTAAAAAAAAAAAGCACCATTTGTCACTAAAAAGAATAAGATTAAAATCACATTTAACTAACAGCTGAAAAAAATAATGATGTATGATTTAGGTATTTCAAATGACTAATGCTTTCTTTGTTAAGTGTATACTTGAGCAAATCTCATGAAAACATAAATATTTGTTTATTTTGGGTAAGTATTTCTTTGAGGCATCAAATAGAAGAGACAGGCAAATATATTTTATTGCTGTTAACGCTTCAGAAAAGGGGGGGGGGTTTCTTCATATTTAACATGTTATACTTCTTGCTTGTTGTTGTCATTGTTGTCCTTGTCATTATTGTTGTTATCATTGATGTTATTATACATGAAACTATTTATTTTTTACTTTATTCATGATAATATTCATGATAATATAATCTCTGCTATAATTTTTTTGTTTATGTTCACTTCAAAACATAACATGCTCAATGAAATGTATTTTATCATGTATTTAACATCATATAGTGTTATATAAAGTATTTAATATCATGTAGTGTTATATCATGTATTTAATATCATAGTGTTATATCATGTATTTAATATCATATAGTGTTATATCATGTATTTAATATCATATAGTGTTATATCATGTATTTTAATATCATATAGTATTATATCATGTATTTAATATCATATAGTGTTATATCATGTATTTTAATATCATATAGTATTATATCATGTATTTAATATCATATAGTGGTCATAATATCTTACAGATTAATTCAACAAAAGATTAAGAAATAAAAGAAATGATCACCATTTATAATATGTATTATGTATTGTGCAGAAAAACCTTTGATAATCTTTTTTCAAAAAGGTATGGCCTTATTATTTTCTCAATTGAGTTTCTACTCTTATTCTTTGATCCACCCTTCCATTGCTATCTTACCAGTGAGAACAATGAATGAATTTTGGATGTGTTTGCTTGTCGTCATTACAACATCTACTGGTGTTCATTAAAAGCACGATGATGGCCATTACAGTTCCTGATTCTTCAACAATATCATTAATGAATGCCCTTTACTAAGCCAACCATTGTAATAAGCACTGCAAATAGCTTGTAAATTGTATCTGTGCTAGAGTCCAACCAATACCCTTTACTAAGCCAGCCACTGTAATAAGCACTGCAAATAGCTTGTAAACTGTATCTATGCTAGAGTCCAAGCCACTGTAATAAGCACTGCAAATAGCTTGTAAACTGTATCTATGCTAGAGTCCAAGCCACTGTAATAAGCACTGCAAATAGCTTGTAAACTGTATCTTTGCTAGAGTCCAACTAATGTTGCATGAGACTGAGTATGTGTGTGTGAGAGAGAGAGAGAGAGAGAGAGAGAGAGAGAGATGGTTAAAGTTTAATACCATACTCTGACTATAAACATTTTGTGTTTATATATATATATAAATTCATAGGCATTTGCTGTTAAATGCATATACCATTTATATTTATTATGAATGGTGCAAATGTCATTTTTCAATAAATAATAACATTTTTATATGTTATTTTTGTATAGTTGATGGCCAGGGAAACAGACGAGAGTATTCACCATTAAGTAGCACACGTATTATAGCAGGAGGAAAGATTCAGAAACTTGAGTCGCACAGGAAAAACATTAGTAATACAGGCTCTGTAAGTATTCAAATAAAGAAATATCTTAGAATATCAGTTGTCTCTATATTCTTATACAAACAAGCTGGTTCCATCTGTTTAAGTTCAGACCTTGGGATCATACAGTTTGCTGAATTCAAACATTGGGATCATACAGTTTGCTCAGTTCAAACCTTGGGATCATATGGTTTGCAAAGTTGAAACTTTGGGATCATACCATTTGCTCATTTCAAACCTTTGGATCATACAATTTGCTAACTTCAAACCTTGGGATCATGCAATTTGCTCAATTCAAACCTTTGAATCATGCAGATTACGCAAGTTCAAACCTTGGAATCATGCATATTGCCAAGTTCAAATCTTGGTACATGTATCATACAGTTTGCTAAGTTCAGACCTTAGGATCATGCAGTTTGCTCAGTTCAAAGTCAAACCTTGGGATCATACACTTTGCTAAGTTCAAACCTTGTGATCATGCAATTTGCTAAGTTCAAGTCTTGGGATCATACAGTTTACTAAGTTCAAATCTTGGTATCATAGTTTGTTAAGTTCAGACCATGGAATAATATGGTTTGCTAAGTTCAAACTTTAGGATCATACATTTTGCTAAATTTGAGACCTTGGGATCATGTAGTTTGCTAAGTTCAAACCTTTGCAAAATTGTTTGAAAAAGGAAAAAAACAAACAAACATGTTCTCCATTTGCCTTTCTAATTCTAATGTGCAAGTACAGCTGATGCACATAGAGAGCTTTTGGCATTTATTGGGTAATTTTTAATTCTAGGCCTCTTTTAAAGATAGACCATCAGATTCCTGTGGCTGATGTCACAAAATTGCATAATAATAATAATAATAATAATAATAATAATAACAACAGCAACAACAACAACAACAACAACAAAAACAAAAATAATTTATTTAATGAGGGTGACTCAGTAAACACTATTTTCCCCTGAGGCACTCTACGACATACTTCAAGATTTCTAATTCTACACTTTAACAAATATGAAAATGAACACACACACACTGAAATGAACACAACACACACACTTACACAATCTAAAAAAAAACAAAAAAAAACACGTAGAAGTTTGGCATCTGTTACATCAATAGTATGATCATGCACATTCAACCATGCATATGTCAAACCAACTGGAACCGTAGTTGTTCCTGTGAGTGTAATTTAATTGCATGTGCCCTTACTTGATGATTATTATTTTACATATTCATATACAGGACCATGTCTTGAGACCAGATGATGACTTTATTTAAAGATCTAAAATGATTATTTAAAATACACAAACAGTCATTGGTCACTCAAATTATCCAATCAGGTTCCATATCACTTTGCATAATAATTCAGTATTTTCAATAAAATTTTATTACATGGTAGTTTCACTATGATGATATTGTGTTCATAACAGGGATCCTTAAATTTTCCTGAGTGCAACCGGACATTTTGATCAACTTCACAAACACACATGAATCAGCTGTTGTAATATACAGAGGAACCTCATTAATCCGGACACCTTCGTTCCCTGTGAATATGACCGGATTAATGAGTTTTCTGGATAATTGAATAATGCACATTTTTATTTAATTATGTCATCGTACCATATAAATGTACACTTGTATTGCTAGCTGTAAATGTACTGTATATTCAACAATGGTTGAAATCAATTAATGAATACATCTATTGAATTGTGTTTATTTCACTTTATTATAAGTCGGCAGGTACAGACAACCATTTGTCCATACTTTTTATGATGTCCGCAATTGATGACTTGCCAATGTCTAAGGATGAATCAGCTATAATATGCTGGGGGACTGGCAGCTTTTGGGTGATCTTCTTTGTGCTGGCAAATCTTCATTTTTATGCTGGCTGGTATCTCTACTTGTCTACGCTTGCTTGATGGTGTCGCCATAATAATATAAAAAGTACAACGAATACAAACTGATATCTTGCAGTTAAATGCATTATGGTAAACTGATAAAATGCAGTCATTTTATAAGTCATATTTTACAGCTGTTATAGCTGCTAATGAGCCAATAATTTACATCGCTTTTTATTATGAAATGAAGCCCTATACTGTCCACATTTGAAATCAATCAACTTTATTTGTACAGCCATCAACAAACTGTAATTGTTACATACAATTGGTAAACAACAAAGAGACTTAATGACACACTTAATTATTAACCATATGGTATGTCAAAAGTGTTGATGATTTGATCCCAGTGTGTTTATTTAATTATTAACACCCCCGTCAGTGACTAGCAAAAACAGACATTGTTTATTCAATCGCTGGTTGTAATACGGTCACACTACTTAAAGTTTTTCCACACACATGATCATGTGATCAATTTATAGCATTGACGTGCCACTAGAATTTGACCAATCTGAGATTAATACATTGACACACCTCCAAATTTGCATAGGTGAATCTGTGTTATCTGACTGACTCTATTTTCATATACGATTCTTTAAATTAATGTTTGGGAATTCCATTCCTGTTGAACTATGCCCGGATAGCGAGGTTTCCAGATAAATGGAGTCCAGATTAACGGGGTTCCTCTGTATATTCATAAAAAACAACTGTTTTAACCCCTCCATAAATAGGTTTCATCAGGTGGTACCAGCAAGCCGTAAGTTTATCTCTGATTTGCTGCAGATTTGCCCATTTTTAAAACCTTTTTTTTAATACATTTTTAATATTATTTATTTTATTTAACAAAACATATTTAAACAATATTCCTATCAATGATCATAATGTTGCCACATTTGCACTATGGTAAATCCAGTCACTTAAAGTTCATTGGTTTGGCAAAAGCATTCTCTTTATTTTGTTGATACAGATGTCTATTTCGATCTCCCTTCCACTTTCTGACCACTGACTGCTGGCATTGGATCAAGGTCTTTTATACCAGCAAGATTTATTCTCATCAGTTCATCAAAAGTGTCAGTACTCAGCCTCCACCACAGCTTTGTTTTGATCAAATTCTGGTGCAAAAATAAACACTCACGCTCAACACCTGACACTGGAAGTACCCTGTTAAATTTATATCAAACGAATCACATTCAGGTACTGTCCTTTCATTGAAACTTGTTTTGTCAGTCATTCAGCTACTGACAGTCCTCTTGTACACAATGTACTTGAGAATCACCCACTCATTACACTGACGACTGCATCACTGTTCTATCTTGGTTGATGGTAATAGTGTCCATTTACAGTATATATTCGCGTATAATCTGGGTCCAAATGCAAACAACATAGACCCTAATCTGCCGTCGCATACTGTGCCGGCAGATCAAGGTCTATGTTGTTTGTTCTACTGATTAGTCCTTACAAACTGCATAGACACAGATCTGCCGGCGCATTATGCGATCTGAGTCCATGCAGTTTGCAGTTGGTATCAGCTTATACGTGAGTATATACGTTATCATTACCAGACTGTGGTATATCACTAACATTTTCAGGAAAAGTGTTAGGCCCAAATGCAGTGAATACATTAAAAATCCCATGGTATGGGAATACATTTGCATGAATAATCCATACACACTTTACTGCTTTATCGGGCAAGTCACTGTCATGTGATAAACACTTCAGTTCTATCCCTTTGAAGTGACCACCATTGCACATGGCTGTAAGAAACATATTTTAGAGGGGCCTAAAATGTGGTGTATCTCCGAGGTGCTTGGTTTCCAGTAATGTCAGAAATCCATCAACATGTTGCTTCTTGGTGATGTACAGCATTTCTCTTGTCTGCAAACACCGGCCTAGGGTTACAGTTTTCATCATTATTATGCTTACACTTTGACATGGTGAGTAGTGCTCTCTCAAGGAATAAAACTAGGATTCACACTTATTATTGTCTTATCTAGGCTTATATAAGCCTACCAATAAAAAAAGAAAAAGAACCTCTAGAATAACAAAAAAAACATCTTTACTGAGTAGCCAATCTTTGAACTTTACCGCACTATTGTTCACTAAAGGATTAAGTTGCCCTTCTGTACTCCTATTTAACCAGCTAATTGTGAGCATTATAGCCTTCAGGCATTTGAGCTGTAACAAGCTTAGTCAGCAACACCTCTATTGATTGTCCAACAAGGAAACAATTTGTAAACTAGACCTAGCCAACTTTTAGCCAACTCTGAATTAAGTTTAGTCGATGACACCTTTATTGATTGTCCGACAAAGAAACTAGACATAGTGACTTTTGAATTTTACTTTGTTATGGTGTTTATTTGACAGCTTAATGCATAAACAAATCAAAGACAATTTGATATAATGATATTCTGGAATATCCTATGACCAATATCCGGGGGCTCAGAGCATATGCCGATCAAAACCTTAGAACTGCCGGACATGTGCAGCAAATACAAGATTTAAGGAGGCCTGGTTGATAACTATTTCTGTATTTATTTTCAGGGTTCTCTCAAACCTCAAGGTGGAGTAGAATTAACACCATTGTTCTACGTGCCAGGGAGAAAAATTGAGCGCCATCTTGGAAGTTACAACTTTTTTTTCATCAGAGAATCTACTTCCCTGAGAGAGGTAGGTACATTACAGCACCAGGCCATAAATGAGTGCCCACTTCTAAAACTCTTGTAGAGTTGTAGACATCATTCAATGCAATACCCACACTGTGTGCATACAAAAATTATTACTTGTGTCAATTTCATGAGGTTTAAGCCCATCATAATAAGCACACATAAACGATGTCATAGACAATGTCCCCATCACGTGTATGTACATACTGGAAGAGTTAGCTCCCTTAGTGTTGAGTGCATTTCACTTGGAAGATCCATTCTCTCCCATAATATGCTTGCACCAAAAAAATACATTTAAGATTTGTTTTTGAGACTAATTGAACCCACAAAGTTAAGTGGTAATGAGACAACTGGCATGTATGGTGGTATGTTCCAAGAAAATCATGACGTTCTTCAACAACACATGCTGGGCTCAAAATATGTGTAAATACTGTATATACATGCTTATAAGTTGAGTCCAACTGCAGACTGCACAAACCCAGATGTGTCATTGCATACTGTGCCAGCAGATCTTGGTCTATGCAGTTTGTTAGGATAGAGCCTTTTCTGCTTGTGCATTATACAATGGCAGATCAGGATCTAGGTTGTTTGCAGTTGGAGTCGACTTACGACCAAATATATATGGTAGTGATGAGTATTTTTATGATCCACCATGATAGTTGTAGATCATGTCAGTTTCAGGCATTGTGGTGGTGTATCCTTGTTCCTTGAAAACATTTTTAGTTACGAATGTTTTGACCAAAAGAGTTTAGGTGCTTAATAAAGTACATGAAGGTAAAAAAATGAATACAGTAGTAATTGACACTTTTAAAAAGGCTGTATAAACTATACAGTTTGTTGAAGTTAAGGTAGCAGTTTATTAATCTAATTCATCTTTCTTTTAATAGTTATGTCAGTTTCATTCAGTGTAGATTAAAAACTCTGTTCACTGGGTATTAACAAAATGAACAAGTTATTTAATGGAACTAATTTTCTTGTCAAGTATTTCCTATTAAGATTGTGATAAAATAATGTAAAACATGACCATGATTATTGCCTGTCTTGTGAATGGTGAGACATAGAGGGAAACCCTGCTGTTACACACTTCATTATTACACAAAGTCATATAATACATTCCGTTGTTGCCACAGTAAATTAGAGTTTTATTTGTTAATATGGTGAGATGTACTGTATTCTTGATGAAATAAGATTTGTCATTTTTTAAATCAATAAAGATGTTACAAGTTTCTATTTGTGAATGTTCATTGTAGTTATACTTTTTTTCTGTATCAACATTGTTATAGTGATGTATTACATTTGTAAAATTCACTTGTCTTTGATATCAGTTGCTGTTTTAAACTGAAACTTTGCTGAAATACTACTATATGTTTTAAGCGAGGAGTTCCTGTCTTGCCGGCCTTAGCAGAAAGCTAGAAATAATGTCCAAAGGTGTGACACTGCATTCTGTAGAACATTTGTATTGTAAGGAAGTGTCTTTCTTTAACTCATTTAAGTCCTGTTATCAGCATTTAGGCTCAGTTGTCCATAAAATCAAGTGGCTCTGTGTTTCACCATGTGTGGTCTATCAACATGTGCAGTCATCAACTTTTTCACAAAAACTGTCTAACAAAATTTGCCAAAAATTTGATGAAAGGCAACCTGGCATGAATTCCATTTCAGTTTTTTTGCTTATCTTCATAAGCATGATGAGATATAAAATATTTGCCAGCCTATAAGTCATTTCTTTTTTACCTGGAAATCTGGGCATCGTCTTATACTCCGAATTGACTTATATATGGATCATGTCATTGAAATTGCTTTACCATATTTTAATTTTTCATACAAGAAAAAATAAACATTTTTTTTCAAAGTACAAAAATAAAGTGTAAAAAAATAATTATCATTTTTGGGGAAGAGATCGTGTACAAAAAAATATAGGACCTGACATTGAGAAGGATTTTAAAATATTTACGTGATTGACAGTATTAAATTTATGTGGATCAGACGTAATTGCATGAAAGCAGCATGCACTATTAATATATGTTGTTTAAATTTGCTTGCATATATGTGTATTAGAATAGACAAGTTATAAAACGAATAACCATGACATGAACATAGGTATCATCACATATTTTTCTTCTTGCACCTCGTGATCGAAACAAAATATGCCCCGATATGAGAGGGAGACAGAGAAGTATATTTCAGCCCTTCTTCGTGCTATTTTGTTTAATGTACCTTACTGCCCTGTTTAGCTGAAGCTTTTGTCAAAGAGAGAAAACAGTAATAGAATAGTAAATGGAAATTTTAAAAATACATACCATACTCCTTCAGTTTCAAAGATATGGTTACATCAGTGCACAAACATAGGTGGTACATCTGGTTCCATGGAAATTATATTACAAATTATGCTTATCCACTTTCAAATATGGCCACATTAACAAAAATAGAAAACCTTAAAATATCTTTTAAGACCAACTTTTGCCTCTTGTTATCTTTAATCCTATGGTCTGCACATGTAAAACACACACATGTTCAGGCAGACAGACAAATATCATATGCCCAGTAAATAGTCTTTGACCTCGATGTTCAATATTCCTGTTTTTTTATAACCTCATGATTTTATATCCCCGCTGCTGTAATAATCCTCATGTCCATCTATCCATCTGTCCTTCCATCTGGCACGCAATCTCATTAGTATAACCTGAAGATGCGCATATCAACAAATCACTTTGCACCCACAATTTTTGCCCTTTCTGTCTTGTAGCTTAATGCAGTGTATGATACAATCTCATTAGTGCAACTAGTTCCACAATTTTTGATTTGGTAAATATTATGGTTATCACATGTCTCTTGTAGCTTAATGCAGTGCATGACACAATCTTGTTGATGCAGATAGTCTTGCAGGTTTTTTATACATTGCCATGAAACCTGGTAAATATTATGGTCATCACCTGATGATGCACATATTGTCAGATCACTGTGTGGACACAATTTTTATACGAGTTACTGCCCTTTTTGATGTGGAGCTGAATTTAATGTATGACAGAATCTTGTGAATGCAACTAGTCTCACAGATTTCAATTGATTGGCATGAAGTTTGCGAAATGTTACAATCATCATCTGAAGTTGCATATATTGACAAATTACTGTGGTCCTGCAATTTCTTTTTAGAGTTATTTCCTTTTTAATGTGGAGCCAGATGTAGTGTATGACAGAATCTTGTCAACACAAGTAGTCTTACAGTTTTCAGTGGACTTTCATGAAACTTTGTATATGTCATGGTCATCATTTGAAGATGCACACGTCAACAAATCACTTTGCTTTCTTAATTTTTGTAAGAGTTTTTGCCCATTTTGAACTGCAGCTGAATGCAGTATAAGACAGAATCATGTGAGCATGCCTTGTTTTGGCAGTTTTTTTTTTATTGCTGTGAAACTTGCTATATATTATGGTTGTCATCAGAAGATGCACATGTTGACAAATATTAGTGCTCCAAGCTTAGTTTTTTTGACTTATTGCTCTTTTTGACTTACAACTGGATGCAGTGTATAACAGAATTTTATAAATGCAGTTACTTTTGTAGTTTTTAGTGGATTGTTGTACAACTTACCTGGTAGTACTTATTATAGTGCTCAAAGAACTTTTTTTTCAGACACAGGACCAAAGGTTTTAAAAGAATCACTTGCCCTGACTTAAAATTCACTTGCCATATATTTTACTATTATTCTGACACACCCAGCCCTTACAGAAATATTAAATGGTTGGTCCCTTATACTTGTGATATTGCTTATGATTCTGAACCGTTGTTCTCATTCTGCTGAAGAGGGGCTCATAACTGATGACAACAATTTCACAATTTCTGCATGGTCAGGTTTGGAATTCTGAATAATTGTGTCATACATTTCTGTTCTTGCGATCTCCGACAGAATGCCTTCAGATCCATGTACAGTCAGTGTATTTCATCATGATCTGTAGGGATGAGTATCCATGGGCCTTGGAGTAGTTTTGTTTTCTGAACATTGCAAAAATCTCAATGTTTCTTTATCAAAGAAGAAAACAGAAATGAAGTTGGTAAGGCATTGGTCTTTTTTTATATCTATCAGTAAAAACAGTAGCTTCAAGTTTCATAATTACTTCATGTGATAGTACTGCGGATGTGTCACAGGTATAGAAAATACTCACTCTATATCAATCGAATTAGTGGCTACAAAGTCTTTGAACTGAATGGATTAAAATATAATGATCTCAGTTTGTTTAGGGTGGAAAAAATTGTAAGTTGCTAATCCCCTGGCTTAGCTTAATTGTCAAACAATTGCACAGGTACTGCGTGATATATTTAACCAACAATGCATTACCATGTCAGTGTGAGCAAGGAACAGCTTTTTATTATTCATGCTGTACAAATGAGCACTAATTATAGGTAACTAATGAAATACGTAGAACAGAATTAGTATTGTTCCCCATTCATAGGTCATGTGCTTTGCTTCATACACACAAAATTTATAGCTTTTAATACAATTAAGCAGATGATATTCATAAAGTGGAAGGACCTATAGATGGAGCCCCAGCAGGAAGCTGAGTATTAATAATTTACCAGTGTCTTTCAAGAACTTCAGTGTGAACATAATGCATTTCGTTGGCAGGCTTTAGGTTTCTTGCAGACAAATTAGATAACACTTTTGTTTTGGACAGGCCCAGCCCGATCTAGATTTAGAGGGGCATCAGACTATCAGATGACATGCATGTAGACCAGTCATTTTGCACACACTATTTTTAGAAGAGTTATGCTATTTTTATAATTTCATATCTGTAATGGGGTAGGGATGGAATGAAGGGGAGGCAGGAGTTGACTAGATGAGTAAATTACTTACCATTCCTGTAGTGTTTTTTCATACCAAAATATTAGTTCATAATCAAATGTTGTCTGCCATGACTGGTTCACTCTACTGATTGATTATACAGGTTCCCCTACGTATTATGGAAGTTATCTGCAACTAGATATGAAGTTAGAGATAATATAAATGATCAAATAAAATACATCCAAAAGAAACCAGCATCAATAAAGTTTCACATGTAATAAATTCAGTAAAATCTTGACAACAATTTTGGAATTTGCTTGTTGGCAATATGCTGCTATTAACTAGGATACAGTTTTGGTGAGTTGTCTCATTAAATTTTTAAAAAATTTATGCATGTGAAAATTGTTTTATTTACAATCTGTCATCATTTTCATTTCAGGTGGGAGGGTTATGTGGTTTCATGCATAATTTCATCACAGAAGTGCTGGCAATAGTGAGAGCCCATGTTGCCTCCCTGGGTGGCAATGCTTTAGTTGCCTACAAGATGACAGAGTGTGTACTTCTATCAAACCCCAATAAAAACCAGGTGGGGAAATTCAAATTCCATAATAAATAGTATTGAATTTGTTCTGTTGCATTGATGGGGCGTTGGTGTGCTGTACTACCCACTCTGCTTCATTCAAATATAAAATGCAAAATAACAAGATTATAAAGCAGAAATTATCGCCAAACCTTTTTTATTTTATTTCAAAACTTTGGGGATTGAAGAATTAGTACCAGTCAGACTCCAGTCTTGAATTTTATTTACCCTGAAAGTTCAGAATCTATTTACCTTGAAAGTAATCCTACCTTGAAAATAACCAGTCATATTTCTCCATTTAATAGGTTCCCTGATCACATTAATGTTAGGAAATAAACTCTGCTACTTCTTGAATCCAGTCCTTCTGGAAAGATCAACAAATTAGTCATCTTTCCCCATCTATATTTCATATAGACAAAGGAAGAAATTCTTCCAAATTACCTCCACTTTCCAACATTATGTGGCTACCCATATACCAGATGTTTACACCTCTCACATCTGTGAAGATCATTTTTAATTCTACCCATCCAAATGTGAAGTTGGTTCAGTATTTGTAATTAAGGTTACTGCAAGGTATTTGTAAATTTATTTTGGAATTTTCATTAATAATTGTGCATTTTTTTCACTGTTTTGTGGACCTCATTTTACTGACCTTGTAGTCACACATGTTATCATTGATACTTGCTGTGTGTACAATTATTTACTCGCTTGTTTTTTATAACAGGTGTGGTTATTGATATAGTTGACACTTTCAGGTTGTTATTTCCTGTTATCTTCTTGTTTTTATTTTCATTTCAGATATACAATGGTGACCAAATGTTCAAAATGCAGGAAGTTTAAGGTCACCAAAGTTTAAGGTCACCAAAGTTTAAGGTCACCAAAGTTTAAGGTCACCAAAGTTTAAGGTCACCAAAGTTTAAGGTCACCAAAGTTTAAGGTCACTCATGAGACATTCCTCACCTGTATAAAATGCTTGTCAACTTCACCATGCAATGTTGGCTCATCATGGTCAGAGGGAATTTGGTCCATGGAGTTATGGAAAAGTTTAAAGGACAGAGAGAGATGGGCAAAGTCCAAGTCAACAGACAATGACATCTGAAGTGTCCACCCAAAGATGCCATCTATAGCTAGCATAGCAGGGGATGCCATGATGACCCCTCTCTCCCCCCTCTATGGTTCTTCAAGCCATGCCTTCAGTGACTGTCACATCTGGTCAGCTTGCAGCGAAAGATCAGTGTGCATCAGAGACATCCATGCTACACTCACGCCAGGCACTGCTCAAGCCCCAGAAGAGGAGGCTCACACAGGAGATGACACAGTTGCTGGCTTTGGAGGAGTTCCTGTTCCTCTGTTCATCACATCTCTAGAGTAGAGAGTTGAAGAGAGATTATTGTTGCATTTTTTGGCAGCCCAGTTGCTTTTAAGTCCCCCCGGCATGTCTAAGAATGGCCTTAGTGCTGGTATGTCTGGGTGCATGAATATATTACTGACATTGCAGGCATGTATTATCAGCCATCTTTTCCATCCATGACTGCTCCAGTTGCCAGTCAGGCAGTACAGCCATCCAGACAGTGATCTGTCAATGAACCATGCCGCATACCAGTCAACTGTCACAATGTATGCAGAAACTTACTGAGACATGTATAACTGGCCCATTCATTTTGCCTCCCAACTGGCTGCCCACCTTACTGTCCAGACAGCCTTCCAGCTCCATCCCAGCAACACAAACATGTCAGTTCCCCAGCTACCAGTCCAGCAGGCAGGTCTGATTTTGAAGGCGTGTCTGGTATATAGGTAATGGATTATGCCCAGGCAAGATGGCACTTCTTCATTGCCAATGGGAAGGATATACGCAGACATGGAAGCTGTGCCTGATGAGGACAACTCCCCCATGTTGGAAAAATGGCTAACTCCGATCCCATGATAGAGCAGACAGAGTTCAACTTTAAAATGGCAGTGAAGGAGATTTATTGCATCTTGTCTCTGTCCGAGTGCCCACCACTGTCTGAAAACCTGGCCTATAAGGTCAAAGCCTCTGTAGATGTTAAGCATGATAATGAACACCCTCCTTCTGTATACTACTGCAGTCGACAAAGATTCAGGAAGTATCAGACCACCTATTGGACAAAATCCGAGACCTGGGGAATTTCACAGCCTTTTTTTCAGAGAGCCAATTGCCAGCATCCTTTTCCTTCTGCTGGTACTGCACACACTTGGACACATACAGTTTGGATGTTCTGATCAAAGATAAGAACATTGTGGTGATGATTATAACAACCCTGGAGTTTTATAAGGTTGACCACCTTGTTTTTTCATGCGAATTCCAGACTTGTACAGAATATGGTGGCCACATCACCAATGCTTTACTTAGCATCCTAAGCGATTTTTCATATGGTCAAAAATGGCCAAGATGATTAATAGGGCATCGCATCTTTCATTGTCCAATGCTTTGAAATCTTCTTGCAATCTAGATTTTTAGTGAGACAAGGTGCCTATCTCTGCTTATCATCACTGAAGCCTCACAACTCACTGGCTCTGTTCCCATTGCCTTTTGGTTTGCCACTGCTGTTCGGTGGCCTTATAGAGGGTATGCAGAAGCAGGCAGTACAAGAGCTTCCTCACCAACTATCCTTACCACCTCCTCCAGCTTTTCACCTGCTTAAACTCAGTCACATTGGAGAGATGATCATAGGCAGAAGGAGAAAAGGTCAAATCCTGCTCAACAGCAGCAGTTTCAACCACAATCTAACTTCAGACAGCAACATTCTCCTCAGTTTCAGCAGCAATGTAAGAAAGGGGACAGGAAACCGGGTTTCTCCTTCCCCAAGCCTCGCAACAACTGCCACCCTCCAACAACCTTCCAGTAAATGCAACCCTCCAACAGCCTTCCAGTAGGTGTCAGACTCCTTCATTTTTGGCAGGCTTGGAACAACCTTTTGTTGGCAAAATGAATGGGTAATCCTAGTTGTCTTGGAGGGGCTTTGGATTTCATTGATTGAACCCCTCCACTTTTATCTTCCCCTTTAACCGATCAACTGATGATAGATCTCTGCTGGTTCAACAAATACATAGCCATGCCAAAGTTCAGGATGGAGATGCCACAGTCCGTATGACTTTCCATCAAAAGGGACGAGTTTGTGATCAGTCTCGATATGACCAATTAATACTTGCATATCCATATTCATCTGGCTTCATGCAAATTCCTTCAGTTTGCATTACAAGGAACTCTATACCAATTTTATGCTCTCCCATTAGGTTTCAGTTGCAGCTCATGGGTGGTTATGAAGACCATAGACTGCATCATCACCCTGTTCACTGTTCAGATAAGCCTCACCAATGGTGACTACAGTGTACTTAGATGACATACTTGAAAAGCATGTGGTAAGTTCAATTTTACTGCAGGACATGAACAGCTGTCTCTCGTTTTTTCCCAACTGAGCTTTCTAATTAACTGGAAATAGTCGGATCTCACCCCCTCCCAGTCCTTTGTCCATCTGGGTATGGAATTTTTGAAGGGTAATCCTTGTTATATTGGACAACTCTGTGGTGGTGACCTACTTAGTCAAACAAAGGGAGACCAAATCACCTGGCCTCTGTGTCCTGGTCTGGGACTTTCTCTGCTGGTGTTCCCAGCACAGGATTATGATCCAGATAAGACACATTACTAGGCGGCTCAAAGTTCTGGCTGTCAAGAGGAGCCAGACTCTTCATACCAAGTGATCCCTTCATCTGTCAATCTTTCATCGGGTTAATGCACTTTTCGGGGGGAGGGGGGACACAACATAATTCCTCAATCCTTGGGGTCTTGGTTTAAGTGGTTGATATGCTCAGCATACTCTGAAGTCAACCTTTCTGATAAAAGGGTGGTCAAATTTGCATGCAGTGCCAGTTCACCAGGGTTCTGTTCAAGACTTTTCCTTATTCCCAAGACAAATGGTGACTCACTCAATCAGTTTATATGGGCCCCTCGCTTCAGAATGGACATCCCAAGATCAATACTCAGTACCATTCACGAGGGGGATCTTCACAAGAATCATGGACAGCATCTTGTCACATATTGGCCAACCCTTGTCCATGACTTTGAACTACCTGGATGACATCCTGTAAAAACACCTGGTGAGTTACACTCTCGTGCCAATAGAGCCACGGTGGCTCAGTGGTTAGCATGCCAGACTCACCACTGAAAGGTTGCAGGTTCAAATCCTACTATCAGACCAGCCTGGCACAGCTACCATGGTGTGTCCTTGGGCAAGGCACTTGACTCCAATTGCTTTGGCAGTAAATAACCTACTTCTGTTGCTGTGCTGTAAAGCACCAAACCAAACACTCTTGTACCACCCTTTTCAGACATCTCTTGGGGGGGGGGGGGACTTAAGCACTTCACTGTGGAATGGGAGCAATTATGCCTTAATGATCCATGAGTCTGTCAGACCAATACAGAGAGCTATCAAATTATATTCAGCACCCTCCCCCATTGCCAAAGTCCCGTTCACTACAGACATCCTAAGAGATCCACACAGAACCAATGTACTGTAGTGAGAAATCAGTATTCTCTTTATAAAGGCAGTCAAATTCATATACAAGGTAAATTCACCAGGATTTTGTTCAAGACTTTTCCTTGCTCCTAAGGCCAGTGACACACTTTGACAAGTTATGGACCTCAGATTGCTCAATCAATTTATATGGGCTCCTCACTTTTGAATGGACACCGCAAAATCAATACTGAATGCCTTTCAGGAGGGGGATTTTACCTGCAGTCTAATCCTTCAAGACACTTACCACCATGTTCCCATTCACAAATCATCTCAGAAGTTCCTGAGGTTTGCATAAAGGATTGCCAGATATCAGTTTTGGGCACTCATGTTTGGCCTGAACTTCAGTCTGTGGGTCTTCATAAGAACCATGGACACCATTGTGTCACATTTCTGGACCAGCTCTTTGTCCATGACTTTGAGCTACCTGGACAACATCCTGCAAAAACACCAGATGAGTTACATTCTCCATCAAGACATGAAATCCCTCAATACCCCTCATGGATTTCTTATCAACCAGGGACAAATCTAATCTCACCCCATCCCAGAATTTCATCCATTTGGGTATTGAATTCAATACCCTCTTGAACCGGGTGTATCTCACTAAAAAAATGTGCCTTGAGCATGATCTTGATGGTGTCGACCATTCACTCAGAGAGTCACATCTCAGCCTGAACCTTTCTATACTTTTTAGGCCTGCTCAATGCAGCAATGGACCTCATTGTCTTAGACAGTTTGTTTATGAGACCTCTAAGATGATCCTTTTCTCACAGTGGCAGCTCAAGCACCACCCACTGGATCAAACAAATAGCAGTTTTGGATGGCATGAAGTCCCATCTCAGCAGATGGGAGGACCTCAACTGGCTTACAGCAAAGATCTCGCTGCAGGATTGGCTGCCAGAGATAACCACTAACACAGATGACAGCTCATAGGATTGGGGTGCCCACCTTCTGCCCTTCTTCCTAGAATTGAGCGGAGGATGGCCCCTTCAGGAGAAATGATTACATTTTAACCTCCTCAGGATGAAAGCCATCACGAATACCTGTCACTTGTGGCAGGATACATTCTGGTTCTATCCAACAATTCAACTGTAGTCAATTACATCAGGAGACAAGGGGGAGCCAAGTCTCCAGACCACTGCCTGGTTTGAGGTTTTTGCAGGTGATGTCATTATCAACAAATCTACCTCCAGGTCTGCCACAGCCTAGGAAGGCTCAGTATCCTAGCAGATTCACTGTCTCAACAGAATCAGCTGATTCATACCAAATGGTCCATTCAACCCTTGGTGTTTAGTCAAATCTGTGCTTGCTGGGTCACCCTGGGGTTGACTTATTTGTGACAAGGTGGAATGCCAAGCTTTCCACCTTTGTCTCTGTCATACCAGATCCAGAAGTTTGGGGCATTGACACCCTCTACCTGGATTGAAACAATCCCATTGCATATGCCTTCCCAGTCAATGCCTCTGAATCCCAGAGTTTTGCAGTAAGTGAGGGAATCGGAGTGCCAGTTGGTTCTAATCTCTCCCCTCAGGTGTGAAAAAGATCAGCAACTATCTGAATCTAGTAATTGAAATTTCCAGGCAAATCTCGCCTTCTCCTTGACTGCTGAAACAACCCTGAATCCAGGTTTTCCATCTGAACCCTGAGATGCTGTACCCACTCATGGCTCATGTCAAACAAGCCCTCAGAAAGAAACTTCTCAGATCAAGTGGAGGACATGATTGCTTGGGCTAGATGGCCCACAATTCTAAAAGTTTATGATGGCAAGTTGAGAGTTTTCTTTAAGTGGTGCTGGCAAAATCATAACAGATAGCTACTTTCCTTATCTGGCTATTCGAAATGAGAAAACTAGTACTCATCACCATCAAGGGCTATCATTCCATGATTTGGGATACTTTCAGGCATCACGGAAGGGAGGACATAGGCCAAAACTAGGACCTCTCTGACCTTCTGGTCAACTTTGATTTCTCCAGACTTAAATTTCAATCCCTCTGTCCAAATGGAACCTTCCATGGGTTTTGACATAGTTTACAAGACACAATTTGAATCCCTTTCAGGAACATCAATGACTCATCTCTTGTACAAGGCCTGCTTTATAGTTGCCTTTGGTACAGCAGGCAGAATAAGCAAGCTCTGTACTCTTGGTCAACCTGAACTATCTACAGTTCTGTCAAGATGCTTTGGTTTTTCTCATGACTGCCCCAGCTTTATTGACCAAGAATTTGGCTCCCGCTCATCAGCAATCAATCCTACATCTTAGCATATAAAGAACTAACTCAAGATCAGATGAGTTTCTTATGTTGTTTTGGCTCACAAGGTCAGAACGGTTGCTTAGTGTTTGAGTGGAACTACTCCATTACCTCTATAATCCAAAATATGGGTTGGAGGTCACAGTCGACCTTTTCTAGCTTTTACCTCAGAGATCTCATTCTAAACACTTATGGGTCCAATTGTGACACAAGAAGCTATGCACCCAGGTCCTTTAGCAGCTTTGTAAGAACATGCATCACTTGACTTTCAGTGGATTTGTGGGAGCAAACATATTTTCCTCCATCACATGACCCATGTTTTCTATATACCAAGGAGCTAACTCTTGCCCATGGTTTATTCATAATGAAGCAGCATCATATACATTAAGAGACTGGAGTCTGGACTGACACCAGGGTAAGGGAATGTAACTCACTCCTCCTCTTACTTATTCTCCTAATGCATTATGATTGGGCAACATAGCTGAAAAAGAAACCAATTTTTGAAAGGTAAAATATGTTTCTTCGATAATACTTACCCAATCATACTACAAGCACACCCTCCCAAACCCTTCTCACAATTACACCCATGACGAGCATGCACCTCCACTTCACTAGTAACTGATGACTGGAACTTTTGATGCCAATTCCTTTATCCAGGGGGAGACTACTCTCATCTCACTTCCTTTAAGCACACAGACAACAATTTAGTTCCAATGTTGCTAGACCAAGCCAAGACGTTTGTAACATCTTTTTTTAGCTTGGGAGGGCTGGATTTGTGAGGTATTGGAAATACTCCTAACATATTATGATCGGATAACAGATTTGAAAAAGAAACTTGAATGCACATTTACAACAGAAAATCTTAACATTTTTTATGACAACCAAAGCTGGCAATGTCAGAAAAGTAATACCTTGGACTTGCTTATTACGATCAGGTAAGTGTTATTAAAGAAACATATTTTACCTTCTCAGAATTGTTTTTTTTCATGACAAGATAGTATTCTTTACCACTAGAATTTCTTTTGGGACTCTCCTTCCCTGGAGAAATATTGCTGTTGATATCAGTAATTTGTGTAATTTTATTTTACATCATATATTTACCTGTTCATTCTAGTTTTATTGTTTTCCATTACCATAGATATAGCTTATCCTCATTTGTCTTATTGACTTCAATCATGTACTGATTATATCTGTGATTTTCATGGTTTAAGCTGTACAAATAAAATTTCCTTTATTTTCAGAGCCAGTGTTTGATCAATGTTTGTGGAGATGCAGTATCGCTGCAGAATGAGGGCGATATTACAGCCACAATACCTGACCAGTTTCAGCGTAAACACAGCGACTCCCCCCTCTTAATAACTCCTGCAACAAATGCTGCTCCTACATGACACCAATGGGACATTGCAGTTATGTCTCTCATTTTGTAACTTGTATTGTCTACTAGTGAACCCTTTTTAATGCAGACACACTGGAATGAAAAGTATTTTTGTAACACCTCAATCTCCAGAGTAGAGAAAGTCATTTTAATAATATGTTATACATAGAGACTAAAATATTTATTTGGATTTGACAAGAATTTTCGGTAGCCAGTGTTCAGATTTGAACAGCTTCACAGTACTGGACTGCATGTTGTAATTGAGTGATGCATGTGCTGTTCCTTGAGTAACTATGTAGCGTTCCCTGAACTTTAGCTATCATTTAAGCAAATATGTGCAATTTACTGAAGAAAATCTATTGTAATTTTACTGAATAAATGTTCTAGAAATTCTCTCATGTTTATGTGCATTTGCCTTATTTAAGAAATTTCATCATGATTGTGTCAAATATTTGAAACAAAGATATATCTCTACACCAGCTAGGGATTATTGATATTGCTGGCACATACCACTGTGACTATCAGATGAATATAGATGAATTCAAAGAGAATACAGAATAATAAAAATGAATAAAAATACTCTGTATTAAACTGATATAATACCCAGAAAAAATATGCTTTAATAAAAGAATATAACACATTATTCATAAGAATTCACAGGAATTACATGCCTCACCTGCTTCCCTGTCGGATACAAGTATGTTTTCATTCTCAAATGACCTGACCTCATTTTCACAAAGATTAAGTTTGAGTGAGCAGCACCTTGTCTGGGGTTAGAGGGATGGTAGTGATGTATGTATATAAAATGGCAAAGCTATACCTTCCAGGATTTAGAATTTATGACCATACAAACTTTAAACAAAAGCTTGATCTAGATTTTCAAATGACTATGACCATGCTTGAGGATCAGTGGGAGAGGAATAGTGCATGAATGGATATGAAAGGCCAGAGATTCCTGATGCTACAGTCCAAGTATGAATCATTCCCCTTTGAGAGTTTGGGATCTATGACCATACAGAAAACCTTTAACTGCCAAGATTTTCAAATTAATTTCACCCTGCCTAAGGATTAGAGGGAGGAGGGTAGGGATACATGGATATGAAAGTGTTTACTGACTGGACAGTCCAAGTATGATAGATATACCTCACAAGGATGAGACATAACTATACAGAAAAACTTTAACAAAATCCTAACCATTGCTGATGCCAGTGGAATGCATGATACCTTTGTCTCATATATGCTGAAGCTGGCAAAACTACAAGTATAGTCACATGGCTGCTAAAGAGACTGAGTTCAGTTTGATTGGAATTGTATGCATGTCAAGATGAGAAAATGCAGCTGATTTTATTCAGTCATCATAAGAATAGAAAGATAAATCAAGGAATTTTATGTAATTTATGCCACAAAATCCATGACCTGCTAAAAGTGTATATGTTCAAATTATATATGTGAGCAGTTTTCCAGTTTTTATAAAGTCTGACTTTTGCTCTTGACAAAGTGACACAAAGCACCAACAAAGTTAATACTGACTTCAAGTTTTTAAAATTTTTGACATGTTTCCTTTCCTCTGGAATTCAATTAAAAAAGCATGTTCTTGTATGTAAAATCAACCTCCAATGAAACCCTCTCAAAAATGATTGCTTGTTAAATGTTGAAGTATTTAACTTTTTTTCTGACTTTTTCATCACATGCTAGAAAAAGATCTCGGATGTAAACAGTGGCCAATCCAGTGGTTATTAACTCACCTGGCTATTTCTGATCCGCTCTTGATCAAACTTGGAATATATGTTTATATCATTAATATCTCAGATGAGTTCAATAATGAGTGAGATCCATGCATACTAATGAGGTGATCTTGCATCTGATTGGCTGAGCTTGTTACCCCTCTGGAAGTCATATTTCTGATCTGATTTTGATAAAATTTGCTATATTGGTTTATATCATCAAGATTTTATTTGGATTCGATAATGAGTGAGATCCATGCATTTTAATGAGCTCATCTTGCATCTGATTGGGTGAGCTTGTTACCACTCTGGAAGCCATATTTTATCAAACTTGGAATTTACGCTTATGCAGTCCTTCCCGTTTATGTTGACATCCTTGGGCCCAAGACAATATTGTTGACATAAGTGGATGTCCAGATAAGGGGGGGGGGGAGTGAAAAAAAAAGAAAAAAATTTCTTTGGCCCGCATACAAATAAAATTTGTCTGTAAGGGGTGACCTGTCGTCAGTGAGTAGGATTTACACTTTAAGAAAATAAAGAATGGGATATTTTGATTTATGCACAACACAAATACAGATGTATACGAGGAAAGGTTTAATATATGCATTGTAAGAAAGTAAAGGTTACATGAGTATATGCATTCTCTCTCTCTCGATTCAACAATTCAACTACATCAAAATGTATAACTACAAAAACATAAATACTTAAACAAATAAAATATTTGGCTCTCTCTGTGGGGGCTACTCATGGGCTAGAATCTGAATGAAACACTATACAAGACTATGATGATTCCCAATCGGTGCTAGGCTGATCCCAGCATTAAAGTGTATTCTGGGCTGATCCCAGCATAAGTAGACTGTGCTAGGCTGATCCCAGCTCAAGTGACATCTGTGCTAGGCTGATCCCAGCATTTGAGTGCATTCTGGGCTGATCCCAGATTAAGTAGGCTATGTGCTAGTCATTCAGGTGTATTCTGGGCTGATCCCAGCTCAAGTAGAATCTGTGCTAGGCTGATCCCAGCATTAAGTGTATTCTGGGCTGATCCCAGCATAAGTAGACTGCTAGACTGATCCCAGCTCGAGTTAAATTTGTGCTAGGCTGATCCCAGCATTCGAGGGTATTCTGGGCTGATCCCAGATTAAGTAGGCTATGTGCTAGGCTGATCTCGGCATAGTAGTGTATTGCTAGGCTGATCCCAGCATTTGAGTGTATTCTGGGCTGATACAAGATTAAGTAGGCTATGTGCTAGGCTGATCCCAGCATAGTAGTGTATTCTAGGCTGATCCCATCTTAATTAAATCTATGCTAGGCTGATCCCCGCATAGGAGTGTATTCTGGGTTGATCCCAGATTAGGAATAGAGCTAGGCTGATCCCAGCATGAAGAAATTATTCTGATTTTCTTTCTATTTAAACCTGTATGAGAAATGTATTAAACAGGCATGACCTTTATTTTTTTAGTATAGCATATGAGTATCCGATTGGGGGAAAATACCAAAATGAATTTGATATTAAAATATATCAAATGAGAGCTGTCGAGATAAGGGGGGGAGTGAAAAAAGAAAAATTTTCTTTGGCCCGCATACAAATAAAATTTGTCTGTAAGGGGTGACCTGTCGTCAGCGAGTAGGATTTACACTTTACGAAAATAAACAATGGGATATTTTGATTAAATGAAGACAAAACCAGTGTGAAATACACTTGTAAAGTGACAATTTACATTTTTATTTTTGTTACCTTTGTGTAATAAAATCCATAATGCGTTAAGGACATGTATATGAAAAATACATGAATTTGAATATGGGTCACATGTTAGAAAATTCACGTATTGAGCACATCCTGTTAGAAAACACATGTATACAAAATGGCAGTCCTCGTTTGATCTATATCCCATTGTCAACCAACAATTCACTATGATATTCATTGTTGCCAGTAGGAAATGGATACATAGTTGTTATTTACAAGCTACATGTACTTAAATTGGCCTAGATTTTGGTCTGTAATCATCTTACTGAGGCTACCAAGGGGATGAGGCTATTCATAGGGAAATGAAAACCTGTCAACGAGTTATAAATTATCTCTGATCGCAAAACATTTAATGACATTTTTTTAAATTAAGCACAAGTAGAATATACGTTTTATGCTGCCGTTGGTAGCCATCATAAGCATAAATAAAGTTACTTTTCTTCCTACAGAAAAGGAAACTTTCATAGCACAATAAATGTGTTTCAATCGCCGATCACTTTGGAAAACACAACACTCTATCAGATTCCACTGCTTTTATTCAAGTTTGATGATGATTTCCTTTGATGAAGGGTGCATTGTTTTTATTGAAGATTGTATCTGGCTTGCTTTGATAAATGATGCATGCGTTATTAAAGTTGCAGCAAAAGGCCGACTTTGGAGGACCAAACAAATGCCTGTTTGTTAATCTAATGGCAACATTAAAGCCTGGTGGTAACATCAAATAATTGTAAAACAAAGTATGGATCGAAACTGGCAGCTTGTCGACATAAATTATCAGAAAACAAAGGATTTGTTCAAGCTGGGACATAGGGCTTCTGTCGACATATACATTTATTTTTTATCTCAACATCGACATAAGCATGACAAATTTGGTAGTAACAAAAGGCCAGGGGACGGGGACTTTGCTTTTTGCTGATGTAGGTGGTTTGTCGACATAAGTGATGTTGATATAGGTGGGTAGGACTGTATCATTAAGATCTTGGATGAGTTCAATAATGAGTGAGATCCACGCATAATTAATAAGGTGGTCTTGCATCTGCTTGGATGAGCTTGTTACCCTTCTGGAAGCCATATTTCTGATCCGATTTTGATCAAACTTCAAATATACGCCAATATCATTAAGATCTTGGATGTCTTTGATAACGAGTGAGATACATGCATATTAATGAGATAATCTTGCATCTGATTGGCTGACCTTGTTACCACTCTGGAGACCAGATTTCTAATTTTGATCATACTTGGAATATATGCTTACATCAAGATCTTGGATGGGTTCGATAATGAGAACCACATATATTAATAAGGCAATCTTGCATCTGATTGATTGAGCTTGTACCCCTCTGGAAGCCATATTTCTAATTTGAATTTGATCACCATTGGAATATATGCTTACATCATCAATATCTTGGATGGGTTTGATAATGAACGAGATCTATGAATATAAATGAGGTGATCTTGCATCTGATTGGCTGTGCTTGTTATCACTTGGTAGGCCATATTTCGGATCCGATTTTGATCACCATTGGAATATATGCTTACATCATCAAGATCTTGTACAAGTTTGATAATGAGAGAGATGCACGCATATTAACGTATTGACCTTGCACATAATTGGCTAAAATTGTTACCACTCTGGACACCATATTTCCAATCCGATTTTGATCAAACTTGAAATATTGGTTTATATCATCAAGATTTTGGATGGGTTTGATAATGAGTAAGATCCACACATGTTAATGATGTAATCTTTCATCTGATTGGCTGAGCTTGTTATCACTAGATCCATATTTTTGATCTGATTTTGATCAAACTTGGACTATATTCTTCTATTATCAGGATCTTTGTTTCAATAATGAGCAAGATCAATGCATATTAATGGGGTGATCTTACATCTGATTAACTGGGCTTCTAAACACTAATGAAGCCATATTTCTTTATTTTGGGTTTATTATCATCAAGATCTTGGATGACTTCAATTATTAGCAAGAGACAGCGCATGTTAATTATGCCTTCATCTTTAGACAGAATTTTTATCAGGATATAGTAAAATAGGTAAAATCAACATGATGTAAAGTTTGGAAGATAGTTTACATAGGATGTGTTCTTACAAGACTAAATAAGCCTGCTTAGTGAAACAGGCAACTGTTAAGTTATATAAGTCAGGTGAGTGATATCAGGTCCACCTGGGCCTCTTGATTTTATGTCACAATAACTTTATTGCCATCATTATGACTCGATGAAATTTCTTCACTAATAACAATTCAAGCAATAATTTGAGGCTGTTGGAACAATGTTCTTGTTTTTCATACAAAAGTTGCAGGATAACATCAAAATGTAAAAGTGCAGGTATTTCATTCTGGTTGAAATGTAGTGAGTTGTTATTATGAACACCTATGTTATGAAGATGTATTCTTCACACATCAAGCTGGATATTAAACCACCAAAAACTTAATAATTTGGGAAGTATCACTACAATTACCTCAGAGTGTCTTTTAGCCTGGTCCACCCACAACACTTCGGCTTTCATCACTCTACAACAGAAAGCCATACCAGGGCCTTGGTGAAAAAACAAAGTGAAATGAAAATGAAGCACCCCAAAAGGGATGATATCAAAATGTATCTCTGCTTGATGCAAACAAACTGCAAGGGGGCATTGTTTTTAATACTTTCCCCCCCAAGACTGATATGTGCAAATTCTCTATGCAGATGCATTCTGGGCAGGCAGAGAATAAGTGTCTTTTAGAGAGTTGAAGATATTTGACTTGCATCAAAAAGAGATGAAGATGTTTTGACAGGAAAAGTGAATTCACTGAAGCGTCTGTTTGGAATGTGTTAAAATTGTACACCACCTAACATTAATAAGTGGAATATTCACCTTCTCAGACAGATAGAATGACAGACACATAACATTTAGGTAAATATATTATAGCACAGAAATGTCTTTGTTTAAACCAGTTCCATTCCTATCTGCAAAATACCAAATATTCCCCAGGATATTGATATTTTGTGGTAAGGAAACACAGAATTTCCATACCTATTCTATTAATACTATCATCTCAAACAAAATAAATAAATTTCCTGCATAGATACCAAACAGAAGCATATATAAATAACTCCTAACCTACCAACCAACCAGTTTACCAGCCGACATACATTCCCTGACATACATTTACATCAATCGTTGTGAATTCACACAGACAGAATGGTAGACACATTTATGTAAATATATAACTGCATAGATGTCTTCATTTAAACTGGTTCTGTTACTTTCTGCAAAATACCATGGGGATATTGGTATTTTGTGGAACAGAGCCACAGAATTTCCATACAAATTATGTTCTTCCTGACATTTAAAAAAACTATTTCATACATGGATACTAAACAGATGCATATATACATTCTAACCAATTAGCCAATTAACTAACTTGCCTCCCCACTCTCATTGGTTAAGACATGTACATATAATCAACCGTTGTAAATTCATACAGGCAAACAGAATGACAGATATTTCTGTAAATATATCATAACACAGATGTCTTCATTTAAATTGGTTCCATTTTACAAAATACCAATATCCAGGTGTATATTTATATTTTGTGGAACAGATCAGAACCATAGAATTTCCAAACAAATTATATTAATAGTTCCTGATATATCAAACAGGTAACTACTAGATGTTCTGAAGGATCATTTGTCCGAAGATTCAGAAGTCCGAACTATTTTTGCACAAGAGCTCTATTTTCCGAACATTTTAGTCCAAAGTTACATAGTTCTGAAAGTTCGTGAGTTTGAAGAATATATGACCACTGAACCTTTGGAACATTGAACCCTTCTTTCGGACCAATGAACCTTCAGACTAATGCATCTTTGAACCACTGAACCTTAGGGCCACTGAATCCCTCTTTCAGACTGATGACTGTTTGGATCATTATGAACCTTTGAAACAGTGAACTTTTCTTTTGTACCATAGAACCTTCTGACCAATGAACCTTCGAACTATTGAAATGTAACCATCAAACAAACTGATTTCGTACATAGACACCAGATGCATTATACATCTACCTTTTAAACAACCAACCAACCAACCTATCTACCTACCCACATTCATTCATTAGGACATGTATATGCACATCAACAATTGTAAATTCATATAGACAGAATGGCAGACACATTTACATAAATCTATCATAGCATGGAAATGTTTTAGTTTAAACTGGTTAAGTCCGGTTCTGTATTAGTATTTTGCAGAAAAACAGAATAGGACCAGAAAATTTCCATACAAATTATGTTAATACTAACTAGTATCTCAAACAAAATGATTTCGTACACAGATACCAAATGTGGGCATATATACTTACCCACCTTCTAACATCCCAACCAACCAAGAAATTAACCAACCTACCTACCCAAATTCATTAAGACATATGTACATCAATTGTTGTTATTCATACAGACAGACAGACAGCATGGCAAGCTTACATAGTTATGTAAATATATGATGTATATATACATCAATTGTTGTTATTCATACAGACAGCATGTAAATATATGTATATATACATCAATTGTTGTTATTCATACAGACAGACAGACAGCATGGCAAGCTCACATAGTTACGTAAATATATGTATATATACATCAATTGTTGTTATTCATACAGACAGACAGACAGCATGTAAATATATGATGTATATATACATCAGTTGTTATTCAGACAGACAGCATGGCAAGCTCATATAGTTACATAAATATATGATGTATGTATACATCAATTGTTATTATTCACACAGACAGACAGCATGGCAAGATCACATAGTTACATAAATATATGATGTATATACATCAATTGTTATTCATACATACAGACAGACAGCATGTAAATATATGATGTATATACATCAATTGTTGTTATTCATACAGACAGACAGACAGCCTGGCAAGCTCATATAGTTAGGTAAATATATATAATGTATGTATACATCAATTGTCATCATTCATACAGACAGATGGACAGCATGGCAAGCTCGCAGTTACGTAAATATATGATAGCATAGAGATGTAGTTTAAACTGGTTCCGTTTTGTTCCACAATATACCAATATCCCAGCTACATCTACACGAACAGTTTTTATCCAAGGATACATGTTGGTAGACACAGAACAGAACCATAGAATTTCATTACATATTATATTCATACTTACTGACATCTCAAATGAAATGATTTCATAGGTAGATACCAAACAGAGGCATTTTAAACTACCAAATAACCAACTAACTGTACCTATCTACCTACATTCAGTCATTCAGACAAGTACATCAACCTTTGTACAAGTACATCAACCTTTGTACAAGTACATCAACCTTTGTAATTGATTCATACAAACAGGCAGAATGGCAGACACATACCTTTATGACAATATATCATAGCATGGAGAGGTTTGCAGGGGGATATTGGTATTTTGCAGAACAGAATGGAACCACAGAATTTCCATAAAATTTAATACTGATAGCTCAAATGAAATGATTTTTTAGATGGATACCAAAAGTATATATAACTACCAACCAACCATCCAACGTACCTATATTCATTCATTAGGTCATGTACATACATATCAACCATTGTTAAAATTCCTACAGACAGAATGGTAGACACATACATTTACATAAATATATTGTTGCATAGAGATACCTCAGTTTAAACTTGTACTGTTCAGTTCCACAAAATACCAATATCCCTCCTGGTAATGGTATTTTGTAGAATGGAACAGAACACCTATAAGTATTCACTGGTAATGTAAATTTGAAATTCCTAAATTGATTAATATTATGCCACTTAAGTTGAATAAGCACACAAAAAAAGTATTATTCAGATATACCTCAAATAGACCCACATAGCTGATTAGAAAAGTAATACTTTGAGAAAAAAATTATTGATTTTAGTTACATTCTGTTCAGTTAAATACCAGTAGCCCTGTAAATTACAATATTTTAGTGTACCGTATATACTCACGTATAAGCTCGTACCAACTGCAAACTGCATAGACCAAGATCTGCCATCGCATAATGTGCTGGCAGATCTGAGTCTATGCAGTTTGTAAGGACTAATCAGTAGTACAAACAAGATAGATCCTGATCTGCTGGTGCATTATGTGACGGCAGACCAGGGTCTATGTTGTTTGCATTTGGAACGAGATTATATGCGAGTATATACAGTGATTAAATTTTAAAAATTCTTTAAATTTAGCATATTAGTGACATACAATTTTAGCAAATGACTGAGGGGCAAAAATATAATATTTTGGTGTAGTTTTACCCTATCTAATGAAAAGCAATATGTGTTTGTATGCTGCACTATATCAATACAGCAAGAGTAAAGTGTGGTCATTTATATTCCATCATGAGTTATTATCAAACCTTCATGTTTGTATGCTGCACTATGTCAACACAGCCAAAACAAAGTGTGGTCATTTTTATTCCATCATGAGGAATTATCAAACAGCACATAACATTTTTCACTGCGAACAATGAAGGATGTTGAAATTTACATTTATTGAACATAGTGTCCACAAGACCATTTTTCACTAATTGGTATTACATGTAAGTATTAAAATGGTGTTCATGCAATGGTTGCTACCAACATGTTTCCCTCGATACAAACTGTCTGTCCATGTACCGGTAGATGTCAGTGCTTCCATCATACATACATTTTAGCGAGCATAAAATTTGAGTGAAAATTAGTTTGCTCAAAGTCACTATAATTTTTTGATTTACAGCAATATACAATGGCAGATGAAGCCAGGAGATCTTTAAGTCCAAGCTCGAGTTTCCACTATTAGCAATCAGAAATGAGCTTTCAAAAGTAATCTCATTTGTGATTGGTTTAAAGAAAATCTCATTATTAGCAATCAGAAATGAGCTTTCAAAAGTAATCTCATTTGTGATTGGTTGAAAGAAAATCTCAAGCTCCAGGATCTGCAGTATCATTTCCACAGTTGGGTACATGGTGATGAACTTTAAATAAGCATTAAGGGACCAACCATTTAATTTGGAGGGGGAGGGGGCCTGTGACTTTTGGGAGAAGCAGGATATTTGTTTTCCTTTTACTAACTAATATAATGGATTTAATTGGTTCTTTTATTTAGTACAAATCAGAGCAAAAATATATTTTTCAAGCTACATATATTTCGGATTTTTTTTCAACAAAATCTAAGGCTACCCCCCCCCCCCCTATTAAATGGTTGGTCCCTATTTAATGGAAAAAAAGAGGGCCTTGTGAATCCTTCAGCTTAAAGATAAGTGACTGAGTTTATTTATAAACATTATTGATGCAGTATATTGGCAAATTGTATGATAATATTGATTTAAGTACTGATAACCATGTATGACATGGTCTTGTAACATCAACAGCTGGACAGGCAGACCGATTGATATTGATAAAAGAAGACAAATATTGATACAGATCCTTTTGAAAATAATAATATTGTCCATTCAACTCTCAAACCAGCTTACAGTTGTCTTGAAGAGTTAGTATCTAAACATGATAAAGCAATCCGGTCTTATTATTGAGTAGAGCAGTTTCTCTCACCCAAGGTGTGCCAAAAGTTTATTTTGTAAAATGAAAAATTATTGTAATGCATACCGTGCTCCAGAAAATGCACCTTGAAAATGTTCAAGTATTTAAAGATTCTTTCTTTGTTAAGGTTAATGTTTCTGATAGGCCTGCTTACAAGCAGGCTTGTGCAACTTAATAAGTCCAAGATTTTCGGATATTATTCTGTGCCTATTATATAGCTGTCTAATGAGGTTTGGATCAGACCCCATTTTCACTAAACATCTCAGATTCACTTCTTCAGATTGAGATTTTAAAAAAATATATTGTTTGGTATGAACAATTAATTATTCACTGAACATTAAGCAAGCATTAAGGATTAAAATAAATATCATACATTATGGTTTTACCTCGGAGGAAAATTCAAAGATTACCTCAAACTTGAGAATTTCATCAACTATTTTATTAAAGAATTAAAGACACTCAGGTGTACAATATTAAAAATGTGCAATTATTTTTATCCCTTCTTCTACTTTCTACCTTTGATGAAAATCGAATATAAATGTCAAATATAGTATAAGCATGATAACAAAAATCTCATATGAGAAAAAGTTTGAGAATTGTATTGAAACTGTGGCCAGGTGTTTATTGATCTATATTAATAATTTTATATGTATAGGCTAAATTTTGAATTTTTACTTTTTATATGCCCACCAAAACGTAAAGCATATTATGTTATAACATTGTCCATCCAAGTGTCTGTATGTACATGTTACCATTTTTGCTTTTGCACAATAACTTCAGTTTTACACCATCTCCCTTTACCATACTTTGTGGATGGCTTGTACTGGGGATAAGGAAAAAGCTATATATACCTTTACAAAACTTTGTAGAAGGCTTATATTTTTGGTAAGAAATAAAAACATCTTGATTTGAGGGTCAAAAGTTCAAAGGCCAAGGTCATTGTGAGTAAAAAATATGGGATTTTGGACAATAACTTTTATTAAAGAATAAGTTCCTTGGCCAAACAATGTGGATAACTTAAGGTAAGGAAGAACCTATAGATTTGGGTGTCTAAAGGTTACGGTCATGGGAAGTCTAATAAGAAATTAATGATTAATTAAGACTGCATACAGGTCAAGGTTACTGAGGCCAATTGATCTGCAATCTCCAGAGTCAACCATACCCTGCAATCACCCACAGAGTAGTGTATAATGTACTGTTCACTGCATAATGTACTGTTCACTACTCTTGTTAGTGCTTGTTTTTTTTAAAAATTTAATAAGATAATATGTATCACATTACAGACTCTGCAACCTATCTTTTCCTTTTGTCTTTGCATGTAATGTCTATGTTGCTGTGTTGGTGTTATAAGCATGCAGCAAGGTTACTAGCCTGAATATATCATGACCATTTTGCAGATTCTGCATATGGTTTAATTACTAACTGTACAATGCCTTTGTAATTATTTGACCCTTGAAACCCAAAATATTCTCAGACAGGAGCCTTAAATACAGCTGAGGAGTTTATATTTAAGATTTTGTCTGCCACTTTGGTCTTAGGAAAGCATTATGGAATAGGAAGTTACTTTTTTGTATGGACATTTAATCTATAAATTATCTTTCATACCTAAACTTTTAATAAAAAAAAAAGAAATGTTAAAAATACAACTCATTTATCATTTTCCATAATTGTATCCAAATAAAAAAAGATTCTGATGTTTTGTTACTTGCTGGTTTCTCTTGCCGAGCAGTTGAACCAGTCTTGCTGTTGGATAATAATACACACAAAAAAATCAGCTCTGAAGGGACATAAAGCTATGAAATTTTTGTCTTTTTTAAACTTTAATTTTAGTATATCATGATACATCACCGTCAAGTGCTACTAAATCAATGTACTGTCACAGTGCAATGCAATATGTATTGGGATCTTCAGGTGGTAGTTCAGATATCGATGTTGCAATTGTCACAGAAGATATCATGATACCAATACATATCTATGAATCATTACACCTCTAATTTTAGATAATGATTATAATATTATGATACAGTTTTGAACATGCAGATACAATTATTCATATGGAATTCATTATACAGATGTATTTTTACTTGGGGAATAATGGAATATTTGTTCATTTTGTGCCATGTAAATCTGCACTTTTCATGTATTAATCATAATTGTAAGTGCTCGTCTTAGCAAATTCTTGAAAATAATCAAGCAGAACACACATTCAAAATCTACCAAGCACACATATTTCTTATTCATATTAAGAAAACTTGTTTTATTACATGCTTTTTGTTTACTTACATGAGAATGTAAATGAGCAATAAAGACTTGTAAAATGTGAAATGGCTATGTTCATTTCAAAATAAATAAGTGATAAAAAAATGTGCTTGGATTGTTTGTTTTTTGTACACTTGGCCCCAGACTCTATTTTTTTTGCATAAAGCACAAACTCAAGTCCCAAAATTTTGAGTCTCCGACTTGAATATGAATAAAGCAAGAAACAGTTTTTGGGAGTCAAATCTGTTTCTTCGATAATATTTACTCGATCATAATACCTTGGGAGCATGACCACTACCTCGCAAATCCAGCAATTTTTATTTAACTTTTAGATATAAAAAAGCTAAAAGTTGTCTGCGCACACAGGTGAGTCAGATGAGAGTGATCTCCCTTGTGTATAGGGATCGCGCCAAATCCCGTCCATACTTCAGTTACTACTGGAGCAGAATGTATGCTGTGTCAGTAGGATGTAACTGCAGGAAAGTTTGAAGGGTGTGTCTGTATTATGATCAGAAAAGTATTATTGAAGAAACATTTTACAGCAAAAGTTTAAAATATGTTACCTGTTCAGAATACCTTAAGACAATAGACAGAAGGAGTTACATCCCCTCACACTGGAGAAAGAACATCTCTGGTCATCTAAGGTATGTGAGGCAGCTTCCAAACTTGAGAGAAATATACAGGCTGGAGAAGTGACTCCATATGCCCAGATGTGGCTGACCAGGACGATCCCCCCCCCCCCCCACTCTCCCTGTAAATCCAGTGGAAATTGATAGATCACTTCACTGAGAAGCTGCCAACTGACCTGGGAAGGTAGCCTTTTGCGCTGCTGATGTCGTTCCAACCAAGTCAAATTGATCCCTTTGGGATGACAGATCTCAGATAAAAGCTGGAGAAAGTCATCTCTGCCCTCCATTCTACAGCTGCTTGTATCTCTGTTTAGATACAGTTGTGCATATCTCTGTTCAGATACAGTTGCGCTCAAATGCTATGCTTGTGGCAACTGCCCTAACCTCACGAGCCAAAACACGTAATAACTTCATTTTTATAACCTATTGTATCTAGGATGATAGAGCAAAGGTATAAATAAGCAAGATCTCCCTCTTTGCACTGGCTCAGTTCATTTCATTTACCATTTAAAAGCCATCACTGGATCCTGTAGTTGACCCTGCGGCAAAGGGTCTAGCAATGAAAGAGATTTCACCCCAAATGACTGATTGCTCATGGATGGGAGCCTGTTCTTAGCAATGAAAACAGAGACAATCATGATTGAAATTGAACCATAACAACAGACTATGCATAGGTTGGATTTACTGACAAGGCATGTATCTCACTGATTCTGCCTGCTGTAGCTAGAGAAGCAGGTTTTATTCAACCATGTTAGAAACCATGGTAAGTTCCATTTTTGCCATAATCCCAATGCCTTCAGTCATGACAGGTCAAAGTTCACCAGAAGGTCAGAGAGGTCTTTGTTTTGTCGTATATCCTCCCTTCTATGATGATGAAAAATGTCTTAAACTGTGAAATGGTAACCTTTTATAGTGATGGGTGCTTCTGCTTGCACCACTGTGAGAAAACTCTCCACTTCCCCTTGTATGCTTTCAGAGTGGTGGGCCTTCTTACCAGAGTGATTCTGTCTACCACTCATTCTGGGAAATGTTTGCCCATAAGGTTTGTTTGATATAATCTGGATGTGCAGGTTCAATAGAAATGGGTTCTGATGAAACATCTGCAGTCAAGGTTGTTTGAGAAGTTGAGGAAAGACCCAAATTTTCCTTGGAATTTCCACTGCCAGGCTTACCAAGTTCTTTATCCATGATTTTTCCCATTTGAGGGAAACAAGCAGGATAAGATGGCCCTCCGATTCCCTCATCCTTTGTAAGATCTTAAGATCAGAGGTGTTGGGGATAAGCATATGCATCCATACTATTTCAGTCTATGGAAAGAGCATCGACTGCCCAGGCCTTCAGATCTGGGACTGGGGATACAAAGAATAGGAGCTTTACATTCAACCTCGTTGCAAACAGATCCCTGAGGCCCCAGAGGATACATATTTGACTGAATACCAAGAGGTGAATCAACCATTCGGTTTGGATTATCTGATTCCATTGGGATGAGTCCACCAATCCTTTGAGCCTGTCAGGAATGTAATGGATCTGAATGTGGATGTGTCATTGATGACACCACCTGAGAAAATCTCAAACCCGGAGGAACAGGTCTTGGGTTTTGGCCCCCCCCCCTTGCCTTCTGAGATAATTCATCAAAGTGGAGATAATGAATAGAATGAGTATGTCCTTTCCATCTAGCAAGTCCTGCCATCACTGACATACATTCACTAAGGCTTTCATCTCCAGGAGATTGATGTGCCAAAATAAGTCCCATGGAGAGCAGTCTGCTGGCTTCCTGAAGTGACGGCAGGAGATAGGCACCACAGTCCACCATGCTAACTGGTCACCACTGGAACAACAGAATCATTTGCAATGACCCCATGAACAGGTGGCCCAGAACAATGAGATCTGCTGCCATATTGAGGAGAGCCAGTAGGTGAAGGAATTCTTAAGCTGAGATGTGATTCTCTGAGTGGATTGAAGACACAGCCAAGATGATCTTCCAAGCATACCCCTGAGGGAGACATGCCCTGTTCACATGCATTCTGAACTCCATACTTAAGTAGGTGAAATGTTGAGATTGGGCGATATTGGATTCGTCCTTGTTGACAAGGAATCCAAGACACAGCAGTAGTAAAACAAGGGAATTCATGTCTTGACTTAGAAAATAGCTCATGTGGCGCTTTTGTAGTATGTAATCCAGTCAGCTGGATGTTATGGGCATGGAGACACTACTCTGTCCATCCTTGTTGTGTAGACCCTGAAAGTGAAGTCTCCCGAATGGTGTTTAGAACCAGTCTTGAATAAAACACAGGTGACTTTGTGTTCTGAACTATCTCTACCACCCTTTTTATGAGAAGAGTCTTCCCCCCACTGGGATATGTGACAAGGGTGGTGTGAGCATGGCATCATTTCTTTCAGGGAGGCTGGTATGGAGAGAAACTGGGGCAATTGGCCCTTGAGAACTGAGTTTTTGAATGTGTAGAAGTGTTTCCCTGTTGGGCATGTCCTAGGAGAACATTCCCGTCTCTCTGCTCCCTGTCTTGGAAATCTCGCAGAGGTCTCTGCATTTGAGCCTGTGCATGATTTGTCTCCTTGGACACCTGCTTATAGACTTCCTAAAAATGACTGTTGAAAAGCAGGTTCTATGACTTCTAATGCTCTTTAAGGAAGGTGGAAATGGACAGCAACACATCTCTTTCCACAAGCTGTAGATTCACTGCTGCTGTCATGGCACTGGCAAGTGTGTGTTGTGCAGCCCTGTTCAGCACATGCAGCATTTGCAAGATTCCCTAGCATGGCCAGCAGGCATAACTGTAGGTGAAGCTAGGTTGTGTTTTGCTTGCTGGAATAGTGACATGGATACCAGGTCAAGCATAGAGCCTATGTTCTGGATGAACTGTTGTGTGTCATTGAAATGCTTCTGGTCCATCGATACTGCAGAAGGTTTTGACATTCCCAAGCTTTCAATCTGTCTAAGGCTGTGACTTCTGTATGAAACATAAGCTTGTGCTTATGGTATGCTTGGTTAAAATTGGATGGCAGTAGTTGTGAAAAGGTCTGTTGACACTTGGGACTTGTAGTTGCCTCTATAAACAATGCAATAAGTCTGCCACTCAATCAGACTGGTACCTGTTATAACATGGGTTGGTCTTTCTTCACTAAGAGGTCAATGGATGCTGGGACTTTGTACACCCCTGTTGACAGAGCAGGAAGTGGGTAAATTTCAGGAGGAAAACTTCCTTGATCGATACATGGCTGAGTCTTCTCTAGTCATAATCAGGTCAAGTAAAGAGAATGGAGCTTGTGAGCATAGTTTGTCATTTAGAAGAGTGGAGTGATGCAGACACCTCCTGTGACATACAAGATGGTGTTGGTAAAGCTTGCTGAGATTGGCTGTGAACCATACTGGAAGTCTGTCCAGATTGCAATATTGTAACTTGAAGACAATTGCCAACTGTATCATCTATAGTCCGTGACATGGTGTTGGGCATCTGGGACTGACCCATTACCATAACTGCTACTGTAATAGTAAGTTGTTATGGGTCCTGTAGCTGTTTGACATTGGTCAGTGATGGCATTTGACTGAACTGGATTAGTGACGGTACCAGGCTTACTTGGATCCATAATAAGTATGGACTGCTTCATGGCTATAGACTGCCCTGGGTCAGTAGTAGAAATTGGGCACCATGGCTCTAAACTGGTGCCAGAGTGAACTTGGCCCAGTGTGGTACAATACTGGGAGGTCTCTTTCCTCTAAGTGCCACTGTACTGCTGTCAGGATGGGATACTAAATCATTGTAAGCTGTCCCCTTGGGCATTGATGTAGGTTTGATTGTATTCTGTACTGACTGTGAGCAATCTATATCAGATTCATGATGCTGGGATATTGGATCCAAGTAACTCGTCTCTGCCAGCATCAGGAGAGGTTGTGTCTAAGCTGGTGTTGACCACTGTTGACCTGCCTCAAATGTCATAGGAAGTGTAGATGAGCTGCCATTCCTATGTGGCATTAAATCAAATAGTACAACATATTTTGTTCTCTTTGTGGAGGCGAAGGCAGAACTGGGACTGTGCATGATGCATTAGTTGATATGGTTCGCCTATTTTTCCTTTGCACCGGACAGCTGCTTTTAACAACTCTGCCATAAGGAATCTGCACAATGAGGTGGCATCTGTGGCTATGCTAATGATGTCCTACTCTTTAATGGTGCACTCATTTGCCTTTCCTTTAGCTCGTGTTTGCTTGGCCAAGACTGAAGCCCACTGATTTTCCGAATAGTGAGCACAAATTTCACATGTATGGCTCTCAAATGGCACCAGACACATTCTTGGCATGTTATATGAGTATCCTCCGCCAGTTTAAAATGTTTGCACCGAGTCCTGCCCATTGTGCTGATACCGGTAAATACAGAAGGATAATAGATAGCACATACAGGTGACATTAGTTAGCCAAATGCTGCATAAGCTTGCCCTGAAGTGGATGCTAATGAACAATACAAATGTCCATAGAAATTACATGCATGACCTTTCTGGTCTGTAATATACAGTCAGTGACCAAAAACATATAATAGGTCAAGTACACATTATTAAATGAACGTACAAGCAACCAGGGCAGATATAACAATATTGTGCTGACATGTATATCGTATGATGAAGTTGTGTTCTAATAAAGTTAGAAACTTTGTCTCCGACAGAAAAGAGCGAGAAGTATAAATATACATGGAATATACTTCCCTTATGTGAGAAACTCCCTCCAACTTGCTTAGCAGTATGGAAAATGCCACATGATACAGGATTTTTGTGAAGCCTCTAAAATAGCACGGTTCCCAGCATGAGCAGAAGTAGTAACTGAAGTATGCACGGGATTTGGCGCCAATCTCTAAATCCAGGGGAGATCACTCGTATGACTCCCACCTATGTGGGCAGACAACTTTTAGCTTTTTGATAGCTAAGAGTTCACTTAGGATGGCTGGATTTGTGAGGTAGTGGTTGTACTCCTAAGGTATTATGACCAAGAAATGTATTTGAAGAAGCAATAGAACTTATGGGATGTTATTGATTTCCTCTCATCAAACTTGTGTGGTCCACCAGAGAAAATGAGCTCAATTATAACGTTTTAATCACCTGACGTGCTGAAGTCGGATAAACAATGGCGGTCGTTTAAATAACAAAGGCGTAACAACAAAGGCGCTGGGTAATACAAGCGTGATAATCACACATCATTCATAATCAGTAAATAACAATGGCCTAACAAAGATGCCAGGTAACAAAGGCATGATAAACATACCTCATTTATAATCAGTACTTTAGAATCATGGGTTGCTGGTTCAATGCAATTGAAGCATGAGAAGAAATGTTTCCATTTTGTACTTTTTTGACTAAATAATTTAGAAATATCCTTTAGCTATCATTCTATACTTGTATGTTGACTAACTAAGTACAGCTTGAAGAAAATTTCTCGTGTTCATTTTGAATTCTGACTGTTGTGAAATGGCTGAAATTTCGCTGGTCAGAAAAAGAAAAAATGTCTCTTTAGACACAGAGCTACAAATAAAAAATATGAGGAATAGAAGTCAATGTAGCGACATGCTCTAATCCAAAGATAACTCGCAAGCCTTGACAAAAACATTGAGTGCGAAATAAATGTAATGTCCACAATTAATAACATTTATCATGCATGGCGTGATGTTTCCACATGTTGTGTTGCAAACTGTTTTGTTAAGGCAGGGTTTAGTGAGCAAAAGATGTCATTACCAGTTATAGCAATGCTGATGATGATGCTATGGTGCATGACACCTACTTTGGTCTGGTAAAGAGGATGTTGATTTCTTGGATTATGCTAATTCTGATAGTGACACTGTCACACCTGGTGTTCCAAAAATTTAAATGTAAATTTGTTGTACCATGAGGATATTGTTTCTGAAATTTGTGATTGCCAGGATGCAACAGAATTATTGAACAAAGACAATTTCACACGGATAAGTACATAAACGTTTTGAAGAAGAAGAAAAAAAATTATGAATTTGATATAACGTTTCTCTGTTAAATTGTTCTAAAAATCCCTGTCCCCTGTGTAACGTTACAAACAATCTTTACTGTAGTATGAAATTTATGTATTGCTTGTCTTACTTTCATACACTTGAACAATAGCATGCTCTTACTCACATACTATCCGTCTCTTTAGCTCAGGTTACCTCCGTGTTCTTAAAATTTATGGTCATTACACTATGTATCTTTTTGGCCACATGCATTGAAATTAGAACAGAAGAAACTATACATTGTAATTAATTAAAACTGATTGGAGTACCGACATTATATTATTGTAATTACAAATAGGTACAAATATTTTATCACCTGCCACTAGAACAAGCAATTTTAGTTTCTAAAACTTCACCAAAAATTGACAAAGTCCAAAAGATTTACATTCAGTTTTGAATGGTCCCCTTAAACATCCAGTTGTAAAGTTGAGGTTACTCACCCTTAACATTAGTGAACACTATATGGTTTAATAGATGACCACTATGGTGTGAAGACATCTGTGCATGTGGTCTCATGTACATTTACAGGGGTTGTTTCGAAATATCTTTAAAATGTTTTGGACTTTGTCATTATTTAGAGATGCTGGACTTTGTCATTTTTTAGAGATGCTTGAGAAATATAAAAAAATATAATTGCTTGTTCTAGTGGCAGTTTATTAAATATTTGTACCTATTCATAATTACAATAATATAGTCTAGGCACTATTATCAGTTTTAATTAATTACAATATATAGTTTTTGCTGTACTCATTTAAAGTCATGTGGCCCAAATACATGTACTTGGTGAAATGACCAAAACAGGCACATAAACCTTAAACATCCAGCTCCACATCACAAAGACCATACCTCAATTTGCTTCACTATGGCTGTTTATTCATTGTGTAATTTATTTTGAACATAAAATTGAAAAAAAAGTAGAAATCAGAAGGCCAATTTTGACAAAGTTAGGTAAATTAGGGAGTCTGAAATTAAAGTAGGAAAGAGCAGGAAAAGTAGAAAATGAACTAAAGCCACTGGAAAAGACTGCTATTGCAATGAGGGAATATACAATATTTAGCTATTTAGCAGTTATTCTATGATTGTCCAGTTACTGAACATTTTTGGAAATTATTTGAGGAATAGATCAGAACTTGTGACCTGAATTACAGAATTTCCCACAAAAATATTTTTTATAAGAAATTACAATTTTGATAAGCTCACTAATTTCTTACTATTGCTTGTATAATGTTATTTAAAGATCACACTGTGTATCAACAAAACCCAGTTCTCACTATTAAAAGAATTTTGATTTACTGCATAAACAGCTAGAAAAATATATTGCCAAAATGGATAATAGAATTGATGAATTTGAGAAAAAGTGGACCCTACTGTCAACTTTTTGTTATTTTTTTAAATCTAGGAGCTATTTTATACTGTCATGTGTTTTTTCAAGGGAAATTAGATCACATTTCAACAAAACAGGGATATGTGCTTGTGTGTATGCCATTGTATATACATGTAATTGCATGTGTGTGTGTGTGAACAAATATATGTAAAGGTCAGGATACAAACATTTTAAGGTAACCTCCATACACCAGGTCAGGTTTTGATGCAGGAAGATATGTAAAATGCTGACAATTTATATTCAACAACAACAAAAAAATACCATGCAGATCATAATTGTCAGTTCTTTATTTGCTGATTTATTTCTATCATTTGGCTTTAATAAAGTACAAAAGTACTTATGATGAATAAATAAAAGATTGCACTAAGATTACTGGAACACAGATCTAGTAATCACTATCTCTGTTTCCTTATCTGTCTTTTTCTGTAAGGAATGCCATATTCTGATTCAGGAGTATCTTGAACTAGAATTTTGCACTGATCTATATTCTTTGTCTCAGGAGGTGAACAGTTTAAAAACAACATTTTCAATCCTTTAAACCTATTTGTTGTTGGAAAGTTTGTATCATTAGCATCTTTTTCTGTTTCACTGTAGCTGGAATTATTTGAAAATGATTCCTCCAGAATACGTTGTTTATATTTTGTAGCTGATCTGAAAGTATGTATGTCTTCATGTTGCCTAACAACTGCTAAAGTTTTTTCAATTTTGTCTGCAGCTGAATACTCTGGAAATAAATATTTTACAGGTGCAGCATCATTTTTATCATAGTCACTCTGTGGTGATGTACCATCTACTAATTGATATAACACATGGTTATCTCCCCCGAAACCTCTGCCAGAATCAACCTTATTCAAGCCATTGGTGTACATTCTTTTTCTGCCAGACTTAAATTTCTTAAAAACTCTTTCTACGTTTCTTGTCCCATCTTCTTGTTCACTAGTGGAGGTGTCAGATTTATTCTTTGGTGAAACCTTTTTCTTTATTTTAGTAAAGTTATGTTTACATTTTCTGGTTTTCTGTTTTACACTGCATCCCTCTATACTGTTCTCTGTGTCTTCATCTACTGAACCACATGGAACACTACTATTACTGTTTTGATCTACATCTGCTCCATTGTCCTTGTGTCCCTCCTCATTTATATTCCTGTGAAATGGTTTTCTATTCCTCTGTTTTAAGGTGATCTGTTGAGACCTCTTTTTATTCCGTATGTTGCCAGGACCAGAGACTGGTCCTCCAATTTCCATAGACACATCATTCACATTTATACTTTCTATTTCTGTCTGTTCTGGTACAGAATCACCAAAAAACCTAAGTGATTTGAATTTTGAGCATTTTGCATGCATGAAATTTACACTGTTAATAGGTTTATGTGAAGTCCTGTTCACATCTACATTTGTATGGGCATGCTTTCTGCCACGAGTGCATCTTTGTAAACCATGGCCATCCAAAGGTACTGTAGTGAACTGGGGTGAAACCTAGAAATATAGCAGAGAAATCAAGAAATAACCTTTTAAATCTATTTGCAATTACAATTATATAAAACACATAATAAGAGCACATTTATAATCCCAAAATACAAAACCCAGAATGAGGCTGTTATGAGCCAAAATAGTAATTTGTAAAGCATGAAACAGAAATAAAATAGATCACCATCTTATCTAATGCAGGATTACTGATCTATGGTGCCCCTTCTTTATAATGCTGTTTTTAGGAGCCATAGAAGTGATCTGCAAAAATGAGGGATCCTTATATTGAGGGATGTCCTAACAAATCTGTGTCATAATAGTGCATAAAAACATAAAAATGAAGTATTTTATGATGTGAAACTACATTATAATTGTTCTCACATGCCAACAACTAAAATTAAGATGAAATAATTAAAGAAGCAATTATAAACAAAATTTAAACAATTTCATGCCATCCGTGACCATAAATATGTTACAAGAAATGAAGCAGTAACGTGTTGGGCTTTTTAAGTGAGGGATCACTGTAATTTGTTTCCAATTAAACTAGAATGCACAACTCCTGGCTAGGAACGATGTAGTCATCTGCCATTAGTAATTTGGTTGTGTTATATATATCTGTTTTAAATGATGAAAAATGTATCTTTTTCATACAAATGAAGTCTAAAATCAAAAAATCTAAAATGTTTGAGATTTAAAATACACATGTGAATATTATACAAAAATGGCAGAATAAAAATGTTTACTAAAAGTGTGTTCTACACTGCACTTATTTACTGCCTTACATTTGCATGCACATTTATTCTACAAATTTCTCTTGAAGTTTCATAACAGATCAGTGACACCTTGTACTCAACCAGAAGTGTCAAATCCTTGAATACAAAGCAACTACAGCTTGGCATGAGTAGAGATGTGAGACTCAATGCTGCCTAGATAAAGGAAGTGTACTTGCACTTATTGATAAAGGGTATTGGTCAGTCTTTTATGCTAGGAATGCAGATGTTATTTCACTTGCAGAGAAAACACAATGTTAAATGTAAAGTGACTAATTTTGCAATGTATATGATCTTTCAAGTGATTTAAACTGAATGGAGTACATATTAGAGCTGTGCATAGCCTGTTTTGTCGTGATACAATATCATGATACTAGGATGGTGATACAATACATATCATGATATGTATCATACAGTTAGCACGCAATACAATACATATTGTGATACAATAGTGATGATACAACACATATTATGATACAGATTCCTACAGTGTCCATTTCTCTTTGCACGTAATGTCTATGTCGCTGTATTGGCATTAGGTGTGTGGCAAGGTTACTAGGACTGCCTGAATATATCATGACCATTTTGCTGATTTTGCATATGGTTTTGTTCCTATCTCTACAATGCTTTTGTAATTATTTGATCCCTGAAACTCGAAATATTTCCTGATGGGAGCCTTCAATACAGCTAAGGGGTTTATGTTGAAGATTTTGTCTGCCATTCTAGTCTTTGCAAATCATTATGGTATCAGAGGTTTGTTTGTACTGACATTAAATTTACAAACTTGGTCTTTGCAAATCATTATGGTATCAGAGGTTTGTTTGTACTGACATTAAATTTACAAACTATCTTTTATTACCTGAATTTGTAACATGAGTCCCTCAAAGGAACTGATGATCTACTGGGTGAAAAGAATTTCCAGGAATTCATGATAAGACCATTTCTTCCTTTTAACTGTCGAGAGTTGAAACCATCTCTGATATTCTTCAGTGATAACAACATTATCAAATTAGTTGCTGTGGTGCACATATTGGATGTCAGCTTGGCAGCATTTTAATTTAAGACAAAGTAGACATCATTAGAAGAATTGTGGTGAAAACCCCATGTCATAATGATCATCCATTCAGGGGGAGTAGTGACAACAAGATTTTTAAGACAGTTTTAGCAACCATATTGGATTTACGACTGGCACCATTTTCATTTAGGACCAACTAGGTATCATGAGAAGTCTACTGGTGAAACCCCATGATGATATAGCCATCCATTTGGGAGGAGTAGAGATAACAATATTTTCAAGACATCACTTTACATTCAGGAGTAGCAATAAATAGATATTAAAAATGACTGCTGTGGTTGCCATATTGGATGTCAGATTGGCACCATTTTAATTTAAGACCAACCAGACATAATACGAAGTCTTTTAGTGAAAACCCCATGTTGATATGACCATCCATTCAGCAGGAGTTGAGATAACAAGATTTTCAAAATGACTACTGTGTGGCGGCCATCAGATAGGCACAATTTACATTTAGGACCAACTGGACATCAAAAGAAGTCTTCTGGTGAAAACCCCTTGTCAATATGACTTTTTGTTCAGGTAGAGTTGTGATAACAAGATTTTTAAGATGGCTGCCATGGAGGCCATATTGGACGTCAGATTGGCATAATATTTTTTTAGGACCAGCTAGACATAATATGAAGTCTTTTAGTGAAAACTCCATGTTGATATGACCATCCATTCAGGAGGAGTAGCAATAACAAGATTTTCAAAATGGCTACTGCGTGGTGGCCATACTGGATGTCAGTTTGGCACCATTTTCATTTAGGACCAACTGGACATCAAAAGAAGTCTTCTGGTGAAAATCCCAGGTCAATATGACTTTCTGTTTAGGTAGTGTTGTGATAACAAGATTTTAAAGATGGCTGCCAAGGTGGCAATATTGGATTCAGATCCTCATGATTTTTGTTTAGGACCAGCTATACATCATAAGAAGTCTTTAAGTGAAAATCCCATGCTGATATGACTATCCATCTGGGAGGAGTAGCAATAAAAAGATTTTCAAGATGGCCACTGTGACGGCCATATTGGACCTCAGATCGGTACCATTTTTTTTTTAGGACCAACTAGACATCATAAGAAATCTTTTATTGAAAATCCCTTGTTGATATGACCATCCATTCAGGAGGAGTAGCAATAACAAGAATTTCAAGATGGCTGCCATGGCACCATTTAGATCGGCACCATTTTCATTTAGCACCAAATAGACATCACAAGAAGTCTGTTATTAAAAACCCCATGTTAATATGAGCATGCATTCAGCAGGATTAGCAATAGGATTTTCAAGATGGCTACCATGGTAGCCATATTGGATGTCAGCAGCATCATTTTCATTTAGGACCAACTAGACTATGGGATGAATATTTGTGCAAAGTTTCCTGGCAATCCACCAAGTAGGTTAGGAGGAGTAGTGATAACAAACTTGTACTAACAGACGGACAGATGACGGACAACAAACCATCCCATAAGTTCTTCTGGTCTATGACCAGTTTAGCTAATAAAAAATAGAATTGTTTCCCAAATGATTCATTTACCATTTTATAAAACCATGTCAAACTAAAATTTATTCTGATGTTTTGTCACCGAGACTGGTGGTTTCTCTTGCAGAGCAGGTAACCAGCTTGACAACTAATGTCTAGCAAATGGATAGTGATACACAAAAGAACATCATTAATACTTTTATTAAAGAGACACAATACTGTTTAATTTTTCTTTCTTTTCTCAACTTTAATTCATGCATATCGTGATACATCACCTTCAAGTGCTACTGCATCAATATAATGCTACACTCATAATGCAATATGCATTATGATATTCTGGCAGTACAACAAATAATGCAGCGTATCATCATAGAAAATATTGTGATACCAATATGTATTGATAAATCATAACACCACTAGTATATATGGACATAAATATTGTAAATATTTAAATGCAAAATACATGTGTTTGGAACTGAAAGAGTATGGCATGTATTTTTTTGTATTTTCCATTTACTATTTTATTTTAGTTTTCTTTTGAAAAAGGTTTCAACTAAATGGGGACATTAAACAGTAAAGTTAACTGTGCAAATTTCATGAAAAGGGGCTGAAATCTTTCTCTCATACAACAGGAAATGAACTACATTTACTCATTTGAATTTATCAGATCATTTTTCAGATCATCAGGGTATAATTTATTTGGATCATGAGGTGTAAGAATAAAGATGTGATGACAGGATGCCCATATCCTTGTAATAGTTATCCAATTTTGAACTTATCTAGGGCAATACACACATATAAGCAAGTTCAAACAACATCGTACAAGTGCATGATGCTTTTAGCACAATTACATTGGATGCTGTAGATGTTTTGGAGTCTTCCTCAATGTTGGGTCCTTTATTGTTTTTGCACGTGATCACTTACTGAAAATGATTTCTTCTTTTACACATTATTCTTCATACTGAGAATAAAATTTTTCTTTCATGTATAAAAAATTAATGAAATATATTACATTTTTTATTTTAAAATATAATTATCTTCATTAGTGTATGAAAAATGAGGTACAAAGGACAAGACAATAAAACTCACTCTAAGCTATATTTGAAAAAAAAATTCTCCCTTAAAGAAGCCCATTGGAGACATTGAACCCGTTCTCCAATTGTAAAGAATTTTGAAATTTTTTATACAAAATAGCTTATCTTTATCAAATGATAAGCCCACCTCCAATGCTTCAAACAAGTTAGGAGGCAGACTCCCTTCGCTTTTCATAAAGGAAAATCAATATGGTCCATTTAAGTACCGTATATGCTTGCGTATATGCCGGGTCCAAATGCAAACAACATAGACCCAATATGACGGCGCATTATGCGACGGCAGATCTGGGTCTATGCAGTTTGCAGTTGGTATCAACTTATATGTGAGTATATATAGTACAAAGATTTTTTAAAATTAATTTACCCAAGAGACATCCAAGCAATCCTCTACAGGGACAGACAGTGCAGTTGGTGGGTGTCTGGCACTTAGAACGGGTGATGGCAGGCGATGGATAATATTTACTGGGCTCTCTGTGAACACCAGGGGCTCTTTTCTAGCTTGGATAGATTTACGCCGTCTTCTTGGCATTCTGGAACACAGAGAATGCCTTCATCACTGCTTTGTAGAAATCTACCCAAAAAATAATGTTCAATTCACATTTACAGGTTACATAATGACAGGTCCTTGATATGACAGGCCACACAGTGAGAATATGTTTATCACATAGCAATTTCATGAAGTAATCCAAAGTCTCTGCAATAAGTAATAAATTGAATATATATATATATATATATATATATATATATATATATATATATATATATACGAATAAATAATATTATCATACAGGTTAGTGAATTTTAATTCGTACTCTATAGATATTCTAACCCAGATGCACGGGTGATGGCACCCATCACCTTGCCTGTTACCTTATCTTATACGTAAGATGTACACTGCAACAGGTGTGAAATTGCCTTGTGGCTACAGTAAGTGGTACAATGTAACAATATAACTTTACTTGTTCCCTGCGTCAATCAAGTTTGAAAGTAGACCATTTGATTTTATATGTAAAAATGAATCCCCCCCCCCAAAAAAAAAATTTCAAAATCACAATGGAAAGAAATAATGAAATATTCCTATTTAAAATTATAATGTATGCTGGTAACTATGGTGTACTAATATATAGCCAAAACAGAGTTGCAAGTTTAACTGTAACAGCAAACTGCTCTACCCCATGACTTCAATGGTTCTGTTCTAAAGTCATGTCCATCTACACTACATGTAGCCTATCATAACAGTAAAATGTCATCTGGCTCATGTACATCTGAGTGATACGTCGCTGATGTCTGCATTTTTAGCCAAGATATATAATGACTTCAAATCTTGAATAAAAGACAAAATAAGGATTCACAGTGTACACTGGAGTTAACTTCCCAAGGTAACATGAAAGGGGTATGTGTGAGGATATATGGAATTGCCTATAACTTCCTTTAATGGAACAAATGTCCAACAGCAGTCCACAAATTTTCCAAACCTCTGATATATATATATATATATATATATATATATATATATATATATATATATATATCCTGAATTTGCTGTATTTGCCAGATATGACCGAAAGATCAAAGATTTTGTCCAGCACATACTATGAGCAACTGGACATCGATCATAAAAGATATCTCAAATTTCATTATATCAAATTGGTTTTGATTTATTCATTAAAGTATTATATAAACACCATTATGAAGTAAAATTCAAAGATGATTAGGTTTACACATCATTTCTTTGTCTGACAATTGATACAGGTGTTACTATGTTTGCTACAGCTCAACTGCTTGAGGGTTATACCAGTGTCAGATGGTTAAACAGAGGTTAAGAAAGGCAACTTGATTCTTTAGTAAATTTCAAAGATCGGCTTCTCAGTAAAGATATTTGTTTGCTACTCACTATCCAGTTAAAAGCATATTGAACTACTGATTTGTATACACAACCAATCAAATGGAAATTTAACTGATGTGCATTACAGGGATCGAAAAAATGAGGTACTTTATGTCATCTGAGAAAATAACTTGAGGTGGTAGCTTGGGTCCTTGAGAGCCATGAATGATTGAATGAGTTTACCTCAGCAATGGCACTGAAAGGGAAGTAACTCTTGTTAAAATGTGCTTATGTATTAGTTTGGTCAACAAGGGCTAATACCTGTAACTTGCATGAACCAATGTTACATTTGTACTGTATGCATTTACGGGCCTAGAAAAAAAAATCCACAAATGAAGAGGTCCTTTTGCATTCTGAAAACTAGTACCATTGCGAATCTTTCTTGGATGTTTACTATGAATTAATCTTTTTGTTTTGGTATCAATTTGCATGGTTTTGCAAACAATGACATTTTCATTGGTACGAAAATTTTTGGATTGAGAAGGGGTCCTATTGTTTCTACACACAGATGATTCTTTGTTGGGTCCTTAGATCTGTGCTTTATACCAGCTATGAAATCTATTAAATTGGTGCCCACTGAAAAATAGTGAATTCAAAGTACTCACTGTAACTTTCTGGTAAACATTTTTGTTAAAAACAAAAGTAAATTGTAAAACTAATTTCAGCCAAGAAAGTGAGGGAAACCAGTAAAACCACAGTACTAAACAACCCTGGATGGGTGACAACAAATGTGCTACAACAACTTGTGAAATGAACAGTTAATTATACAGACACTACTGGTATTCATAAAATTACTTTTTGGGGGTCAAGAGACTTATCTGCTTCATTTTCACAAAACATCTGGACTGCATATTATTTTCAAAATTTTCTGTCTTCAAAATTTTAAAACAAATACATCTACATTTACTAATTTAGGCATTAGAATTTTTAGTCATACATGGTTAAATTTCAAAATGACCATTCCATTTATACCCCCACCCGCAAGTATGTGATATGGGGGGATATAATTATCGCTATGTCTGGCTGTTTGTAGAAACTGTTATTTCTGGAACATAATTCTTACACTTTTCAAGGTATTTGAACCAAACTTGGTACACATATCAAGCAAGTTACAAAGAGGTGCCTTTTGATACTAAAAATTCTTCTGCATTTAATATTTTTTTTAATTACCATGGAAACAAAGGGTAGCATAAGTAGTATGCACACTGAGAGTGCTGGACCATAGAATACTAGCATAAGTACCGTAATGTACAAAACTGAGAGTGCTGGAAAGGAGTCTTAACATAAGCTAGAAACCAGGGGATATATCTTTAAATGACTCCTGGTAGAAAAAAGATTTCAAACAATGACTCTATTGTTAATTTTTTTAACAAAGGTGTTTTAAAAATAGGAATAATTGACACTTGAACTTCAGATAATATAAGTGATGCTTGTTCCATCAATGGAAACACCAATTTTATGACAGCTATTTTAAAACCAGAATGTAATCAAAGATTACATGGCCTGCCTTGAAAAAGCTTTTAGTAGTCTCCAGCAGCCTCTGTAAACATTATCATTCATAAATAAAGTCCGACTAAAGATCACCCTGACCTATTAAATGTTGGCCCCTTTGACAATGCATTACAGACATAAACAAGAAAAAGAACACTCTTTTCTACGATATCAAAGTAGAAGCTGATAAAACCAGAGATTAATTTCTTCCCTGCAAATATTTGTTCATAAAATCTGCTTCAGAAGCCATTATCATTATCAACCTCTAAAAGACATACATGTATTTGACTGAGTGGAAGTCACAGGCTTTGAGTAATTTTCGAGTGACAGCCACTATATGACCACCAAAACAAGTATAGTTTGTGCATCAGTAATTACCTTGATTAGCCACTACAGTTGTGGCCTCACATGAAATGTATGCAGTCCACTCATCTAAGTCCTACTCATGCACATGTACAATACACAGCTGACATGTTCAGGGTGACCTATCACTATATACAATGTAGTTATTAATATGGAAAGTTTACCATTGAATAAACATTTTTATACCTACTTGCAACTGAACTGGTGGTCAAAAATGGCCTTGTGTGTAGGTTAGGATGTATATAGCATGGAAATATCCATGTGGTCATGAGCTAAAATACACTAACTTAACCCATGTCAGTAAAGCAAAAAATGTAGGTCACAGTAACCCTCTGTGGTCCTAAGGAGTTTGTACTAACAAAGATGCATCTGTTCATGTGAAGTAGCTATAACAGGGTTCATACAGATCAGGAGAACTGTAATTCAATGACTTTTCAATTACTTCTTAATGACCAGTTTAAGTTTTCAAGGACTACTCTCAGCATCAAGTGTTCTACTTCCAGTTACTAATTTAAATACAAGAAACAAAAATAAATACAATACAGATATAAATAAATGTAATGAAATATGAAATGCAAATGATAAAAGAGTCATTGTAACTGGACCCAAATATTAAACACTGCTCTTTAGCTGCTGTACTTTCTACCCCAGCTGCAACTCTAGTGGTTTCACTTGCTCTTCTTTTTCTTTTCCTTGTCTTCGGAGTCCATTGGACTGTGACATTAGTGTGATTGTCTCTTTCTCTTCTGCATTATCAGCCAGTTTGTTTTCTGTCAGGAAAAGGCTACTGGCATCCATAATATTTCAGCCTTTTATCACATCACTGCTTTGCATGAAACCTGTCACCGAAACTGCACCCCCATTGTCAGTCAATGAATTCGTAGAAACTGCTGACGAAGCTGAAACTGGCTTTTATGATGCAGACGACACCAATGACAAAGAATTAAATCACATTTGCATTGACCCTATGAATACTGACATAGAAACAACCAACAGGCACATGTATTCTTATTAGTTCCAACTTCAGGCAGCAATCCCCATTCTTTCAAGGTCAAGGCTGTTTGTACTACCATCATGCACTTTACCTGGGAAAGACTATTTGCATGGCCACCATGCACCTCATCTGGAAAGACTATTCGCACAGCCATAGCATATATAATTTATGCAAAGCTATTCATATAGTGCCATTTATAAACTCTTAATTCAAGGTAACAAAGCATAAGCTAAAACCATAAAAAAGAGCGAGAGTTGATTCTCGATATTTTGTGTGTCAGGTCTACGTATTTCCACTCAACTATTGTGATTGACATTTATTAAGATGATATTTCATTGCTTATGTTATGGACGTCTATTGAAAACAAAATTCTGGACTGTTATCAACTTTTTTTCTCTTGGGAAAACCACTAATTCACGGACTAGCTTCCAATTGTTTGCACACCATATCATAGTTATTACAATCCAAACTGTGAGACAGACACTGGTCGCAGTGCAAACATTGTTAGCAAACAGCAGATGTGCAAACAGTCTTTGTAAAATTTAGCACATGGCTGCCATACGAAATAGATACTAAGGAACAATTTCCTATTTTTATGGTGTTTTGTAATTCGATAAATTTGCCTCCAAACCTGTAATGGTATTGATGGGTATATGTTATATTTAGCCGAATTTACATCATTTGGAATATTATGGACTGACGTATTGACTGGTTGCCGTGCGGATAGTCTTTTCTATTGTGGGCAAATGGCGTCCGTGTGAATAATCTGTCCAAAATTTGGTATATGGCGGCCGTGCAAATAGATACTTCCTTCCAGCAATATTGATGTTTTTCTTGCACATTACGCAAAGCGCTCTGTATTTCAAGGTCGCATCATTTCTCAGTCACTTAATGAAATCTTTGTTTTACAGGCCAACTATTGCTGAATGTGCACTTTCCAGGCATTTTGCAATGATCACTTGTTAAAAAGACTCTGTTACTAATGAACCATCCTTGCCTAGTGGAAGTATGTGGTGAAGTCATAGAGTGCACATGCACAATGCTTGATTACTACCCGTGGATTCTGATAATGGCAGAGTGGCTAGCAGATGACAGAAAAATCAAATTTTACTTCCAATCCTCACACAACATTAAATAAATGACTCGAAAGCAAAATTTTAATTCATATTTTATTTTTAAGCAAAATCTCTCAAATTCAAGAACTTTCAATACCTAGGTGAAAAATCAATGACTTTAAAGGCCTTGAAATGAGGTGTTCATTTCTCAATGACCCTTAATGACCATGTGAACCCTGTATAAAGAAAAATTTCAATATGGCTACAATGGCATCCATATTAAAGGTCTGATAGGCACCCTTTTCATTTAGTACCAAATACACATCATAAGTCTTTTACTGAAGACTTCATGTCACTATCAATTCTGGAGAAGTAGTTACAAGAAGATAAGATGGCCACTATGGCCATGAAAATGGAGCCTAACTAGAAAACTTTAGTCTTTTAGTGAAAACCTGATGTAATCATCCATTCAAGAGGTGTAGTGTTAACAAGATGGCTGCATTGGCAACCTCTAAGTAGTTTAGGAGGAGTAGCAATAACAAACTTGTGCTAATGGATAAATGATAGATGATAGACAACAGGCCATCACATAAGCTTTTCTGGTCTATAACCAATAGAGCTAAAAAAAAAAAAACAATCCAGATGTGAAAACATTGGATTTATTTTCTGTTTCCTTATATTTATTTCATGACTAGTGCTTCATGCTTTTATAGTTATAGGGCTTTATTGTGGTTGATATTGGTTCCATTGTTCTACTTGGACATTGACTGCACTGGATACAATGCTGGATCTACAGTCTTCATGAACAGTTAAACATGATTAGCTGGAATGTTGTCATTACTGAGAATGTAAAGCTGAATTACCACTCATTTTTATTACTTGATTAAATAAGACAGACATCATTATCTTCATAGGTGTAAATGAATATATTTACAGTCAAAGCTTTTTAAAGCTATGGGAGAAGGAGGAAACTGGTCGACTAGTCATTGTGCAGGTGACTACTAGCACTCTACTTTAAAAACTGTTGACTGGCCGAGTAGTCATGTTAGCACTATTAGATTCTCTATTTCCTTCTGCAATCCTCTGAAGTTCTTTATTTTATCAATCCCCAAGTCTTGAAAACAGCCCCCAATCATTGTCAAATGGACCCCAACTGCAAAGTGAAATAGTTTAGTCATGTCAAGTCACCAGGTTTAGCAATTTATCCCTGAAAATTTATTTAAATTCACCTTTTGCTTCTTCAAAAGATGGTATTTTATCTCACTCCCAATCATTCATAAAAAACCCGTTTATTAGATATTCTGACAGCCCTTCTGCAATTAAACTGTTACATATGAGAAGTCCAGATGCTCAAAGTTGTTACTTATTTTCATATTAAAGCTTTCAATATTCTTAATGTCTACAGTCTGAATTTATTTCTTTTTTATGTCATTTAGTTTAAATGATATGTATTGTACCAATATGTACTAACTGGCTTAAAAGGATCTTTATATAATATAGATATATGACGAAATTATTTATCAAATGTAAATGTAACGTGTGCTAGTAGCTAATTGCAAATCGCTGCTCATGGCATTTGACACTTGTAAATTACCATTGATTTTTTGCTCTATTTATAACTTCAAGACCGGTTGTATCCATGGCCTATATCAATTTATTCCTTGTAGTATCATATATTTAGTAACAAGACATGTGACCAATTTAGAAAACACTACTCAACATGGCATAAGCTACGGTGTTGAGCTAGTTTATTTACAAATTCAAGTAAAAGTGTGACAGGGATTTGGTTTTTATATGAAATTTCGAGTGACAACGAAGGATATTGTGAATTTTTATGGAGCTAATTCCATTAATTTAGTCATGTATGGAAATTGTCATACGGTAAGTTTTATCGATCCCTCTAATGCCAAGCTTAATTTGCATTTATCATTGTCCAACCTGCCGCCAATAAGCTTGACAAGTCCAAACTCATTCCCTTCTGACTTTCTTAGTTCGCCATTTGTAAACTATTTAATGATTTTCTTAACATTTATTTTATTGGACGAAAATCTTTATTTGACCAATGAAATAATATTTTACAAGAGTGTACTTGGCATGTGATCTCGCGATAAACTACGAGGTTTAAATTCGCTTGATTTCATTGGTTGATTGCTTTTGGGTTTCGAAATTTAAAAATGGGTGACAGTCGTGCACAGGCTTGCTAACAATGTATGGGAGAGAGAAAGCAACAAATTTTTATTTTCCTGACGTTATATTGTTGTGTGGGAAGGTTTAATCTAACAACTTAATGTTCAAAATTGTTAATTTTATGTCCTGCTAATATCTGAATAGAAAAGGAAAATCGAATACTTTATCTGTTCTCTTTATAGTCCATGTCGAGGTGGGGGTGGGGGATACATAGAATTTGAGTTTAGACAATACTGGGGCAGACTGTTCTAGTCCATTATGGTCCATAAAAAAAAAAATTAATGTACCCAGGCCGTTGATATTGTATCAGTAGTGTATGAAAACAGAATATATGAGATAAATGTAGAAAAAGAAGAAGGAAAAAAACATACATAGTTTTTCATTTTACTATGTCAATTTCTGGTATGGCGGAATGTAAGATGGTAATCCCTCTAGGGTTTTCCCTGTGGATTCTCTTCTGTTGTTTTTCCCATAAATATCCCTTGTCAAAATCTCTTTGCAGGTTCTAAAGATGGTATTAATTTATAGAGAATTGTGTGCATTTTTCTTGGTTAACATTTAAACTAATTTCAGAGTTGGTATGAAAGTCTACATCAAACACCAGCTTGGGTCAGCTGCCTCGACGTGTCCTTGGGAAAAGGCACTTAGCTCCTATTTCATTGGCATGATATAGTGAAATGAAAAGTGCCATTTAAAATTAATAAGCAAACTACATCAGAAAATCAAGACATTGCTAGTGGAGATATTGTACAGAACTTGACGTCATGAAATGGGTTTTACATCTGTAGAAAATGTTAGTATTTCAAGAAACAATAAACAAGACTTGAAGTTTTACTTATGTCATTTTACAGTTAATGAGAGAGATAATGCTTACATTTTAGTTGATCAAAAGTAAATAAATTTAAGAACTGAAATTTTCAAACAGAATGTTAACGACATTCCAAGTTTTATTGTGTCAGCAATGAGTGTTATGATTAATTGCTGTCATAATGCCCAGTTTTTGAAAATGTTGTAATTGTGCATTAAAGTTACTGAGAAAGCTTAACTATGCACATTTTAAATGTCACAGGGATCCTCAGAATGAAATAGAATAGATAATAAATTATCAATTTATTTTTCACCATGTCTGGGATGTAATGTTAATGTCCTCAGTTTTACATCCCAAAATCAGATACATTTTATGCCAATCTCACAAATTCCTCACCGTGTTTCACCTTGCAAAGAAAGTGTATTTGTTGACCTAATTCATTATACACAAATCGTGAAAAGAAAGCAAATATAGAATTTCTGACAGTTTTCTGAATTTTGTAAATTGGTTTTTATGTCAGAATGTTATGTCTCTGAATCTTTTGAAATATTGGTAGCAACTGGAAAAATAGTTGACATTCTACATCAAGCAGTGTATATTTTTAGGAAATCTATATGCTACCCATTTATAATAGCATGGCTTCATACAAACCATGTTTCTTATTGATTGGCAGATGAAAAGGGATGTATGTCTACAAGTTTGCCACAGTTATGTCTGTGTAAACAAGCATTTGTGTATGGAATTTTGCTCAGTATAGATAGAAATAGTATTGATAGTTATAAATTAGTGAGTGATTTCAAGTTACATTGTATTTTGCTTGAAATTCATGTGGAAACAAAGTTGCAACTGACTTTCAAGAACTTAGATTTTCCAACCTATGTTCATGCTGGATAACCAGTTTCCATTCATGTCTGTTGTTATGTACTCAATAGATTTCAAGGCTAAATAACACTTTTTGATAGTGGATCAAGAATGATTTGTAACAGTTATGCTTTCAGGAAAAAGAGAAGATAGTTGTAATGTACAGTCAATGACTAAAAACATCATGTTAACCCTTTACCTCATAGTGTCTATTGCTGTGTAGACTGTCACTATACATGTACCAAAACCACCAAGTGCAGTGTGTGCTATAAAACACGTTACCTAAATGATTCCATGCAAATATGCCTGCCTGGATAATTTAGAGCAGTGTAGTGTATTTTAAGTTCATCCTAAATTGTACCCTTTTTGTACATATCTATTATCTGTATAAAGGTTTTAAAAACATGATCATTATACCAGTATAATTATTTTTCACCTAAGAGTTTTTTATGTACTTTAAAATCCTGATAGAATTATTTCACCGTCACATCATAGAAATTTTGTGATCATCCATAACCTTTCTCAACCTCAACTGCAGGTGTTGGCAACCTATGGCACACGTGCCAACAGTGGCTGTCCAGACTCTTTGGAATGTGCCAAGTCTTTGGAATATGACTTGCCTCATGGCACGCAGCACTATACAGTTGAGCTGACCTGGCACAGCAGTTCTAAAAGGTTGCCGATGCCTGCTTTACTGGTTCGTTGTTGACATGTGTATCACTAAATCATCCAAATCTGATAACTTATCAAAATCTGTTGCCTGCATTGACTTCGGATTCATTATCAGATTTACTGAAACCTTTTTAGTCATAAATCGAATCCTCCAAACTCTGGAAAGCACTGATCGAATCCTCCAAACTCTGGAAAGCACTGAGTTAAGTCCATGGCCTCCATTTTAATATCAGTAATACCATACCTGTTGTTCTTGCATAGCTAGTACTTTTCCATAAGGAAAACACCCTGACTGAACAATGAAAATTTTGTCCTCCCATTAGAGTAAACCAGAGGCTTCCAGAACACTGCGTAACCCTTGCATTAGGACCCCACACATACTAGGCATGCAACCTCATGACTGAGCAAATCCTATAGACCAATGTCCTGGACTATTCATTTCCGAAGTTGGGCAAGTAAAATTTTCCAACTCGCTAGTCCGGGACAAGTGCTTTTTGCCTATTTAAAATAAGTTGGGCAAGTGCCTATTTTCATACCATAATCACTTGATCTACCTTTGTCTGGCTGTTCATGCCCTTCGGGCGTACTGAATGTTTGATTCTACCCCTCTCCATGTATTTATTTACAGCCAGTATCACACCTACTGTTGGTCATTAATAACTCTTGCATGTGCGCTCGTTCTGCTAATGCTTGACTGCATTTTTGGCTAAGCGACTAAATTATTGGCTAATCAAAACACGTGAAACAAAACAGAGCCATTATGTTTAATTAGCAGTGTTTTAAACTGCTTCCTTGTGTTTACTCAAGCCAGGTTCTCACAAACAACTCATCCTATGATTTAATCCAGCAAATCAATCCAATTAAATTAATGAAAGGCACTTTACCAACATTAGTGTCAGTTCCCTTTATGAACTGATTAAATGGCAGTTATGATTCTTTAATTTTTAATTGATTATACAGAGGATTAACTTCCACGTCAAATATTGTGTTTGAAGCGAAACAATTACGCTAATTAAGGAGCTGTCTCTTCATATTTAAAGGACAAAATATGATCACTTTAGAAGTAGTCAGGTAAGGTGATGTATACTATGTGGATAAAATGAGCTTACTAAATTATTTTTTTAAGGAAGTTAATAAAGAAGAATCGGAGAAGTAAAATTATTGTGAAAGTGGAGGGGTAAAACATAAGACTGCTACTGAGCGTGAGGTAACTATCTCTCCAGAGAGACAAAAACCAGACTCTGTGGCAACAGAAGTTGTAAAATATGACACTACTAAGAGACTGAGAAATGTTCAGCCACATTGGATTGATAGTTGTCCCTGGCTTGAATTCGTTGATTCTGAAGCAAAAATGCTTTGTAGTTATTGCAAACAATATCCCAAACTGGCACAGGTTTGAAATTCAACCAGTGTATTTGTCAATGGAACTGACATATTCAGAATTGAACCAATCAAGTCCCATGACAGTTCTGGACCTCACAAGGCCTGTGCAGTTAGGGAAAGTGTGAATTTCAGTAAATTCCTTTCCATTCTTGCTGATGGAAGTATATGTACTGATGCTACTGTATTGGAGCAAGAAATAGTGTATATAAGATACCTGGACAATGGAAAACCGAAAACATCTGATGTAGCAAAATGTATAATATCAACCTATGTTTTTTGAAAAATTAAATTCTTTTAAGAAATAAATATGTTGTACATTATTTTGTTTGAAATTTCTATGGATTAAAGTGCAAACATCTTATCAAATCTTGACAAGTGATTTAAATTTGGGACAAGTGGAAAGGTAGGTGGGACAAGTGAATTTTCTGAAACCACTTGCCCTGGACAAGTAGATGGAAAAAAAATGTGCTCAGCTTTGACCCTGATGTCCTCATTAATTTTTTGGTCACCATGTTGTGATGTTCAACATCGCTTACATAAAGAAGATTAGGCACCGCATTGTGGGTCAACGAGCAAATTATCAATTGCCTTGTGTGCTATTTTCTTAAGCATTAGGATTATATCCTGATAGACTTTTATCACTGTTTATTTAAGTTCTCTTGAGAGTCGTTTTAGACATTTGTTCTGTACATGTGGTGTATGTTTTGGCATTTTAATTTGTCCTTTTTACCCCATCTCAGGGCGTTAGTGTTTAAAAATTGGCTGTTTTTTTTAATTCTAAAAACAATTTCTTGGCAGCAAAGAGTAGGTATTTTATTTGAATTTCCCCATCTTCACTTTTTGCAGTCTATGGACTCGCTTGCCAATCATTTAATTCACCTTGCCTATATCGTGAATTGTGATAATTTTATATGTGGTAAGCAGGTTGCACACCACTTCACTTTTTCTATTGTGCTCAGTTATCGAACACATGTTCTTTTTCAATTTTAGGACAGAGAGAGTTTCGGATAGCCTTCCTATGAATTTTTCCTTATTATTAACAATCGTAGAAACGGGTGGAGAGTGAGTTGCCCCCTCCCATGAGGGAGGAGCAGCACCATACCCAATTCTGTGAGGGCAGGGAGCGAATAGCTGCCTCCCAAGTAGTCGGCCCTCTCGTTGCAGAGGAGTAGCACCCTCTTGCATCCAAAAGGGCAGAGAGCAAGTTGCGTGACCCCTCCCCTGTGAGGGGGAGCAGCATGCTCTACTGAGAATCACGAAGTCCTGCCTCCAAGAGAGAGTGCAGGACAAAGATGCCCTTTCTGTCCTCGTTGAAGCCAACAAGTTTGACACATAGCAGGCCAATGTGGTGCCCTCTCCCTTCAGGTCCCCTGCCCCTTCTTACCCTTCCGGTAAGAAGGCTGAGGAGGATGAATCCTGGTCATTTGCTAAAGTGGTAAATGAGGTTTACCGCCTCTTGCCCAGCTATCTGTGTCCCAAACCTTCAGGTTCTGGTAACTCCAAAATTCTTTTCAGTTGAAGAAACTTTCTCAGGCAAACTCTAGACCAGATCTCTTGCTCCTTCCTCACTCAGTTTCGATCAAGAAGCTCTCTTAAAGGTTTAGCAAAGGCCAAACCTTTGCTGGAGAAGGTAAAGGGTGGTCTGTTCCCCCTCTCTGCGTTGCGACCCTTCGTAGCTACTTCTAGCTACAAGGTTCATACCCCTTCCTGGCCCACTAAACCTCCTGCTTTGGATGCTGACGCTGCTCAAGTGGGTATTTCTACGGGGACCTGGGCTTGCCTTTTTGGTGAAAACTCTGGAGTCCCTAGAACAAAAGGCTAGGTCACTAGTAACTGTAGCCTCGCATGCTGATCTCTTTTCAGCAGCCTCATTCAGCCTGCTGAAGGAGGAATCTCTATCGCCAATGGCTCTCCATTCTTTGTTGGAAGCAGTAGCAAAAACTTCTGAGCATGCATTGTCATTGTCCATGGCCTTGTCAGTGGAACTTTTCCACTTCCACAGAGATGTTGCTCTGGATACTTCCAAGGTTTTACTAGAGCACAGTAAGAACCTTCTGAGGGCTGTCCCCTGGAGGCAGAGACTCTTTGGAGGGCTTATCCCCTCTGTGGGTACTCAGGATTTGAGAGACCAACACCGGTCCCATGCAAAATCATCCTGATCACCCTCAGGGTCCATCAGCTATATTCTTTAAAGCCACGCAGCCCCAGTCAAAGCAACAACCCCAATTCAAAGCTATCCCTTGGCAGGTTCAGCCTAGAAGACCATGCCGTAAAGGCCCAGGGAAGAAGTCTAGGGAGATCTTGGCCCCAAAGCCAGTAGCCATCACTTATGGTAGAAAGGACCCAGTCATGAATCGTTACACCTGACCAAGTCCGTGAAAAAGAAGTTTAGTCTGGTGCCAACGGGAACCAATGGAAGAGGTATGCTCTGCAGGAGAGGGAGAGAGTCTGTGGGGCTGTCCACACTTGTCCTTAGGTCTAGTAAGGTCCCCTATTTGCTTCTGCCAGTTAAATCTGGTGCACTTAAAGGAAGAGGTTCATTCCCTTCTTCAGAAGGATGCAGTAGAGAGGGTGGTAAAAGACCAATCTCTGACCTACTACTCTCAAATTTTCCTGGTTCCCATGAAAGGGGGGAAAGTCTCATCTAATTATCGACCTTTCCTCCCTAAACAGATTTCTGCTGGAGGAACCATTCAGGATGGAGACCACAGCCTCAGACAGGAATGCCATAAGACCAGGCGATTGGGCAGTCTTCATCAATCTTCAGGATGCATACCTTCTCTTCCCAATCTTTCCTCTGCACAGGAAGTACCTTTGGTTTTGTTGTTTTGTTGGGGTGGGGAGGTCTTCCAATTTAGAGCTCTAACATTCGGCCTAGCATCCAATGAATTTCATCTCAAGTAGAGGGTTAGTCCGTGTCCCTCTGGATAGAGTCGACAAGATCCTGTCCCTGTTGGAGACGCTGAGAGTAAATACCACGTTGTCAGCTCATCATTTTTTCTCTCTGCTGGGGACATTGAACTCGGCATCTGACCTGGTTCCTGTAGGCAGATTGCGCTTGCATCCTCTCCAGTTGCACCTTTTAGCTGCTTGGAAACTGCACTTGAATGCTCTGATTTCTCTGGGTTGGGATTTCCACCATCATCTGAATTGGTGGACAAATTGGGGCTGGTTTCTGGCCAGAGTCCCCATGCACACTCACACACCGAACCCCACTTTTACCTGTTCACAGACACATCAGATTCAGGGTGGGTGCTTGTCTAGACCTTCGGGGATGCATCCACCAAATAAGAGGTCGCTGCATGATGGTCTCCGATGACAACACATCGGTGGTAGCATACCTCAGGAGAGAAGGAGGCACTCATGCACCTTCTCTGTGTGTGGATGTGTAGAACCTCCTTCGCTTGACAGCGTCAGAAAGAATATTCCTCCAAGTTTGCCACATTCCCGGCAGGAAGAACATTTTGGCAGACAGTCTGTCAAGGAAAGGGAAGATAGTCCTTATGGAATGGTCGCTCCACCAATCTGTAACAGACTCCCTGTTCCAACTTTGAGGAATTCCCTTGGTGGACTTGTTTGCCACCAAGCTGAACAACAAGCTCCCCTTTTACGCTTCCCGAGTCCACAACCAGAGGGACTGGGCAGTGGACGCTTTCAGCCTGAAGTGGGATCATCTGTTCGCTTATGCCTTCCCACTTTTCAGGATGATCCCACAGGTCATACACAAAGTTAGGCACTCCAGAGCTCATGTCATTCTGATTGTCCCTCTGTTGCCCCAGTGAGCGTGGTTCAAGGATCTTCTCGATCTACTGGTGGACCATCCCAGTACCTTGCCTCAAATGAGGGACCTCATGTTGCAACATAGGGGCTCTCTCTGACACAATAGCTCACAGATTCTCCACCTTCATGCTTGGTTCATCTCAAATGATCTCTCTGCAAAGAAAAGTTTTCGATCAAAGTTGCCAAGTGCATCATTCAATCCAGGAGAAGATAGGCATCTATGGTGTAAGATGCCAAATGGAGAATCTTTTGTGATTGGTGTGGTAGAAAAGTGTCAATCCTAGCTGTCCCTCTGTGAGCGCAGTGGCAGATTTTCTTCTCTTCCTTTTCAAAGAGAAACAATGCTTAGTTTCTACTATTAAGGGCTATCAAGCAGCAACACTCTCAAATTTTCAAAAGGCCCTGCCATTGGGATGGATTCTCACTTTGCAGACCTGATCAGATATTTCAAATTGCAAAGACCAGTGTCTTGCTCTCTAATGCCGAAATGGAATCACTCTTGTGTCTTGTGGTCTCTTTAAAAAAAAAAACTATGAACCTTTGGGTGAAGCTTCCTTTGAGAACCTTACCCTCAAGACAGTTTTCTTCCTCGCCTTAGCATCTGCGAGACGAAGGAGCGAGCTTTATGTCCTATGCATAGAGCAGGGTTGTATCAGGTTCAGTAGGATTTATGCGTCCGTTTCTCTCCTTTGCCAACCAGATTTTTCTTAGAAAAAAAACCAGCTTCCATCGGTTGCTCCACTCTCTTTTGAGATCCCCAGTCTCAGCCGTATCTGTGCTAGGGTTGACCAAGATAGACTTTTATGTCTAGTTAGGGCTCTACATTTTTACTTGTCAGCCTCTAAAGAGAGAAGGAAGGGTAGGAAGCGTCTTTTCCTCCCCATTAAAGGTTCAGCTGATATTTCAGCTTTCACATTTCTAGGTGGATTGCATTAACTATCAAGAGGGCTTACCAGTCCCTTACTGATAGGGACCTGTCTTTCATAAAAATTAAGGCCCATGAGGTTTGAGCCATTGCTGTCTCATGGTCCTATACAACTCATTCTTCTTTGGAGGATGTGCTGAAAGCCGCTTTTTGGCACTCTCACATTACTTTCTCCTCCTTTTACCTTCGCTCGTTAGCCCACAGAAGTAAAGGCATTTTCTCACTGTACCCAATCGACATTGCTTAGTAGTTTTTGGGGCTGGGGTAAAACTAACCCTGGGCTTGCTTTTTCATCATGGAAAAATATATAAAAAATCCACGTACAAGTTTTCTTTAGTGCTCATCTGTACATGTCTTTGTTGCTGTTAGCAATTGACAGAGACAATAAAGACTTTCACATGGCAATTAATTTTCATTTTTAAATAGCATATTTGGCAATTGAAACATTCATTGTTTGTAGTAGTCTGTAGAGTTGTCAGTATTTTTGAGGTTGAATTCCTGACAGAAGGGACTCAATTTCTGGAGTGAAAAACTGTCACAAATACAGTTTGGCATTTAATGAATACATTATTATTTTGAACAGAAAAATAAGTTAAAAAATAGGAATTATTATGATAACTGCTGGTTGATAATGAGTGAACACTTAAGCTAAATGAGAGTAAGATCCAGTACAGAAAATTCCATAGTGCAATACTTTATGTGTGAACCGAGTATTCAAACAGGTAATGTTTTTATGGTTTAATTCACTTAAAAAAACAATTATTACAATAATGTAAATGTCCAGGAAAAAGATGATAGCTAGTACAGATGGCCAAGTTAAAGTGGTGAAAATGTCAAAGCAAATAAGATTATCTCTTATTTTACCACTACTAGTGCATTAATTTAAGTACTATCTGGTAATTTTCCCTGTCCCTTTGAAATGTTGTGTCTCTCCTGGATTTGGAGGACAGTGGAACACAGTGTCCCTTGCCCTTGGGATCCTTGTTCAACTCGACACTCTTTATATTCCGAATAAAAAGGTTGTCTTCAAAGTAAACAAAATGAAAAACAAGATTTCATTTTGTTTACAACTGTGCAACAATTTAAAAGAAAAAATCTTTGAGAGAGGTACTGTATGTGTAGGTGCTGTTATTTCAATATTTGTCCTGTAGAAACTCATTAAATTGAATAAGAACATGATAAGGCCAACAACAACAAAAATGTGTGTTTCCTATTGCACTGGTTATAAAATTAGGGTTGGCAGGTAGGTTTTTTTTTTTTTTTTTTTTTTTTAAAAAACATTATATATAAATCAAATAATATTTAAAGCACTTCAAAGTACCAGGCAAAACTGGCTTAATTAGATGCAATAATCAATTTCTGCAATGTGATTTTGTTTATACAAATTTTTTTTAAAAATTGGGGGTGGTAGGGTCAGCCTAATAACTGAACATTAATTTAGAATCAAAGAGATTTACTAATATGAATCTACTGCATTAATTTCAAGGAACTTAATGTAAAAGTTCATAATTGTGTTTATGTAATAGTAATAAGTAAATTATCAAATAATGGGAAGGGTCTGGTCCCATAAACTTGACACATGGGGCTTTTAACCTTTTCTTGCAAAGCTGGAGAAAACACTGCTGACAGTTATACTTGGTCTTCAGTGGCGTTTACAAACTGCTGTTTCTATGTAGTTTTTTCTTGTTTGGAAACAACGGCATTGATATGACAGATGTCAAGATCAATTCATATATAGACAACAAAGATTTTGATTTTGTCGTTGTTACATTGCAAACACTCCAGAAGCAAAATAGAGGTCTCTCTCGCCCCCCCCCCCCCCCCCCCGACTTTGGACAGTTTTGCTGGGAATTACTTTGTCCTTAAGTTTGGGGACATTAAAAAAAAATAATTATTTTTTGCCATCTGAAAACATAGGGTAAAGACAGTAAATAAAAAAAATCCAACATTTTAACAACAAATATTAAACATATGACTGTTCTAGCATAACCAGCTGCTAATAGGAGTCAATAAAAAATTAATTTCTAAAATATTTCATACAAGCTCTTTCATCAGAAATTTTAAATGTTCCTTTTCACATGAAGATGTCTGAACGTGGAATCAAAATCATCTTGTTGCATTGTGTAAAATTGGGTCCTTAGATTTCTTGATCAAAGAATCAGAAAAATTGGAAAACAAGTATGATGTGTTTTTATTCAAATGAATTGCTAACTGAACATTTTTATTTCCTTTGGTGATCTTGGCAAGTACTAGTGCAACAAAGAATTCCATTTAACAAAGATGTATATAATTGGAAATATTTGCATTATGTAGCTAATGGTTTCTGTTTTACTTTTAAAATTGTTTACACAAAATTTTTACATTTAAACTCTTTGTTTTTTAATAGAGCTTTTCCAAAGATGTAAGATGTTTCATCCTACATTGAGTGAATGTGTATGCAGTTCATCTGAGGCAAATGTAAGTGGCAACCTTTCGACAGTTCAAGAACCAGCCAGTGGAACAGAGCAGAAGATTACTGAAGATGACAGCAAAAATACATATGTCATTATAATGAACAATAATGATCCAAAGTCAAAATCTGCACCACTTGGAAAGCCTACTCAGGGCCATCACACTTTGCACAGTCGTTCTTTGTCTAGATGCTCAAAAGTTCAGGTTGATGATCTCCGCATAAACCTCAAGAACATAAGTGACGATGATTATGAGACAGGATTACCTACTCAGCATTCTGAAGGTATTAAACTGAACCTGGCAGATATCAATGATGATGACTATGATAGCGGACTTTCAGCCACAGGTGTCTTTCTGAAGAGTGATGGCCCCTCCCAGACTTCAAGTAATGATTCAGCAATTGAGATGGACATATCTGATAATAATCCTCTTCCTCATTCAAGCCAATCTCCATTTGTGGTAAAGTTGGCTTCCAAGAGTGGATCATACAATGGAGCTCATCAAAAAAGGATATCTACGACTTCTCAGACTGTTTATCATCTTGTCTCTCCTACTAATGTCGAAAAAGCTGTTTCTACTTCCATATCTACCACTGCCAATGAAGGCACCAGTTTAGCTGACAGAAAAGTGTATTTTGTCACCTCAACTAATAGTCAGTCAGTATTCAAGAAGGCAGTGCATGGGAGGTCTATTCCATCTTTCACACCATGTGGTGCCAACTTTGCTCCAACTAAATCGTTGACCTCACCTCGTTACCGACACACTTTCACAACACCTTACACCTCCACACCTGTTAGCGGACAGCCCTCGCCATCCAATCAGGTGTACATAATACCTTCTCCACTTGTAAATCACCCAAATTCTACCTCCAATCTGAGGAGTCCCACCAATGTATCAGATTCATCATGTTCACAAAATCTTACTCCTTCTTATGATACCTCAGGCTACCACAGTGTGACTTGTACACCAGAATTTATGGGTCAAGAGCAGCACATTATTATTGAAAAAATTAAGACTGAACCCGTGGACACAGATACAAGTGCTTCCTACAGAAATCCCATACTTATCACACCAAATTCAACATCAAGCCAGTGTTACATAATTACTCCACCTGTACCAATTTCCTCCAACTCTCAAAGCACTACAACGTCATCTCGGCCCAAAATGCGGACTTCACCTGTAGCATTCACTGTCAATTCATTAGCACAGTCACACAATTCAGGCATGAAAGTGGAAGACTTGGTAGCAATTAGTGTTGATGGTTCAGAGATGGATGATTTCTCTTCAAATAAAAGTGACGCTAGCCAGTTGGAAGCGATACCATTGTGCGGTCCTCGAGCATTTACATTGCGACGTGAAACATCAGTCAGCAGTTCACAAGAAAGCATGGAAAGCAATTGTACATCACAGGAATTCTCAGTCACAAGTTCTCAGGAATCTCTTACCAGTGAAAAAGAAGAAAATAAAGGTACGTACACTACATGATTTCTGGATTAAGATACTTGTTCTCTTATTTGTATTTCTTCCAAAATAAGTCCAGAGGGCCATCCATTTAAATATTTTTTCTAATAAAAAAATGTACTAAATATTTTTTTAAAGTGGAGAGTGAGTTTCTTATCAAGCATGGGCTTATCATTGGAGAATCATGGGTATCTTTCTTGCCATTTTGTTCATTTAGGTTTTTGTCACACTGTCTCCAACAAATGATCAACAGCAAGGCATAGCATTAACTGTACTCTCCATTGTCCATATAGTCCTGTAGTGACAAAAGTATGGGAACAAAATTTTAACTCTGTAAAACAGATTCACCAATGTGTATTGAATGTCCTTTGGGAATGATGGATAAAAAGGCCGAAAGTCAAGGTGACAGTGAATTCTTTTTATCTCACCTGCCTAAGTATGGCGAGACATGGGCATCACTTTCTATTGACACAAGTATCAACATTAAAGTTTTGTGTTAAAGCTTATGCAAGTCGGATAGAGGGAGGAGTACATCAGCATATAGACACAGGTGAGATGCTGACTTTTTGGGGAACACTTAGCTTTTGCAGTTAGTAGACCAGTCAAATGTCTTTAGTCTAGAATTAGCTTTGATGGTCCATAAAAGTGCATTCTCTACATGGATATAATAACAGCTCTCTATCTAAAGTTATGAATTCATAAAGAATATTTTTTTCTTTTTTCTTGCTGATTATAGAAGACTTAGATGACTCCTTAACCAATATCCAGTGGTTGAAGGAAGCACAGTGGAAGGGAAATGATGGAGTTTCATCCAAACAATCCCATGGTAGCAAGTCAACAAGTGCACCATCCAGCAGCAGTCAGTCCGCAAGTTCTCTCCACTGGCGATGTCTCAGCTCTGCAGAAATCAAAAGGGTTAATACTGTCTTGGGTTGCAACATTTGGCTAATAATCACGACATTGAAAACAAGACTATCATTCTGTGGCATTTTAATCGGATTCTGTATCATGTACAGTGAAAGATGAGTAAAATTGATGCAGGACAAGTAGAAGTTTAAAGTCACTTGCTCTGCAGGACAAGTAGCGAGCTGAAAATTTTTCAAGTCCTGAATATATACATTATGTTATAACTAAAGGGACATAACTGACTATCTCATTTAAGACGAAATTTGAAAACCTCAGTAAACCAAAAATCCCTTAAAACTAGAACTTTTACTTGGTTCCATGGGATTTCTGTCTTGAAAGGTTTCACTGTGCTATATATTAAATATCTTTATTCCTCTTAGGTCTTGCAAGTGTAATCAAACCTGACTATTAAGAACAAAACGAGCAAAGCAACAGCAATAACTGAAATGTATGTTTCTGCCTTTTGCTGTATTAGGTTAGACTTTTATCTGTATTTACTGTCATTATTTTTCTGTTAATGTACCAAAATGTTGATGTTTTCGGTGTAATCAATCAAGTTTGGTACACCACATTATAAGTTTTTGAGTTCCAGTTACCTATCTGCAGGGACAGTATGTATTCCCCTTGACTCAGAGAAACCATACAATGTTATTGTCATTACATCTGTTGCAGTGGTCACTGTTGTCACACATCAGCATTTTATATGATGTCACATGAACATGTAATGTACTAAAGTTATTGCTTTCTCTCTTGCGAACTTTAGAACTGTCCTTCTACAGTGCTTGTCTATTTGAGTATGCCTAAGTCTAAGGCTTGGACACAATACATGACCAGACATTGCTCCAGGATAACAGTTTTAAAGGGAGAATGCATGAATAGAATAATAGAACAAATTTACCAAAGTGGGGAAGAAGCATGACAGTCTTTATCATGTTTCATTCAATTTTTAAATTGCCCACCATAAGGTGAAGCATATCATGTTATTACCAACATCTCCCTGTTTCTTATTTCGTTTCTGTACCATCTACCGTTACCAAACATTGCAAATATGTCAAGGTCACTGTGAGTGAAAGAATAAAAATGTTTCTGCACAATATCATTAGTTTTACTACATCACAGACCTAGATCAAACTTTGTTGATGGCTTGCACTTGGGGTAGGAAAGAAGCTTATTGATTTTGGAGTTAGTGGTCAAGTTCACTGCTTGAAATTAGTCCTACAATGTAAGACATCCACCATGAAAGCCATTTAATAGCTTTCATCAACATCAGTGTGCTTTTCTTCGTTTCGTTCAAGAAAGTTACCCTTTTTCAACCAACTGTGGCATTCCTCATCTACCAGCGCATTTAAACCAACTGAAATATATGTCAATAGAACTTGAAAATGCGTCAACTTGCTCGTGTCAGGATTTAATTCCATCAGGAAAAAGCCATTAGAGTAAGTATAGTCCAACTAAAGAAATTAAACTTTAATCTGTTTAACAGTGTCAATATGGGCTGCCAAGTGCTCAAGATATTCATGAAAATTTGGCCTCTTGTTCCCAGGTCAACTGGAGAACACGCTACACACTACCTTTTGTGTTGGAAGTAAGATGTCACACCCGCCACATCAGAAATATCAAAGTGGACATCTTACATTGTAGGACTATTCCCAAAGGAAGAAAAATAGTTTTTAAACATAAGATTAGTTCTACATCTTAGACATGGACTAAATTTTGTGGGTGGCTTGCACTTGGAGTAAAGTAGAAGCCTGTTGATTTGGGGGTAAAAGGTCAAGGTCACTGTGGCTTAAAAATAAAGAAAAAATATCTTTTTAAAGAAATTTCAGTTCCTGGCCATGTACCTTAATCAAAGTTTGTGGATATTGTTGGAAATATCATAGACAAGATGGATGTAAAATCTTAATTTGAGGAGAAGTTTTGAGAAACTTTTACAGACTGCATTGTACATTTGAAATAAAATTAATAGTTTCAGTTTTGATGAAACATTATAAGGACAACATCATCATGCTGAACATTTTTTAAATTTTTTTACAAGATTTCAACCCAAAGTCAAATCTAAATGTGTGTATTGTAAGATTTCCAACAGTGTAAATAAGACCACGCAAAGATTAATAAATTGCAATAAGCATTTTATTCCATGACTATTGTCATGTAGGACCATACACCCATATTTTTTTTTTTTCTTTTTTTTTTCTTTCATTGTACACGCACATAATAACACCTCATGGCATCACAGATGATGTGATGTTGCATAAAGGACAGGTGTACTGTATGAGGGTCTGAATGCAGTTAAGTCATTTCACTACATTATTTTTCAGCTTGATTGAATACATGTGTGTGTGTGGGGGGGGGGGGTTGGCATGTAGTAAAGAGAATCTTACATTTATGCTCATTTCTACTGAAATTTATAAAATTTGGTGAACGATTTTGTTTGAAGTCAGCACTCATGTAAGATCCTATATGTATCATATTGAAAGAGCAGGATTAAAAATGAGTTCACATTGTGTTGATGTCCTCCTAATAAAATAACTGATGAAATATAATTTCCTTTACAGATAAGTGAAGAATGTGGGCGTCATAAAAGACCTCCTTTCTCCTATATGTACCTCATCCAGATGGCCCTGTGTAGTCGTGAGGATAAAAGAATGATGCTGAAGGAGATATGCAAATGGATTGAGGACACCTTTCCCTACTACAAACATTCCAAACCAGGCTGGAAGGTAGTTTAAATTTTACATCACAAGGTTTGAACAATCCAGTAGGTTGGCTTAAAATGTTTTCAAGCCTACCAGTGGCTCACTGGTATGAAATATATTCAGGGTCTGTGGTCATGAAACTGTCGGAGCACAAAAATTGAATTTATGTTCAGCATTTCAAACATTGCGATCTTTTTGATCTTTACGTGCAGTGAGGTTATAATCTGGAACGTGTGTGTGTTTGTACCACATACAAAAAAAATAACATGGCTTTTAAAGCGTTGGTATAAAGCAATTTAATATAGCAATACTATTGGTATATCAAATTGCGATTTACCCATGGTCTATAAATACACATAATTATGGTTTCAATACACATATAATTATGGTTTCAAGAGTAGACTATTTCTTCTGTACTCTCTAGATCAGTGATGAATTTTTCACTTATTAATTAAAAATAAAGTAAGAAAATAATGAGAAAAAAATAATAATTCCCGTTTTGTAATGAATTAAACATGTTATACAATTTCATTTAAATCTTCTCTGTTTTCCCTTTTATCTCTCTCTCTCTCTCTCTCTCTCTCTCTCTCTCTCTCTCTCTCTCTCTCTCTCTCTCTCTCTCTCTCTCTCTCTCTCTCTTATGCTGTAAGGGACAAAACTACATAAAAAAATCTGTGGAATTTGAGCTGGATGAAAACCTTGAACTTGAACTTACATCAAGTAATCAAGAGGAACCTGAGTCATGATAATTGTATGTATACACTTTCCATGGAATTTTCTAGTGTTACACGATCCCAATGATACAAAGTTGCAATACCCTGTGGAGACAAGTGGGCCAAATGGTACATTCCTTGGCATACACATACTGTAATCTATTTGATGCTTTATTTTGTTTTTGTTGTTTTTTAACCAATAATAAGGTTAAAAAACAGATTATTTTTAAATATTAAAATGTCTGAAGGTTTCTCTCCCTCTATCTTTCTCTCTCAGTGTTGGTTGCTTAGTCAGCATGTCAGTTTTACCTCAATTGATCTCTCTCACGTCGCAGGACACGGGTGAAAAGGGAGTGTCGCGAATTTTTGCCCATGCAATGCGATAATGTGTCTGGACCTACAGTGTTTAAACTGGCAGACAAACTGACCAACAGAGAGAGAGGAAGGATAAAAACAATTTTATGGTCAATAGCAATGGAAAGTAAAGCATAATAATGAATTAGATCAACTGTAAATAACTTTAAATGTTTGAATTACCTCTTGTTGGTTCGTCATTTCACTTAAATTATTCCCCACTCATTTTGATGTACTCACCCATGATCGAATGGCCGCGCATTCACTGTTTTGGAAGCTAGCCATGCATTTGTTTGTAGTGCACTACTTTTTTCATTTAAACCAACTTTCATGTTTAAATTTTAAAATTGTGCCTTTTATTTGGTCAATATGAATGAACGTAGAAGCTCAAAAAGAAAGCATATTAACAATGTGAATGGCTAAAATAGATGCAAAACTACTTTTTGTAGCAGTCACAATGGGAAGGGACGTGAAGAGTTCATTCTCTCCATCAATACACAGTTTCCTGTAGTCAATCTTAAATTCTGTTGAAACAAAAGTATGTGTATTTGTATCTGGTATAAATTAAGTACAGTGGTCCCCCATTTATAAGACCACCCCTTATGCAGCAGGAAAGTGGCCTTAAAAGAGGGTTTGCCTTTCTAGAGGGGGATCACACAGTTGTGGGTAATAACTACATATAAAGTATAAAAGGTGTAACTAATTTTTATATATTTAATATTTTCATTTAAAAATCACAGGAATATTATCTGGTTATGGACTTAATGTGATAAAACTAATATACATGTTTTTTTAAATATGAATAATCATCAATCGTTTTGCAAAACCACCTTGTCGGTAAATTCTGGGCACAAACATTTGGTTGTAACTATCCCTGTACGTCCGTCGATTCCGTCTTCCCACTTACTACAGTTGAATGTATATTGATGATGTTTATTTGAAAATTTCTGACATAAAATGATCAAAGGACTCTCCCTCTTCTCGTTTAGTCTAATTGCTTTCACTTTTCATTCTAAACTGAGAATGTCTGACAACATTTTGCGACAACTTATTCCTTCATGGGCAATATGTAGTTATCACACGAGATGCAGTGTTTACAAAGGAAGTGAGCTTGTCACGTGATTGACTTATCTTTTTTTTACTTCCTCCAGTCTGGTACCCGGTTAAGTACGTTTCATAATCTATGAGAGGGAAGCCAGAAAGTCTAACACCATTTTACAATCTGGCAACCGGATGTCATGATGACTTGAGCTGAACATTACTGTGCTTCTCAGCAGTTAGCTTTTGTCATCTTGATAATTATCAGTTGTGGTAATAGCCAGTAATTATCAAAGTGACAAAAGCTAACATCTAAGGAACAAATGGCAGTAAGGATAATTGGATTACTTACCTCTTGATATGGATTAAAGTTACTTTATCGGCATTTTGGAACAAATGTCAATGTATTGAGTTGAGAAATTAACAAATATTAGCGAGATTTTAATCTGTAAACAACCATTATGTGGCCACTCGCGATGGGTAAATTTGATCGTTTTTGCACTAAAATGTCGGCTGCTGGTCGCGTTAGAGGGGTGGCCATCCTTGAGGGGTATTTTGAACACAAACTCGTCGGTGCCAATGGATTGTGGCTGTATAAAGCGGGTGGCCGCTGGTCAGGGGGCTGTTCAAGAGGGGGACCACTGTATATGTATTACGTGTATGCTGTATCTTTGATATACCATTTGTTGTATAAATTTGTCATTAAAAGGAAACTCTGCAAGCCTTGTTTCCTTTGAATGACAAATTTATACAACTTGGGTTCTTTAATTTCTGGATTCTTAAGTTAAGTGTTTTTACTCACGATTCATAACACTTTGACCCAGACCCATACTCATGAAATGTCATTAGCATAAAGTTTGAACTCAGAATTAAAATTAGCAAATTGTCAGTAACTTGACACAAAATGAAAGTAAAATAACCAAATTTTCAGAAGTAACTAAATTTTGTTTCCTCTGCAAGTTAGTATATATTGGCACAGCTGCATCTGTCTCAAATCACACTTTTGAACTTTTTAAATTTATGTTTTCCAACTTGACAATAGCAGTACATGATATTTTGTTACACCTCACTGAAAACTGGTCTAACTTACAGAAAGAAATCGACTGCCTTACTGGGAAGGTCTTGTTAGGGTTGGAAGATCTGCATAATCCCTTGATATCAATTGTGAAACTGCCATTTCTTTATATGTATGGCTCACTGCCAATGTTATTGACATGTTTAAGATCCAGTGTTCATTTTAGGCTGTGCCATTGCACTATTAACTGTTATTTTCAGTTCACCTTTACGATTTAGAGGTAGGCTATTGTATTACCCCTGGCACTGGGATCTGCACAGATAAAACCATGTACACCCTCACTGAATGTCAACCATTCTTTCTTCCTGGGCAACAGTTTGGAGTGCATTTCATAGCACCTACCCCCAGGGGCGGGGGCTGACATTATATATACGTATACCTTGGTTACGTTTGTGCATTTAGGTCAGGTTTCTCCTTTGAATACATTCCCCCATCTCATTAACATTAGGAAAGAAGCTCCACTATCTCTCGAATCCAGCAATCGTGGAAAGACAAAAAAATGTTCTTTCCCATTTATATGCAATATAGATAAAGGGAAGAAACTCTTCTCAACCCTTCCCAACCCCCCCCCCCCCCCCCCCCCTCCTTGCCACTGCTAGGAGGCTATGGTTGTTTACTCAGTTTTTAGTATTCGCTGGTCATTTGGTCATTCTTGTCATTTCAGATTAAACATCGACATTATTTCACATTTCACAATCTTTGGTTCAGTTTTATGTTTTATGTTCATGCTTTAATTATTAAACTAGATAATTGTATACATCTCTCTTAGTACTACACTCATACCAAAAGTCACTGTGACCTATTTTTCACATTTTATTAATTTATTTTAAGTTTTTGCATTTGGATCATGACTACACATGTTTTTGGCATGATGTGTAGATACTATTCTTTCTAGAATCTTGAAATTTGGGGGTGCATCTTGATGAGCACTACTCCCTCATTTCAATATTAGGTCATTATTGTCCATATTTTATGCTTCACTGACTTGTGTTAAATTTTGTTTGATGTTCATTTCTCGGTTGTTGTTCATGCTAGAATCGTAAAATTGATAATTAAATGCATCTCGGTTACCACCACACCCTTACAACAAAAGAAGCTCATCGAGACCTATATTTCATCTTTTACTTCCATTGTTTTTGCATTTAGCTTATGACCATGCATGTTTTTGACATATTATATGCAAAGTATCCTGCCAAGAATCATGCAGCTTGGTGAATGGATGCATTTTTATAAGTTCTACATCTTTTCTGAAAAATAAGGTCTGCGACCAGTATTTCCAGCTTCAGTGACTTTGTTCAAATTTTGTGTTAAAAGTTAATACTACAGAAAATCACATTGTTTGTTTTTGTGCTAGTTGATTAAATATTTTTACCTATTTGTAATTACAATAATGTAATCTAGATACTCCTGTCAGTTAGAATTAATTGCAATGTATAGTTTCTGCAGTGCTCATTTGAAGTCATGGCCAAAATACATGGTGTAATGACCAGAACTGGCATATAAATATAAATCTTAATTAAATTATTGATGCATGAACTGCTGACTGTCGCTGCAAGGTTACTTGAAGCCTGTGACTTTCACCCAGCAAAATCTGACTCCATGTTGTTAACAGGGATAATAGCTTCTCAAGCAGATATTAAACAATGATTTTTAAACAAAATAATACTAAAGCATTAATCTTGGGTTTTTATGAACTAATTATAGTGCCTCTGTCATAGAAAAAAATATTCTTTTTTATTGTTATACGTCTTATATGCCCTGTCACAGTAAGTAGGTGGGTGGGTGAGTGAGTTGGTAGATAGGTGGTTTGATCAAACATCGGCACAATACTGGCTAGATAGTGTCAATTAAAAGTTAAAAGTTGTAATGTAAAGATAAATGATTGCACACAGATCTTTAGTTATAAAGATGCTAAGATCACTTTAGTCTGAATTTATTTTATGCATGATATTTTTAATGGCTATTGGATACTAGTAGGAGTAGCAGTGAGCTGTGGTATCACTGATTACCTTCTGGTTTATGTTTGGCATTAGGGATTTGCTTTAGTATTGCCCATAGAGCGCATAAAAAAAGGCCCAGAAAATAAAGATACAAGATCATTATGATTGACTTTAAACTGACTGAATCGAGTGCACCTCAAGCTGGCTTACTGAATAGAGTAATCTCCCTGCCAAAGAAGTATAAGCTGACGAATTTCATTGATTGATAAATATTTTACTGATTAGCTCATCACTACAAAGTAGAAGAGAGCTTTTGTAGAACCATCGATATCAGCGTCTGCACAGATAAAAGCAGATACTATATATAGCCTTACTGAATCTCAAACATGCTTTCTTCGTAAGTCCTAGGCAACAGTTTGGAGTGTGTTACATAGCACTCACCCTCAGAGGAGGGGGCTAACTTTGTATACGTACATTACAGGGTTCTCAGGAATGCTGAACTCTGCATAAAAGTATGGATACTTTTCATTTTTAGACCCATGAAAATTCCAACCGCTGAGTTTTTGTTATGTGAGCTTTTTTACTGGTGATATATAAAAATAGTATTATCACAGTAACACGGTCTTGATTGCTAGATCACATTGAGTTGTCAGCATTAGAAAATCCAGATCATTACAAGAGCAAAGCGTCGAGTCATGATCCAGATTTTTATGCTGACGAGACGTGATCTAGCAATCAAAATCATATTACTGTGATAATGATATTTTTGTTATATACCTATCAATTTTCAGATAATTTAATAAAATCATCATATATAGTTGAAAAAGACAAGAAATTGCTAAACATTTTATCCTCTTTAATACGAACTTCATCTTAAAGCATAAACCAAATTACTTTTTGAAAGGCTGACATGCGCATGAATATTAGTTTTATCATTTATGAATTAAGTTTGTGAAACAAAGCTCGCTCAGTTTGACTACCATCACTGTCAATAACATGAACTCTTCAACGCTTGAGGGCAGACTACTCATATGTGATTTACAGTTATTGTGCAGTTCTGAAATTTTGCATCACGGAAGTTTTCACCAGCTGAATGAATGGAAAGTTCTTTCAGAGGCCAGGTTGAATGATGTTGAACTGTTTCTGGCGGGACATTGTGAGAGGCTCCTAAGGGAACTTGACACGGGAATGACAACATTATTTTGACAGTTATTTACAACAAGATTGGATAAATTGTTGGAACTTGATGGTACAGATTTGTTGCAGAGAATATTACTCATTTATAATTTCAAATTCATCCATTATGCGTGAAACTCACTAACGTTACCATTTATGAATTTCCGTAATTGGGTTGTATCTACTGTACAACTGGTACGAGATTTCCGAATATGATCTTGTTTCAGATGAACATTTTGGCAATATTTTACTACTTCAAAATAAAGGAATAAATGCTTTTTTATTGTTGTTGTGACAAAAACATGGTTTAGACCTTTCAGATATTTTACATATAATGCAAGGTTTCTTAACTAACGTCGCTGTGGGAGCTTTGTTTACTGCAAGTGTTGGCATTCCATCGCTAGGGGTGCTACTATTGTCACCAGGAAACCTCGAGGATAAAGTAGTCCCAGCCTCAATTGAGAGTATGGTGATACGGGTTTAGAAAACGATAGTATCATTTTCCTGCTTATAGGAAATGACGGTAGAATTCTGGCTCTTTCTTGGGTAGAAAATTGGTAGGTGTTTAACAATCTCTTTTATTTGATTCATTTGTTCAAAGTGAGTATCAGTCATTTAGTATGCGAGCTACCAAACAAAGTTCAAGTGATTTTAATGGGATTTGGTGAAACCGCATAGGTTAGATCTTAGCAGACAAGGAGATTGAGACTAATTACACGCACATGTGCTTTGACACCTCTCTTTGATAAGCATTTCTCAGCACAGTTTAATCCATCTTATTAAAAATCCTTGCGCATTGTTCGGAACACTTTCATGTTATTGTATACTGTATTTAGAAAAAATTGTGCCAAGATTTGGGGATTTATTTATAAACTCCCACCTTAATCATCATAAATCGTCATAAAATAGCTGTTTTTCTGTGTCATCTACAGATACACCTTCGTTTTCATATTATTATCATGTGTACTATTTCGATGGCAACTTTTACATAATTTTTTGGTGCCAAGTGCAAGGCTGTTGATGAGCACAATTCTCGTGAGACTAGAGGACAGAAATTAGAAGATGTGTCTCATTTTGATAAAGAAAACAGAACGCCAAAGAGACTAAGAGATTTGTGGAATGAATCGTGGAATAAACCATTTCCGTGGGTCAAAAAAATGAGAAAACCATGGAACATTTTATTAGCTTTATGCACATGGTGTCATGATTGTGGAAGGAATAATGCAATGGCAACCCAAGGAACACTAGACTTGCAAAGTTCAACATAATCACATCAAGACATAGGGCCATGGACATTTAAAACAAGAAACTGTAACAAAATTGATGAGGGTGATGGAGGAAGGTCCAGAACTTACGGATTTAGATTTTAAAAAACCTGCTATGGAGAAATTTGTTAAAGTTTATTTAAGAAAGAAGTGAATGTAGTATACTGTGTCGCTTAAAGATGAAACGATAAAAATGAATGGAATATTGTAATTTGTTTCTTCTTCCAGTGTCTTGGAAAATTGATTGATTTGAAATGGAATTAAGCTAATTAAATAAATCAATATAGAAAAGAAAGTGTAATCACTTCCTTGATTCCTTCTAGCTGTAATTTAAATTTAAAGAATGGCAATTTAAAGGCATTGAGAATTGTTATGGTTGTAACATCACAAACAGTCACAATTATCATGGTTATCAAATGCCTTAATATTTCATTCGTTTATTGTAATACTAAATAGTTCACAATCAATGAGCATTAGCAGTCTGGTGACACAACAATACACTCATAATGTTCTAAATTATTGAAGGGAAAAACAGTGTCATTATTGGGACTGCAAGTTTAAGTTTAACTCTTTTCAAGGAAGCTGTCCTGGACTGCAACTTTTAAAATCCTTTGGTGAACCCTGCATGATTTGTACATTCTTGGTTAAGTTTTTGCATTTGGCTTAGAGCACACTGTATTAATACTGTTATACCTGGAATCATGAAACTTTGTGAGAGTATGCATCTTGATGAGTACTACACCCTCATCACAAAAGAAGGTTGCTGTTACCCATACTTCATGCTTCACTGCCTTTGGTTAAATTTTGTTTTCATTTCTTAAGCTTTGTTCATGATAGAATCATCAATCTAGATGATTGTATGCATTTCTGATTGTGCTGCACCCATACTGCAAAAGCAAATTGTGGTAATAATTGTTGGGTTTAACAGCATGTCAGCACAATATTGGATGTTTGGTGCAATTAAAACTCCAAATATGCAGATATAGAGAGTTGGAAATAAAAATCTTGGAAGATACAATCTTCCAAAATAGGCAAACATCAAGTACTAAAAAATAAAAGTTGAAAGGTAAAGATGTTAAAATTCTGTACCTGGTATAAAAGATAAAGGTAAAACATGTGATTTGACTATCAGTGTTTTTTCTCAAGTGTTTTTATTTACAAATGTATCTTATTTACTATATCACCATCGTTACCATCTTCCTTCCTATACAAAGCTACCTTTTAATGAAATGCAGGGGACATAAATTCCTAAAATTTGCTTGCTGGGTTTTGTGCTTGAACGGAGTTTCATGCTCAAACAGCTTCAATAATACAGGGTCAGAGTGTATAGATTTCAGCAAGATTCTAATTGATTTATTTGTTTTTATCCAAGCACAAGTTTTCATTTCTGTCTTCATTACTATTTTGTACCAAAACACAAAGATTTGGAACAAGTTATAGACTACCATATGTACTCATGTATATGCCAGGTCCAAATGCAAAAAACATAGACTCTGATTTGCCATCACATAATGTGCTGGCAGATCAGGGTCTTTGTTGTTTGTTCTACTGATTAGTCCTTACAAACTGCATAGACCCTGATCTGCCAATGCATTATGCGATGGCAGATCTGGGTCTATGCAGTTTGCAGTTGGTATTGGATTATATGCGAGTATATATGGTAGCTGAAATTTAAAACACAGTAATGACTTGATACATAAAACAACAAACATGCAAAGCCTGTCATTCACCTTCGTTATCTTTCTCAATATCTCTTTATTTCAGAATTCCATTCGTCACAACCTGTCCCTGTATAACATATTTGTAAGAGAATCAGCTCGCCATGGGTCATACTGGACACTGAAGCCAGATTGCATTCCCAAAGCCAAATATCACAGAGATTCCAGTCATGGAAAAGGTATTAAAAAAAGGGGGGCAGAATGCTTGAATCATTATGAAATTTCTAAAATGAATGAGAGGCTATTGACTTTATGATCACAGATGTTATTACACATTATCATCTACATCTTAGGTCTCCTGTCACATCATGATTTTAATATCAGTAATACAATGCCTGTCGCTGTTGCTATTTGCTTACCTTTCTGGGATGGAAATTACCGTTGCCCATAAAAGAAAATTCCATCCTCCCATTCGATAGAAAGTTCTAGAAGTCCAGAACTTGAAGAACACAGACCCAGTCCACTTCATAGGCCCATGCACAGTAGCCATCCTCTTTCTTTTGGGTGACATCTTTATTCGGTTGAATTAAACCATACAATTTGCCTTTTCTTGTGTCAGTTACGTTTTCTAGGCATCTAAGTACAGGTTTCCATATGGTTAGAGTGTTAACACCCTCAGTCGATTGTATATTTATTGTAGGATAAGCTCTCTCGTGAGCTTTGAGTCATTTTTGTACCCTTTTTTCAGCAGTGCCCTTTTATGTTATCCTTCCCCTACAGTGATAGGGTAGATCATAACTGTTCCAATTTCTATCATTAATTCTATTATTTTCTGGACTTGGGTAGGTATTGTCTTTCACTTAATATCTGGAATTTGTTGTGACTTCCATTTTCAGTGTGTATGTATATGTGTGTATATATATGTGTGTGTGTATTTGTATATATATATATATATATATATATATATATATATATATATATATATATTATGTTTTTTTTTTTTTTTAATATATCTGGTTTGATGGTACATTGACTAATATTTTACATAACGAATCTTAGACGCTCTTTGGGGGTCTCACACTATCATTAACACCAACTAGTGAGTTTCAGTGGTTGCACACCACTTATTATTATCCTTGTCATAAACAGTGTGTTTTGGTGGTCTCACATCAGTCATTATCATCAATACTATGTTGACAGGTATTGTATTGTTGGTGTTAAACATTTTTAAATGATTTTGGATTGCTTGGACCCTTTGCCATGTAAAAATATCAAATTGTTAAAAAGTTAACTACTCCAACATTTCGCAAGCAATCATCCTTAAGAAGTATCATTGCACTTTTTTATATTTACAGAGCAAAGTCAATCACTGCCTTCATTTTCCACCCAGCCTCGTCATATGGTTCCAGTCATGTTTAGTTCCCTTCACACATCAACACCTATATTGCAATCACACCAAGCCAATATCATCTACCAAAACCCTAGCCAGGTGACTAGCACTGCCACAAGAAAGAAAGGTAGGTAGCACTGGATAATAATAGGAATCGTACATGCGTTGTTGTTTGCAAACAGTTGCCAGAGCACAAGGAAAAATTTCAGCCCAAAGTTTCAAAAGTCTTTTCTGGATGCTTCAGCAAATGTTTACACATAGGCAACAGTGTTGTTACATAAGGTTCATATATAGTATAACAAATGTCTTCACAAGGGAATTTTTAAAAATGAAAAAAAACATGTACTCAAGCAGCACATGAAATTACAATGCTTGAGTACAGTTAACATCATCAAAGCTCACATAAATCAAGCCAGAATTCCCTCAATCATGTAAGAATGGGTATTGGTGCATGTAAGCCGAGTGGGTTTTTTGACTTGATGATGAGCTTTCAAGCCACCTTCGCCAGGATCGCAGTTCTGTTTTTAGCTGCCCAGTCTGAGCAGATAATAAGAAAAATATCAATTTAATGCCCCACCACAACAGGGGTAGGGGCATATAGTGTTGCCCTTGTCCATCTGTCTAGCTGTCACACCTTGATTAGGTTTTGCATTTAGGTCCATTCTTAGGTACTGTTGTGGAAATCTGTTTTCCATGAACACATTTCCAGTTCAGGTGGCTACAGCCATGTTAGTATTATCAACAATGTAACTATTTCATTTCAAGTTTTTGAAAGTCTATCTCCATACATTTTAGAACTTTTCATTTGATATACTATTTTTTGTTCCCTAGCCATGTTCTGTGTAGTGTGCATTAAGTTTTGCTAAGTGTTCCTGCTAGAATCTGAAAAGGGCAGGGTATCAGCCCCCTAAAATAGCTACAGCATGCATTATTCTTTGAAAGGGCACTTAATTTCACATAAATGTACAGGAGACACTACATATCTTACTAATAAAATTTACCAATTTCAAAATATATCATACCACTGTTTTAGCATTACTGGTCAAAATAGTACCGTTTGGACATCCAATATGCTGCCACAGTAGCCAGCTTGAAAATCTTGTTATTGCTACTCCTGCTGAACAGATCTGATTGTTGTATCGATATCGTGTTTTCACCAAAAGACTTTATGATGTCTAGTTGCTACCTAAATGAAAATGCAGGCTTCAACATTTATGCTAGTAAAAATGTTGGGGAACTAGTGGAAGTTTGCTTGTAGATAGTCCTTCAGACTAGTGCAAACAAAGAAAGGAGGAAGAAAAAAAACATTCGAAAGAAGTGGATACAACCCAGTCTGTCCATTTGCAGCAAGAAACTGTAAACATTTTAACAAATTCATAACAAACTTGTGACTCCCATTGCAGGATATAGTCAACTTTCTTCCTTGCCATATGTTTGACTTTTGCACAGAAATGTGATGGTCAAGCATCTTAATGACTTGGACTAGATTCCATGAGATCTGGGCTGTTCCAAGATTTTGCCCTAACCATAAGAACACATTCTCATATGTTCTCACTCGTTTCTGAATGTGCTCACCCTAACAACTTGTTGATCTCGGAACAAAAGGCATGGCAGATCAGCACTTGACATGTTCCTCCATCTTTGTTCTTGTCTACTCCTGCTTCAGAGGTGGTGTGGGATTTCAACCAAAGAACGAGGTTTCTTGATGTTAGGGTGAAAAAAACCACAAGAACATTGTTCTTGGGTCAAGAACCTTGTTCTTGTGTTTCGCACAGAGACACCCTTGATTGGCTATTGGGTATTGCTGTAATACTTGATTTATTTAAAAAATTAGTGAAAAACATGTTCTTTCATTAAATTCCGAGATTTGTTTATAACCCAGGAGTACCGGAAAATTACAGGTTTCTGCAAATATAAGCAAAGAATAGTTAGATACAACACTGAATTCTAATGAAAATTTTGAAACCTTTGCTCTTTTTTTTTTTGCTGTTCAATAAAACAGCAACCCTATCCAAATATGTGATCTGTTTGGATCTTTCTCACAGTAATCTGCAGAAAGTTGGTAACAACTTCAAGTTGTGTGTGTTGCCATCTGTTGCAAACCTTGTTACATGTTTCTGTGAATGATACATATACATATGAACATATTTTGTCTAAAATTTTTGTGCATTTGGTATATACTCACTTATAAGTCAAGTCCAACTGCAAACGACATACACCCTGATCTGCCATCGTATAATGCGCTGGCAGATCAGGGTCTGTGTTGTTTGCTTTACTGATTACTCCTAACAAATTGCATGGACCCACATCTGCCAGTGCATTATGTGTTGGCAGATCTGGGTCTGTGCAGTTTGCAGTTGGAATTGACTTATAAGTGAGTATATATGGTAAATAAAAACTTGTATGCACAGAGTCATTTGTTCAAATTTTAATGCATTTTTTTAATTCATAAATAACATTAATTAAAAGTGTCTAGAATTCTGTCGGACAAGCATTAGTGTGCCTTACCCTAATACCTAACATAGTTGACTCATGTCACCAATTTCAGTCACTTGGTAATATGTTGATGAGCAGATTTTTTTTGTAAAGATCATTTTTTCATAGTATTTAAATATTTTAGATGCAAAATAAAAAGTAGCTTTTTCTGCTAAGACGTGACTTTCTAAAGTTGTGAAAATCATAAGAACCCACATTTTGAAAAACTGTGTCAATGACACTTCTAGTTTTGATCGTTGAAAGTGCACATAACCTTGTATGGCAGAGGCTAGTACATGATCTATGTACTAAATCTTCAGGGTCTTGGTGTGCATGAGCAGTGCGCTTGCACAGGGAGCCATTTTCAGAGGGGCGCCAAATCAGAGAAGGAAAGGGGTGTAAAAATCAGACAAGATAGTTAAAATGAAACAATACCTTCTGTTTTGCACAGGGCGCTGTATTGCCTTGTGCTGGCCCTGTGCATGAGTAATAATTGAATGAAGGCATGAGAAAGGTATCAAGAAACAGCTTCAAGTTACATGAACTAACATTTGAGGATACAATAAGATTTAGCTGCTTTATCCTTATTTAATCAAAGCAATATAGATTTTGAAAGAGTACTGACTTAAAGTGCATCTATACAAAATTCTGAAATCATAAACTTGTGGTTTGTATTAAAGCAAGCTTAAAATGGTATCTCCTTGGAAATGAGTGATCCTCAGAAACCTGTTACTGGATGATATGAAGCTGTTGGGTTTAGTTAAATGCTTTGCAATGCAACCACAATTTCCAAGGTATTTGCTGTTGGAGGGAAAATTACTAAAATCCACAGAGGACTTGTAATTTTTTAACATACTCTAGTCCCCTGGGCTAGTGAATAAATTCCACAGGGGTCAATCCCAGAGATGTTGCTGATCTGACATCCAATATGGCCACCACAGCAGCAATCTTGAAACTAGTTATTGCTACTTATAAACGGATAGCCATATTGATATAGGGTTTCACCCAAAACTTCTTATGATATTTAGTTGGTCCTGAATGAAAATGGTGCTGATTTGACATCCAGTATGGCCACCCTGACAGCCATCTTAAAAATCTTTTTATTGCTATTCCTGAATGGATTGCCTTATTGATATGGGGTTTTCACCCAAAAACTTGTGTCTAGTTGGTCCTAAATGAAAATGGTGCTGATCCTACATCCAGTATGTCTGCCATATTGGTCATCTTGAAAATATTGCTATCACTACTTCTCCTAAATGAATGGTCATCTTGGTGGCCATCTTGAAAATCTTTTTATCAATATTTCTCCTTAATGGATGGTCATATCAACATGGGGTTTTTCCTAAAAAAAAAACCTTCTTATGATGTCTAGTTGGTCTTACATTAAATTGGTGCTGATTTGAAATCCAATATGTCTGCCATGCTGGCCATCTTGAAATATCATCACTACTCCTGAATGGATGGTCTTATCAATCACTAAAAGACGAATTATAACATATAGTTCCCTTGGACAACCAGTATGGGCATTATGGTGGCCATCTTGAAAATCTTGTTATTGCTACTCCTCCTAAAAGATGGTCATATAAAATAGGGTTTTCACTGAAAGACTTCTTATGATATCTAGTTGGTCCTAAATGAAAATGGTGCAGATCTGACATCCAGTATGGTCACCACGTTGGCCATTTAAAAAGCTTACTATTGCTCTCCTTCCTGAATGGATGATCATTTTAATGTGGGGTTTTCACCAAAAGACCTCTTATGATGTCCAGCTGGTCTAAATGAAAATTGTTCTGATCCTGCATCCAATATGCCCACCATGGCAGACATCTTAAAAATGTTATTGCTATGCATCCTGAATGGATGGTTATATCAACATGGAATATTCACCAAAAGACTTCTTATAATGTCTAGTTTATCCTAAATGAAAATGTTTCTGATCTGACTTTCAGTATGTCTGCCATGATCGTCATCTTGAAAATCTTGTTATTGATACTTCTCTTTAATGGGTGGTCTTATTGATATGGGGTTTTCACTAAAAGACTTCTTATAACATAGTTGGTCCTAAAAGAAAATGGTGCCCCTTGGACATCCAATATGGCCACTATGGTGGCCATCTTGAAAACCTTGTTATTGTTACTCCTAAATCGATGGTCATATTGACACTGGATTTTCATATAGTTGGTCCTAAATAAAAATGGTGCTGATTAATGGTGGCCATCTTGCAAATCTTGCAATCACTGCTGCTCATGAAGGGATAGTTGTATCAGGTTCACTAAAACACTTCTCACTACATGCAGTTGGTTCTAAATGAAAATTCTACCAATGTGACCTCTCAAAATTTTAAAAATTCTCGTAGCAGCTACATATATATTTCTTTCAAAAAAGACTTTTTTCTTGCAATGTATGATTATTCCAACACTAAAATATTGCTGATCTAACCTCCAAAATGGTTGCCTTGATGACCATTCTGAAAATCTTTATATGATTACTTCTAGCCGAATGATATTATGGCAGTCTGTAGCTGTTTCTAAATGAAAATGGTGTTCATCTGACCTCCAACATGGCACTATATTGGCCATCTTGATTATCTTGTTATTGCCTCTTGCATGAATGACGGCATTGGCACAGCACTTTCTTTACAACATTTTTTCAAATTTTAATTGGTTCTAAATACAAATGATTTGAGATCTGACCGCCACCATATCCAAATGTTTCTGCAGAAATTTTGAAAGCCAGATCTAATTGATCAAAAATGTAAGAGATGATTTCAGTACTCTGCATTTAAAAAGAAGAAATGGTCTTTTCTTGGATTTCTGGAAAATCTTCATGACAAGTAGAGCATAAGTCCATTTGAAGGGCCCTTGTTCAGCTTGTAATTTTACAAAATGTCACTGTTAAAGCATAACTAGAACTTATTTACATTAGCTGACAATGGATATTGAAGGGGTTGTCTATTCCATGTACAGCATCTTGAGTAAGCAACAGTTTACATTCCCTCCAGACTTTGAATAATCCCATAAACTCTAAAATTTCTCATACGAGTATTTTTAATATGTTGAGACTTTCCAAAAGTCTAGTCCAGTTCTGACTTTGTTCAAACAGTCTATAGAGATTTTCAGGTTCAAGTCCCCAGCTACTTTGTCATTTGTATGAAACCAATTGATTGCCAATTTCACCTACTTCCTCCTGCTTTGAATAAGTTTTGACCCCAAATGTATATATTACATATTATCGGATGACTTGTCTGTCCTTAAATACCACATTCTTTTTATTCCATTCTCATTAAATATAACCATGTGTTTCTTTTCACTGATGTTTGGGAAGTCACAAACTTAGTGCACCATATTGGCACATACTAAAAGTCCCTTCCAGACTGCCCAGTGCAAGAAACTCTGTATAGAGATAACATGCCAAGCCAGAAGGGGCACTGTACTGGAAATTACAGGGGTGGCAATCAAGTAAATTAAATAGAGGCAGGGTGTAAATCTAATGCCAGAAACAGTTGAGATGTGCAGGGTAGGGGGGTAGGGCACCCCATCCTTCTGTACCTGTCTAGCTGGAATACTGTTGCCCACATTTGTTCATCTGTGCATACATGTATGTATATTCAATATGTCATGAATTGTAACACAGAGGACACATTTCATAACGGCTTGTTGGAATAGAAGGACTATGTTGATTTTTTTACCTAAACTTCAACTCTGCTGGTTATGGAAGCTATCAACAAGTGTTTGATAGGAGGGAGTAAAGAAAGAATAAACATAATATTAAGGAATAGTTAAGTTCATGTTGACTAAAATCTGGCATTAATTTTTAAAAAAGGTATCTTGTTCCACTCTCTGAACTTAAAGAGTTTTGAAGATAACTTCAAAACAATGGATGCACAAAAGAATAGTTAATTTTTATATCTTTTTTTTTTTCAGGTCCTCTTCCCATACTGCCAAGACCCTCCCCATTTGATCTTCAGCCACAAGCCTATGCACTCATTCCAATCCAAAACCTACCATCCAGTTTTGACCTGAGTGCACAAACTCCCACATCAACAGTGCTTCAGCTAGCAACACCACCACCAGTCATGGCCACCTGTCTTAGTCCCAGTATTAATGAAGGTAGGAAAATGTGTAGAGAAAAGTAAAAGAAATTAAGAAAGAAAGATACTATTTTACTTATGGTTAACTAAAAACTATCTTAAGATAATAAGAATCAAATGTTTTGGAGACCCACATGTACTTGTCTAGCTGTCTTGAAATTAGACAAACTTAGCTCTAAAGGAAAAATTATGTAACTAAACACACATAAAATACCATGAGACTGATCAGTTGTCAAGTTACATTAAAAAAAAAGACATGGTTTGTGGCAGACAGATGGAGTGCAGGAATATGCATCATTGCAGATAGCTTTTCATAAGTTTTGGAAAACAGTTATAGTTTTTACAGTAACTGGAAGGTAGGGTAGGGTTCATTATTCAAATTGCTTCAGCACTAAAAAACCTTCATGTGTTGCTGGGCTGTAATCAAACCAAACCACTGGAATGTTTGACTGAAGAAGGTCCATTGTTTTGCACATAATGTTCAGTTTCTCAAAACCATCTCTCTACATATTGCCTGGCCCCAAATTCTCGGATAAAGGACCTTAACCTTCATTTTCTTCTGATGATAGTTTATATTAATAAAGTCTTAGCCATGTTAGAGTTGGACTGTTGGTAATTTTACTGTAGTTGGACTGTTGGTAATTTTACTGTAGTTGGACTGTTGGTAATTTTACTGTAGTTGGACTGTTGGTAATTTTACTGTAGTTGGACTGTTGGTAATTTTACTGTAGTTGGACTGTTGGTAATTTTACTGTAGTTGGACTGTTGGTAATTTTACTGCAGACTAAATTTACCATATTTGTCTCCATGTTCACATTTGTCCAGATCCATACTATTAACTAAGGTTGACTGCACAGGTTATGTATTAGGCTGGTCACTTTGAATAGGTTGTAAGCCAGACCAGTCAATTGTAAAGATGACAACTTACAGTAATGTAGGAACTGGCAGTCTCGCAATAGAAAAAGGATTATGCAGTAAATTGAATTTCATCTGCTGAATGTTTTAGTGTAAAACATGTAATATACTTCAAGGTTGCATCTAAGACATGCGATTTTAAAAAATCCCACTAAAATTAAAAATTTTGTGAATAATTTTTTAATCTTTGCTGGCATAATCACACAGATTTGGTTGAACTAACACTTAAGTTTCTTTAACAAAATGAATATGTCTAATCTCACTAACACGATGAATATGTCTAATAACATTTGGTTAGACATACTCGTTTCATTAAAGAAAATACACACCTAGTTCAATCGTCTTTGGCATTCCTTGGCTACAGTTACTCTTCAAACAACTGAAATGGTGGTCAACAGAGTTTGACAAATGCAACCACATGATTGTGCCTGGATTTACTTTGATAAGGAAAATGGTATCTGAGTAAGTAGTATACAAAATGAATTGCCAATATGGGCTGCCAACTGTGTGAGATATTCTTGAAAATTTGGCCTCTGTTGATGCTGTCAGAACAGAGCTACACAGCACTGATTGTTATAGTAGTAAGACATCAACTTCTCCATCATACATACCAGGGTCGACAGAGCTACACAGCAATGATTGTTAAGGTAGTAAGACATCAACTTCCCCATCATATATACCAGGGTCGACAGAGCTACACAGCACTGATTGTTAAGGTAGTAAGACATCAACTTCCCCATCATATATACCAGGGTCGACATCTTACATTGTAGGATTAACATTATATAAGGTCCCAGCAGATCTTAGTCACACCAGTTTGTTCTATTGATTAATTTGAATGATCGACACAAACACTAATGATAGTAATGCCTATGCATCACACATGATGTTCAGCAGTATGTTGATTCTCAATTTCTTTTTCTAATTTCAAAGAACAAGTCTGTACTGGATGTGTTTATGGAGGTTCTTCATTTCAGTTGTACTTTCTTTTGATAGCAAAGTTCAAACATTCAGTGCTGTTTCAAAACTTAAGGATGGACAGATGTGTGATTGTATTGTGGAAATGCAGCCAGGTTAAGATTTTTGCTGGCAAGAGTAAAGAAAAACATTCAAAACATGAGTTAAAGAAAGAAAATATGGATTTTCATTGTCATTTTTTAACACTAGGGGGGAAAAAAAAAATATTATAGCACTTACTTCTGCTTTCATTTTCAGTTACTTTTATGATACCCTATTGAGAGGCCCTAACTGTGACCAGATTTGTCTCCCTTTTTTCAACATTAAGGGGGGACAGTGTCCAAATTTACTAAATCCTAGATGCAACCCTGTACTTGCAATTCAAAAGAGTTTTTAGTCATTTTCTAGTTGCCGCATTATGATTCTGTAGGTATCTGGAGCATGACCAGTTGACATTTTCATTCACCAGTATGAATTTTTATTCGCAAATGTGACCATTTTAGTCACAATTCGGAGCACAGAGAAGTACCTTTAAATCTAAATGGCACCGTTATAAAATTATTTGTCTAAATTCATCATAAACACCAACCTCACAGAGATATTTTGTGAAATAAATATGGAAATAGTTATAGTCACATATTTCATTCGTGAGTGTATCCTACCTATACAGTGTGAAATAAAAAATCAGACACTGACAATGCTAGTTAGCTCTCCCTCGTTATAACATGCTAGTCGGGGTCCATAACCGCCGCCGTGTTATGTACTGAGATGCATTATATTAAGAACTGCAATATGTACAGAACTGTGATATAATGAGAATAGTTTAACATACCTAACCATGGTATAGTGGGCACTATCAAAATTTTTTAAATAAAGGTGTTTTGAGAAGGAAATGAAGATATAAGACTAAGTTTCACCTTGTTTTCTTTCAACCCATATTGTTATACATTGGTATGATTTTGGTTATGGGGTCCATAGTAGTACTGCATTATATCCAGAATCAAGTTATAATGAGGCACGTTATAATGGGGGAGAGCTATAATAGCACTTGGTAATATAAATAATTACCATCAATCCTGCCTGTCACATGCAAATGGAAGGAACTATTTATGAATAATTGCTTTACAAAGATCCTTAAATGCGTGGTAGTTAGAAAAAAAAGAATTACTTCATCCAATCTTAAAAGTAAGAGGACTTATTATTCACAGCATCTCCCACATTATCATCATCATAATGGATTGAAAATGGACTAATTTGAAAGTGCAGTGTGTCAAAATGTTCTAAAGTACATGCAAAGCATATTCTAATGAGTAACAATTGTTATTATATACTCAATTTTTTCTCCAGTAACTTTGCATTGTCAGAATCGTGCAGTATTTTTCAATACTGCACGGCTTCATACTGCATGACACGTGTCTAAAAATAGTATCGCGTGTTAGGAACTACTTTTTATAATAAACAAACAATGTACGCAAATGTAGCAGACACCGGAGCTTTTGCTTTTTTAGATTTGTCTGTGGATGAACTAAGCAAGCTGTTTGAGAATAGAGATGATAAAGCTGACGATGTGGATGAATTCATTGAGTCACAAAAAAAACTTTCAACCAAGCAAGAGACTGAATGTGATATTCACAATGTCCAGCGGTGGTTTTATGACAACAAATGTGAGACATGCAGTATTGAAAATATTCTGATAATTTTAAAACTTATTTAGCTTATGGTTCAGACTATGAACTGTGCTCCCTAGAGTCTATACAAAATAGCATAGAAAGGCATCTTAAGACCAAATGATATTCCTTTTCTCTCAGAGACCACCCATTTTACAAGCCCAAGCACTAAATTCGAAAAAATATAACTAAAGAAGGTGGGTTTTTTGGTATAAAAGCAAGTACCTCGGAGCCAATAAACCACGATAACGAAGAAGCCTTATTTTCTGCTGACAAAATGGGCTCTCACACCCCAGCCGCTTTGCAATTTTGCCTGTTTTAATTTTTTGTGAAAATGTTTGGATTTTTAGTACAAGTCATATAGGTCATGTAGCTGGGGTCCATCCAGCAAATATCATACAAGTGACAGTACATATAAATATGTCATCTATAGCTGGTAATAAGAATGGCAATAAATGTACTTACTTTTCTGCATCTTGAATTTCTTCTAAATGTACTTTCTGATCCACGGCGCAGAATTGCACTGCAATCTAGACTACATATCCAACATAAATCACTTTCCAAAGGAGAATTTACTGCACTCCAAAACGAAATGAATTTGATATTCCTTAACAAAAATATTTAATCCTGCATCTTCTTGAGAATTTCAATTAAAAGAATTTCATACTTTGTCCACCTTATGATTCCAAACTATCAATGGCAGAACAGTAACACATGTGTAGCTTGCTGTCGAGGCCAGTCCCTCTAGCTACATGTACATCGTACGTAATCGACCCAGTTAATAATGCAAGTTCACCACAACTAAAAGAGCAGAATTTAGATCGACAAAAAAACAAAATCCCTCCATTCCAGAACAAGTGGGAAAGTTGTTCCGAAGCGCAGTCATTCACAATATGTCTCAAAATTTCAATTTTAAGTAGTCCAAAATGAGATTTCTTTTTTAAATGAATGACTGAGCGCACCAAAGTTCAAAAGTCACTGAGTGGTGCCATGTGCACATGAATACTGTTACTGTGTATTTGTTTAACTACAGTTGTGTATTTACTTTGGAATATAGCAGAAATTCAGTTACTTTGTTTCTTGTAGTGTGTTCTTCTTATTATTGAGCCTTAGGTAGAAAAGCAAAATGAGTATATAATAAAAAGTTTACTACATTTGTATATGAAAATATGAACTCGTTTTTTCTGAGCTATACTGCACTCCTGACGTCATGCAGTATAGATCAGAAAAACTCGTTCATATTTTCCAATACAAATGCAGTAACCTATAATAACAACAGTATGCAGACTTTAAGAAAACAAATATTACAGATACTACGAATTTCTGATACTGTTATGATTTTAGGTGAAAATATATAACAGTGCAGTATTATGTGTAACACCAAAATGTAGTGTTAAATACATAACATTATTAAATAAAAGAAACTGATATCACATAATTACTTATATAGCACTTTTTACAGCTACAATTGCAACATTGTTTCTACGAAGATTTTTTTAAAATACAGGCTACGGTTCAAGGTAGCAATTTTATAGGCAGTCTACTTTTGCAAAGATGCAGCATGCCAGAGTTCTGTTTATTAGGCCCTTCAACTCTGTCACTGAATTGCATGACTCTTCTCTGTTGTACTAAAATTTAAGCTTATGAATGATTATGAATGGAAGTCAAGCCCACAAGTTTGATGTTGTGATGAAGTATTGACAAGTAAAATAAAGCAATTGGATTTATGATCACCCTGGATAACATGAGATGGTCTTATTTGTTTGCACTAAGAATTGTAAACTTGCATCAGCCGATTCGTGCTATGATTGGTATAGAAGGGTTGGTTGTGGGTGTGGACTGATGAGAGGACCATCTATGCTAGAAGTAGCCATATGCAGACTTGGTTTCTTCATAACTGTTTATGTTATACTTTCCAGTTGTCATTGTTAGGATGATGAACCACAGGCTGGTAGCTAATATTAGGAAACTACTGATAGACATTTGTAGGGGTAAACAGGTCTGCTTATATAATCTCAAAATTTTCTAACCCCACCACAGATGTGTTAGGGGCTCATAGTTTTACCTTTTTCCATTCATCTATCTATATGTCCCTATGTCCACTTAAGTTTTGCGTTTGGGTTGCTTTTTCAAGCACTGTGGTGGGGCATCCATATTAATAAACAAAGTTCATCTCTTTTATGTTTCATTTCTTTTCAGTTTCTAATGCAGTTGCTTCTATTCAAATTCCTGGTGCTTCGTACACAAACAACTCAGCTAGTACTGTTATGAAGGGTTCAATAAAACTTGCAGGCGTCGCCCCCAAAATACAACCCACCCACAGTCATGGTAGAAGGAAAGAAATAAACATTGTCAGGCAGGCCTGGCTTGATGCAGAACTACAATTAGAGACACCTTTAGAAGGCAAAAGCGCTATCCTACATGATCCATTGGACAGGGAAAAGTCCACTAGTAAGTCAGGACGTGGCAAAAGAAGTAGAGTGAAGATTGGGCTTCCAAGGCCAAAGATATACAAAGAAAAGACGCGTAGTGACAAAAGGAAAGAAAAGGAACAGGCTTCCAAACGTAGACGGATGCAAGCTGAGAAGGACTTGTTAGAGGATAGTTCAGATGAAGAGGAAGTAGGATCTGCCTTTTTATTAAATCTTGAAAAAGATTTTACAACACCCATGAAACATATTCTTGATTCCATCAATGACTCTAGTCATTCATTGTCCACATCAACTCCAGTTAAGGATGAGGAATGTGGGGCTTCCCCTGATTTTGTGTCCCCTATAAGGGGTATGACTCCTTTAAGATCCGGTACCCTCTTTGATGGAAGTTTTCTAGATACTCTGAAAGATTCTGACTCTGACAAAGGGCTAGGCTTATCTCCAGATTTGCATGGTGCTAGAAAATACTCACCAAAAATATCACCAGGAAATTCAAGATCTCCAAATTCTTCCTTATTGGATCTCAACGTGCTTCCCTTTTTCTCGTCACCCGACAAAGGGGATGTCATTCCAGAAGGAAATAGCGTTAATGGACAGAATCTTTCTCGCTTTTTAGCAGAATTCAACATTGACCCTAGTCTTTTAGATACAATTAGTGATGAAATGCCTCATTTCAGTTCAAACTCTTAACAAAACCATGACAATAGTTGATGCAAATGTCATTGAGAATTTGATTTTGAGAATTTCCTTTACCTTATTTGCTCCAGTAAGACACTTAGCCCATTTGCAAACATTGTAGACCCAGATTTGATGTTGCACAATGTGCAAGAAGATACTTAAAAAATAATTACTTGACAAGAGTTAAGAAATAATTACTTGACAAGAAGTATCTATTTCAAAATCTGTTTTCAGTGATGCAATTTTAAATAATCTCAGAGGATGATAGTGCAAAGGGTTTATGTAAAATTGCAACATTGAAAAACAGGTATTTATCTTTTGTAACAGATACCACTTTTCATGTCATTTTTTCGATTCTAACATGAAAAATAAACAAAATTCAGCCTGTTTAAACCAATTGCACTTTATTGACCTAGTGCTTCAGCATGCAAATGTTTAATTTAACCTTTAGCTGCATACCCCTGCGATAATGTTGCAACTTCATGTCATACTGAGCATTACTGTTGATGACACATGGCCATAAGAAGGATCAACTGCAAGGAAACGGGTTCATGTTAAATTTGTAATTTTACGTGAATAATGTAGACCTTGATCAGCTGGCTTATGCAAAAGCTGATCTGGATCTTAACACTTATTGTTGGTTATGCATTAAACAGTACTAAACTTTTCAGCTCATCTATTTTTTGAAATGTATTATGATCTCATTTTAATTTTTTGAACTAGGGTAGGGGAGGGTGGTTATGAATGTCATATTTTACACTGAGAGGCACCTTCCTTCACTTATTAACAGACAGCTTTGTCACCCAGGTAAGTTTCCTTTAAATAGGTATTGTTAGCATATAATAAAGCTTTCCAAAATTTGATCTAAGCCCCGTCTACTCTCATTTACATTAAAAAAATCTTTTGTGATGTATCAAAATTTATGAAATTTTACAGACTTATCTCTTCAACTGAAAATAATATTACTTTCAAATGTGAGCAAAAATAAAATAATAGTTGAGTTATTTCCACTCAGAATTACTATACATTTCCTATATTTTACTCCTGTTTGTGGGAAAAATTTCCATATTTTGCCCCAGTCTGTATAACATTATGTAACTACTTATACCAGACCTTATTTGATAGGCCTTCCATCATCTAGGTAATTAAGCAAGGGACTGCCAAGTAAGTCTGACTGACATGTTGGAAAGGTCCATTGGTCTAAACTCTGGCACTCAAAACTAAATAATTAGCTCCATCTGTCACACAGACTGAATATTACAAATTATGATCTGGGAATGTTTTTTCATGGGTAATTTGGAATGGTGTCATTTCATCCTATTAGGAAAACAAAAAATTAATAAATTTACAGTGGCATCAACAGTATTGAGATTGCATCTTAAAGTTCAGTGTTGCAAGTATTACAGTGTGGTACATTATTGCATAGTTTGCAGCATTTTCACTAGCTAAGGGTCATTGATCCACTTCATTCCACACCGACTCTTGGTATATGTAGCTAGCCAAAACTGTTTTGAACAAATGCCCCTCTTGGAGATGACAAAGTTACAGCACATAGCAAGCAAAATCAATTGACCAATGAGAGAACTAGTTACGTGACCTGGTAGGCATTCAATATGCCGACTTCTGTGATGTCTTCAATGCCTCGATGCGAAAGAAACTTGTATGTTAAAGGTTAAATTAAAGGAACTTCCTTGCTATGATTATTCCCATCTGTAAATGTAATGAGCAATCAGATTGGATCAGTTTCATTACGCTCGTGTAGTAAAAATATATCTACTTTATCAAACAACATTTTATCTCTCCCTCTCTCTCTCCCTCTCTCTCTCTCTCCTTCATATAGACCTATGATCTTATGTCATTTTAAATCGTGAATCATTTTGTAATGTTTCAGCTTTTGTCAAAGCCGCCAATAATCCATCAGCAAGCAAATTGTTCCAATAAGATTTGATTACTTCAATGTCCTAACCCAGAATACTATGAAAAGTGTTGGGGAAAAAAGGTCCAACTATTTCCATGACAATTTGAAAAGTGTATCATTGTCTGCTATTTTCATATCTACTGTTAATTTTGATGTTAGGGTAATGTATTATACAAAAATTGCTGTTGAAAGTTTCCTGTAAAAAATGTCCTCTTACAGTATTAAAAACATTTAATCGTCAAAAAAAGCGATATACTGTACATTATCACAAATTTGCGATGGCAGAACTTTTCACAGCATAAGTAAAGATTATGAACTACAAGCTGGCCTTTCATTTCTAGGTTTAAATCAGCCGTAAATACTCTTCTTATGGCATATATTGGAGTGAATTTAATTTGTATTATTTTCTATATTGATATACTGCTTATTATTATTTATTTGTTTATTTATTTTTGCATTTATTTATTTATTTATTTATTTATTTATTTATTTATTTATTTATTTATTTATACTCAGTATGAAAGTCTTTCTATACTATTGTGTTTTGCATTGGAAGTGTATTTGTAGTGCACACAGTATGTTGCGGTAGATTTGAGAGACATTAATAAATATAATAAATTTGTTTTTGGGAAGAGAAATAAAGAATTTTGCTGTGGTGGAAAGGGAGGGGTTTTCTTTGGTTACATATATACAGAAACTCTGGGGGATAATGTGTGTTCCTTGTATGGCATTGTTTTGAAGAAACTTGGAGTTTCATTGTCTTATGTCAGAAGTGTTTTGATACATAATCCACTGTATTAGTAATTAAATTACTTCTGTTAATTTTTATCAGTTCTTTAAAGACTGTTGTGATAGTTTTGTATGCTTTATTTGTATGCTTTGCATACAATCAAATGCAAAAGAATGATTGATATAAAAATAAAAATGCATGAAATATCAACATGTTGAAGTATTTTAGTCTTACTCAAGTATTCAGCCCTCTTGCATCAAATAGGCAATCTATTTAAAACTTTCCTGCCACTTTATATGATCGGTAGTGATATTCATGTGAAGAAGAAAAAAATTCTTGTAGTACTTTTTAATCCCTAAGCTATAAAACAAAAGATGATAATGTGATCCCATCTGTTTGTCAGTATGTACAAGTGTAATGTTTTTGAACTCTTCCCACACCATTATAACTGGACACTTCAAACTTGAGTCAATGATAGTCCTATGGTTGTGGATTGTGTCTACACTTTTGGAATTTTGACCTCATCCCAGGAGGTGGGACTGGGAGGGTAGGAGTAATTTACATATATTTCAAATAACTCCAGAATTGTTTGTCTCACATGTCTGAGAATTGGCTTGCGGGATCAATGACCCAAGTGTCAACACATGTCAGACTGGGACCTCTGGGTCATGCCTTGGAGTCTTTCCCTACCCTCATTGGACTTAGTCGCTGGGTAGTAGCAAAAAACTACTGCGGTCCCAACCATATGACCATATATACACTTATAGGGTGTGAAAAGACAGATTTATACTTGCAACTGACATTGGCATCAGGGTCCTTACTTAGCCCATGAGGGACTAATCCCTGTTGTCATAGCATGGAAACTAGAGATCCCCACCATAAAAGTATGTATATAATTACTGGACATGAGAACACAATTAGTACACACCTAACCCTTGGGGCAGTTCTTACCCTCAGGGATCTATCCAAGAGGCTCAAACTTTTGGATGTAAGTCAAAATGGCAAATTGTAGGGATACATGTTTTCCAAACAGAATTCAAGGTTTTTTTTTTTGTTTTGTTCTGGCCTGCTTTAGTGTGGTGAGATATAGGTATTACTTTTGAGTGGCGACTGTGATCGGCATGGTATCAACATTAAAGTTTTTAGCAGTAAAATGCTGGGGAGGCAGGTGCATCATTGCAGAGATGCAGTTGAGACCGAGTTCCATGGAATACTTTGAATTTTCTTCAGGTTTTAATTTCATTTTCTTCTTCTGCAGCACAAGATGGAACACTGTAAATACTTTATCAGAGATTTTACACCTTTCTTGTGTTGTTAAATAACCATATCTGACGTGACAAGCCCTCGTTCCAAATGAAGCAAAATGACTTACTATGCTTTTCATTTCCTCCCCTTTATAGACTAACAAATACATCTGCCTTTTTATTAATATGATAATTTGCCAGTGGACAAAGTATTTGCATTATCTTCGCAATCTGTCCGTCATACTTCTATTCAATTCTTTGCTGAGGAGCTTTATGATATTATGATAGACATAAGTTACGTACAAGATTCAGATAAAAGTGACAGCTTATATCAAATAATTTTCCAAATCATAAAGGTTTAGCATTGATAATGAAATAATAAACCATTTACTGAAGTAAATGCTGAATGTAATAAATGACATTATGTATACCCTTTTTTGGACAATTAAAAAAAGGGAAGATTAAGTGCAAAATGGCATACAAGATAAATAAAAAAGTACATTTTGTGATTTTGTCATAAGTGTGTAATAATTATTAGGAAAGAAAGTTGCATACTTTAATAAAAAGGATCTCAGTGCTTGCGATTGACTATTTTGTCTCAGCTAAATAACAAAGGTGAAAGATAGTCATTTATTTCAGGTTAGTTATATTGTGGTTTTCAACAATGTTAGCCTTTGGTTCTTGATCGACGTTAGTCTTTCTACATGGAGTTCCCTTAGTCTTGATTGACCTGTTTTAGCTTACCAGAAGTAAAGTGCAGGGCATCTTATTCTCATCACTTATTAGTGCAGCTGACAGTTTTTACATGAGGTCGCAACAACATTTTGATTGGCACATCACTACTGTGACTTTTATGATATAATCACATACATTTTTTACATAATATGCAATTTTCTATCGGTCTAAGTTCAGAACTTATCTGTGTTGGACCACATTTCTAAGTTAACTCTGAATTCTTCAATGTAAACCCAAAAATTATGCACACTATTTTTAAAGATCCAACAGTTTCAAATAGATACTTGTCATTTTAATGCTTTTACAGCACCAATATGTGCCATTTTGTTCAAAACCCATGATTATTTTTTTCTTGTAGGAATTTAAAAGTACTGAAATATGAATAAGAAAGTGATTTGTTTCATGCCTTATATTGTACCAGGCATCTTAGCATGAAATCTGCTCCTCTGTCCTACCCATCATTTAGACCGACTGGATGGATGCATGCATTTTCTGTCCAGGTGTTGTACACAGAAACTTAACACGCTGGCATGATTGATGGTAAGCCCAAGTTATTCAACAATTATTGGAATAGGTATTGTCATGATAGAGTACTGACAGAAAACTTGGATGGCATTGTTTGAAATACATTGAATATGAGGAGTATGCTGATGAATAAAAAAACCCCACAGATTCATGGTCAGTAACTCCTTTTTCATTCTGTTAATAACAAATTAATGGATGTACATTGTAATCATAAAGTTATCATCAATTCTAACACATCAAAAATGGTACTTCTCAATCTAAAAACTTATCACCCTCAAAATTTAAACCTTGTGAAATTTACTTCCTTGCATATTCGAATAGGGTGAAAAGGGTACTTAAATGAAAAATATGGTATTTTCTGTGCAAATATTGGAGTCTCAGAGAAAATACTTTGCATTTTCAAGTTGAGAATCAGCCATAATAATAGTATTATGTACTTAAAGAAGAAATTGTCTTCATATATAAATACTGCTGGACAGGTATGGAATTAAATAGATTTGTATGCTTTTTTTAATCTTGCTTTTGTAAGTACTCTGTGTAGTGTTTTTATAAAGGGTATAGGTGAGGTTAGAATAATAAACTTTTTTGAAGTTTCTATAAAAATGTTTTTCCAAGCTGCATGTAAATCTTGTCTGATGTTGATATCAAGGCATCAGGTAATTTTGCCTTTCAGAGAACATTGTTGTAGGTAATCAGCCGCATGTTGAAGTTCAGTGTATTTCTAAAGGTTTTTTTTTTGTGCTTCCTTGTAGAAAGGAAGGATGTAATTTGGTAAAATCCACTTTCGTTTGGGATTTTCACATCCAGCTATTTGGTCATCTATTTTATTCTTCTTAGGATCTCTCCTGATCATGTTGGTAGAGTTCCTGGCACTATTTGGATCTAAATCTTGGGAATTTAGGGGTGGGGATCACTTCACCACTTCAAGTGGTGTAGTTAAGATGGGGAAAGATTGCTTTGGGGGGGGGGGATAAGGGCTGTGCCCTCAACTGTCTGCTGTATCATCCCCAGGTCTCTTCCCAGTTTTGTATTGATTATTATTCAACAGAGGGAAAATGTTGGGTAAATGCATACATACATTTTATTGCCACTCTTGCTTGATGCAAGGTTTTATAACCCATGCAATTGGTGTTTTTATTGTGCAAATCAGGCTAAGTCAATTTGGCCTGTAAGCCGGTCACATGTCTCAAATTTGCAGCCTATTCAGTTGTTATTATTTTTAGCAGTGCAACCAGCACTTGTTGCTGCAAATTGTAAACAAACATATTTTGCAGGGGGATAAAGAAAAGATGACTTGCACTCAACCATGAAATTTATTTATATATTTAACAAGATTTAAATATTATATTTCTTTTCAAAAATTCACTGATTTCATTTTTTTAATAATACAGAGCAGTACTTTAGTGTTGTAGAGATTAAAGATGGATTCAAACTCCACAGATGTATATGACTGGTGGGCTATTTAAGGAGAAGCAATAACAAGATTTTCAAGCTGGCCACTATGATGGCCATATTGGATGTCAGATCAGCACCATTTTTATGTAAGATCAACTAAACATCATATGAAGACTTTGGGTGAAAATCCCACACTGATATGCCCATCTGTTCACGAGTGGTAGCAATAAAAAGATTTTCACTATGGCTGCTGTGGCAGTTGTACTGGATGTCAGATTGGCACCATTTAGAACCAACCAAATCTCATAGGAAGTCTTTTGCCATCTGGTAAATTCAGTTATTGCTTATTCTCCTGAACAGATGGTCATATCAACATGGGATTTTCACCAAATGATTTCTTCTTAAGTCTGCTTGGTCCTAAATGAAAATGGTGCCAGTCTGGTTCCAAATGAAAATGGTGTTTATCTGACCACCAACTTGGTACCATAGTGGCCATCTTGAAAATCTTATCACTACTCCTCTTGCATGAATGATAGCATTGAAATGTAGTTTTCACCAAAAGACTTCTTGCAATACCAACATATCCACACTTTTGTAAAGGAATTCTGAAAACCAGATACAATTAACCTTTTGGTCAAGTCAGAGGTCATTACTTGCATTTTTATACTTTAATGAGCTTATGAACACAGTAACTTGTATATATGCAAGTGAATTTTTAGTAGACTTTGCATTCCAATGAACAAGTTCATATTTAGCTGTACTGGCTTGTGAGTATGATCAAACAAGTATAAATGGATTTTTATGAAACCCAGTTTGTGGATGTATCTGATAACTACCTTGAATGATTCCACATAAATAACTTCTTTTTTTTTTTTTTTACAAAATAATAATTACAAATTTAACCAAATTTAGCATATGGGTATGTCTTGACATTGACACAAGTTGAATGATTTCTATTTATGATATCAGATTGAGAGTCAAAGGCCATGGTGAGGAATTTTTTACTGCACTTGTAGGTATCTTGTGAACATGTTAACTCAGACATGTAAGAAAATATTTTTGTTACCATATTTGGTATGTTGGAGTTTCTTAAGAATATCAGAGACGATTTCAATACTCAGCAGTTAAAAAGAACAACAAAAAAAAAAGGACAGAAGAAATGGACATATCTTGGATTCCTGGACATTCTTTTTGGCCAGTAAGCATCAGTCCCTTCAAAGGACTCCTTGTTTTGAAGGTGCTGGGGATACCATATATACTCCTGAAACCACTGGGTGCAAATTCACAAAATACTGTATTTATGTTGCCTCTGTGATAGCCATTTGCAAGAGGGGTGTCATCCTTGGCTTCTGCCCCTGTGGTTCCTAAGTCAAAGGTAAAATCTACAAACAACATTAAAAATTTTAATTACATTTAATTTTTCAAATATTTTCTGACCAAACTTCATTTAGACAGTCATAACAGCATCATAATAGTAAGATGCATCATATGTGATGGAATTTGCATTATGATCTCTGAGTCAGCTTCTGGATGTGGGTGCGACTTCGGGGAGGGGAGGGAGGGTTGCCATATGCAGTAAAAGTGGGGGGATTTGCAATGGTCAGCAGTTGCTCTAGTTAGTTGATAGATTGCTTTTGAAATCTGGTACATGCATCAACTAGCACAAGATCCATATTTAAAAAATAAACAAGGTTCATTGACAACACAGTAGGTACAATATTTAATAGAGGTTGAACTATTTTTTATCAAGAGGATCAAACTGACTGATTTTTGGCCCAGATCTGTACGATACAGCACTCCCTCACTCTAAGGCCCTTCCTTCTGTAATTTAAGAAAAGAAAAACAAATGTCAGCGCAAAAAGTGTGAAAAGAAGATTACCAATACCACAAAAATATGAAGTAAATTTACCTTGTATCCGGTACCAAAACATGATCAGATAGCATCTGTGGGTTACATCTCTGATGCTCATATAAACCTAGTTTATGATTTGACCTATTGGATTATGTCACTCAAACTGTAACATATTTAAATAACAATGGACAGCTCACCAATACTATCACTGACAAGGTGAGACATTACATTACAGAGGCAATTAAATTTTTTCCCAGCATTCACGTTTGATGTTCCAACAGAGAAGTTACTGTCACAGTACTGAGTATAGCTGTAACTTTAAAAATGTACAACTATATTGCATTATATTTTCAGTACATGTATTTAATGATAGTTAACACTAATTCATATAGGAATTATTGTCAAAAGAATACATTTTATTTTTGTCAAGCCCATGTTATTGGGAGCGAGACATAGCAGTTTTTCACTGGTGGCGATGGCAGCAGCATCTCCGTTAACAGTTGGTTTTTTTAGCTCACCTGGACAAAGGCCAAGTGAGATTATGGTATGGCTTTTTGTCCATTGTTAATTGTTGGTCAACACTTGCTTGTGAACACTCAGGAGGCTTCATTTCTGATCAAATTTCAATCAAACTTGGTAAGTAAGTTTAGATCATCAAGTCCTCAGATGAGGTCAATTATGTGTGACACTAATACATATTAATGAGGTGATCTTGCAACTGATAGGCTGATCTTGTGAACACTGCAGGCCGTATTTCTAATCCGATTTTGATCTGATTTGGTTTTTCAGCTTATATCATCGTTTGCAAGTGACATCCATGCATATTAATGAGGTGATCTTGCATCTGATTTGATGAGCTTGTGAAGACTCTAGAGGCCCTATTTCTTATCAGATTTTGATTAGATATGGCATGTAAGCATATCTCAATGAGATCTCCAATGGGTCCAGTTATGAGCAACGTCTACGTACAGTCAAACCTGTCACTAGCGGCCACTCCTGAGAAAAGGGGGAAATTAGAATGGCCATTGTGAACAGGTGACCGCTGAGTAAAGGTGACCCTTAGGACAGGTTTGTATATTAATGAGGTGATCTTGCAGAAGATTGGTTGAGCTTGCAAACTCTAGAGACTTTCCTTTTTATAAAATTTTGTATGTAAGCTTATATATAGCTTTGCTGTCCTCTGCCATCTTTTTTTTTTTTTTTTAAATAAAAAAAGTACTGATAAAATCAGTTTACAAATATTTGTATTAATTTCCAAATACTTGAAAATTGTATCAAACCTTTTAAAATATTTCCATATTTGTATTTTGAGAGAGTGAGGGAGAGAAATATTTTACGCTTCTATCATATAAATGTTTTCTATATGACAGATCTTTTGGCAAGTATTCTCAGTTTGTGTATTGTACAATGTTCAGCAAAATAATTACTTTGAGTAGGTAATTCTGTGTTATAAAGGGAAGAAACCTATATCATACTTAAAGAGTTAATTGCATAAACTCAAAATTATGAGCTAATGACTCAGATTACTATATGTCATAATAAACCTCTTCTAGTTCTCATTATATGTATTTTCTTTAAGGATTATGTATTTGGAATACCTGCGTATGTACTGTTTACAAGGCACATTTCAAATTTGATCTTCAATGCCATAAAATTTGATACATTCATGCATTATAATCATTTGGAAGAACACAAAAATGGAAAATGGATTATTGTTGAGAACCAATTTATAGCAAAAGCTTTGAATTTGCTATCTTGGACTGCTATTTGTATTGAAGAATAAAATGAGGATTTAGCAGTTTGAATCTTTATAGCCTTTTGTGCATTAGAAAACTCCAAGCTTATCTGGAAGACAGAAAAAATAATCTTTCTCTCTCAAAAAGCCACAATATCTATTTCTAACAGGTATCTAGTGATTTTACTTTGGAATTAAAAAATAGTTTACATGAAACTTTTCTATCATTATTTTAAAAGTTGTTACTGATTGTGTGATATTGTTTGATACCCCATTTTTTTTTTTTTTCTTTCTTGTAAAATTCCGCATGTTTACTCTTGATCAAACCTTAGTGTAACATGTACCTCAAGTTATCACTGTACAAATTGTTTTCCATAGATCTCAATGCTAAGGTTTGCTGAAATAAATATACCTTCTACCCTACTTCAGCATGCATGTCACACACTGTTGTAGAGAGCAATCTTTGTTCTGGACAAAAGTAGTTCCAAATATAGTTCTCTATGGCAGCAAATTGCATCTGAGTTTTTTTTCTCAACTTGATGGAAAAGGCAGAGGATGTTCGATTGGCATCAGAAAGAGATGATTATGTTTCAAATGACTCCTCACATCGGGTTACCGCCCTTAGGAAAAAGTTTTGATCTGTGAGGAGTGTGGCACAATTGGTACTGTTATACCTTAATTGGAACATAGTCTGTCTTTTGTTTCGCAACATATGTGGTGCACTCCGATCGATGCAAATCACCAAACACATCAAATTTATGTGTATTCCTACAGCTATATCCAAGATTATTTATCAACTTGACAGAAATGGACGAAGCAATGTTTCGACTACATCATTGAGAACATTCTCTCTGCCTGTATTCTAGTTCCCTTACTCATGTCCACTCTGTTAAGTCAGGAAACCAGACTACTCTTTCCAATGCTTTTTCCACACTCCCCACAGCAATCAGAACATTGCTTCACCATTTCCATCAAGAAATAGCCTTAGATGAAGTTCTTAAAGCAGGTCACACATGAAACTTAATTTCCAATGCTTTTTCCACACTCCCCACAGCAATCAGAACATTGCTTCACCATTTCCATCCAGAAATAGCCTTAGATGAAGTTCTTAAAGCAGGTCACACATGAAACTTAATTTTCAGTCAGAGTCCAGATATGTGGAAGGAGATCTAGATAAGGAGAGTGGACCATCTTTTATCACATTAGAGGTGGAGTATACATTTTTGAGCTTGAGTAATAATGGGAACCTCGCAACTGATTGGCCAGAAGAAGTGAACATTCTTTTATATGGAAGTTGTTTTATTCCAACATCTTTATAAAAAAACACTGGCCTTATGGTGGGATGTTTGGAACACATTTCATTCTTTTCAGATTTTTAATTCATATCTCTCCTACTCCAGCGGAAGCAATACACAATTGTTACTCATACAGCAATAACATCGACAGTAGTTAATTTTAGGGTTGAAATATTTATGTTGCAATATAATATATATAATATAATATATACCTAACCATTGCATATATTGCACTCATATTTAGATCTCCACCCATGGAATGGAGACATATTGGTTTTGTGCTTTCCATGCGTCAGTCTGGTTGTCATGCTATACCTGGTAAGCAAGTTAATTAAAAGAACTATGGAGTCAAATAGACCAGACTAGATATTTAGATACTTTTATTGGGTTCCTAGATCCGATTTGGTTCTGATAACTGGCCTTATCTTTCAATTTTTTATACACATTATTTTTTTTTTTTTTTTCTCCGACATTTTTGCCAAAACCTTAAAGCAAGATTAAGAAATGAGAGTCCCTTGAAGGGATGTGCTCTGCAGGCCAAAAAGAATTTCCAGGAATTCAAGAATAGACCATTTCTTCTTTTAACTGCTCAGTTTTGTAGCCACTGGCAACCATACTGGATGTAAGATCAGTGCCAATTTAATTTAGGACAAACTAGCCATCATTAGAAATATTTTGGTGAAAACCCTTAGTGAAAATGATCATCCATTCAGGAGGAGTTGCGATGGCTGCCATGGTGACAATATTGGATGTCAGATCAGCACCATTTTCATTTTGGACCAAGTAAACATCATAAGAAGACTTTTGGTAAAAACCTCATGTGAATATGACCATCTCTCTAGCAGGAATAGCAATAACAAGATTTTGTAAATGGCCACCATGGCAACCATATTGGAGGTCAAATCAGCAAAATTTTAATTTAGAACCAACTAGATATCATAAGAAGTCTTATGTTGAAAACCCCATGCTGATTGAGTAGCAATAACAAGATGTTCAAGATAGCTGACATAGTGGCCATATTGAATGTCAGATCATCACCATTTTCGTTTAGGTCCAACTACATATCACTAGAAGTATTTTGGGGTAAACCCCATTTCGATATCAACCATCCATCTAGGAGTAGTGATAACAAGATTTTTAAGATGGCTGCTGTGGCAGCCATAATTGAGGTTAGATCAGCACCATTTTCATTTGGGACCAACTTGACATCATTAGAAATCTTTGGTGAAAACCCCATGTCGATATGGCTTTCCATTCAGAAGGAGTAGTGATAACAAGATTTTAAAGATGGCTGCTGTGGTGGCCGTAATGGATGTCAAATCAGCACTATTTTTATATAGGACCAACCAGACACCATAAGAAGTCTTTTGGTGAAAACCCCAAGTAGTTTAGGAGTAGTTATAACATACTTGTGCTAACGGACAGAGATGGACGACAGACAACAGGCAATCAATAAGCTTTTCTGGCCAGTAAAGCTTAAAACTACTTTAGTTTGACAAATGGAATTTGACAGGCATATTTATATTGAAATAACCAGATTAAATTTTCATGCCATTTTAATAAGTTTTCATCTTGTACACATTTTTAAACCTTTGAGACTTGGATTGTTTTTTACATAAACCTTTGAAGGAAGATTAGGCTAAAATTATTTGAGTTAGGCAAATGGAATTTAGCATGCATATTTGTAATATGTAGACAACCTGATCAGATTTTCAAGCTACTGTAGCAATTTGTTCCATTTTTTCAAACTAGTTTTTAACTTTTTTTAACAAAACTGTGTTGATGTTTACATTGTAAGCAAGGTATCTAAAACAACTATTGAGTCAAACCAGGCCAGATCAGATATTGAGATAAATATAGAGGGGGTCCTAAAACCTGTTTAGGTCCTGATGACTCCAACCTTATGTTTTAATTTTTACACACTTTTAAGTTTTTGGAGTAAGACTTATTTTTTAAGAAAAAACTTACAAAAATCACTGTGGACATAATAAAAGTGTGTAACCTTGTTTGTAATAATATGTAGATGACATGAATAGATTTTCAGGCTATCACAGCAATTTTTCCATTTTTATACATTTGTTTAACTTTTTGGATGTGGACTGGGTTTTTTTACCAACAAATTGTAAGCTCAATTTTTTAAAAATTACTTGATGTAGACAATTGAATTTGGTATGCATGTTGATATGCATATACATATGCACATGAGATTTTAGGTTATTATTTTTACATTGTTTGATGTTTTTAACTTAGACTTTTTTGGTTCTGCATACATGATTTAAGAACACAAATCTAGTTTCTGTATTTATCTATTTATTTTTTTTAAATTTTTTTTTGTTTGTTGACCAAAATTCAGTATGCAGCAGGGATTGTTGAAGGAGGACTAGTTAGCATGGAAGCAAGATATTCCGAGTATCTTGTTTTGTAGATATGATATTTTAATCCTCTCTATGAACAAAAACTGTCTATTAAGGACACAAAATTTTAGTGGTCCCATGTCTGTCCTTTGTAGACAAGTTTCACTGTAACTGGTATTATTTCCCTTGACGCTGTTATTGAAAGATGACATCATCTGTCGTAAGAAATAGTTTCCAAGATAGCTTACACATGTTACCATCCACTACTTTATATGAAATATCAACTATTGACCTTGGAAATCTGTTTAAAGTCACAAAAACCAAAGCTTGGGTTAGGTTTGGTCCCTTGATACCAGAAATATGTCACATACTGCACATCTAAGCACAAAATGTTGTTCTTTGACCTTCCAAATCAGGGTTTTTGTATGTCACTCCTAACAAAATTTCCTTTAATTCACCTTGCTAGATTTTTCCTTTCCTTCTATTAAGTACCAGTATCAGAGAATGACATTGTTATGATTGTGAGGAGGTGGGGGTTGGGAGACATGTTTTTGCTTTAAAAAACAAATTTCTTCTAGGTTAACAAAGTGAAAGTACTATGCAGTTATTGCTCTGCTAGAGGAATGCATTCAAAACATCCGGAGTTAAAGTGTAGTTCATTTAAAAATCTTGGTTTTGCATAAAGGTTTTTCTGCATCTACTAGGTTTGTTCATGTAGTCTCTTACAAAATTCATGTGTATCCATCCAGAGAAATACTTTTCTCCTATACTGAAAGTAGGTGACAGTAACCCATAGTACATATACTTTTAACAATGTTGATTTTTTGTGGTAAACTCTTTTATATGACTATGTTTTCTAAACTTAAGCATGCAGTGACTTCTTGTGCCTCTGTGACTACAAAGTTTGAACAGTGCTGTTACACTGTAATGTACTCCCCTTTCCCAGAGAATACAACTGTACCATCACCAGGGTCTATGACTGTTTCCTAAATTGAAGCTTGCAGTGACTTCTCATGCCACTATGACTGTATAAAGTTTTAACAGAGTGCTGTTACATCGTAATATCCCCTCTCTCTCTCTCGGGCACTTGATGGTACACAAGACAAAGGCAGTAAAACAAAACAGTAACACGGATTCTGATGTTGTAATCAATGCAGGAGAGAAGGGGGGGGGGGGGCGCAGGTATGATAAAGTGATTTGTTAACTAGTAGCAGCTGCATATCTAAGACTTTTTGCTATATGTTGTGGCTTTAATTCTAGGGACATCTAAAATATTTGAATTTTAAAATTTTTATTTATTGTGTTTAAAACATATCAAATCATCCAAACATTAGGCAGCACACTTATTCAGAATTTTAAAAGTCGCTAGCGCCATTGACCAGAGTTCGCCCAACTTCATGGCTGGCATTTTTGCCTTAAGTAAGAGTTTATGGTAACTGCTTGACTGTGTAATCATCATATACATATCTCAGCACGCTCTTGTATGTTTTAAAGTTTTGTTGTCTTCTTATCACTTTATAAGTGCCAGGCTAAGGGACAGAAGTTGAAAATTGAAAGGATAAAAGTAGGCAAGATTGCCAATTTGTTTAGTCTTGTTCACTTTTGACCAATATGTTAGTTGCCTTGAAACTTTCCAACAAAGATTTTTTACATGTAAATCGAATTGCAGTTGATAGTCAATATCAATTCCTAGCAGTTTGACAATTTCTTTACAGTTTATGTCAGCATTTCTTATGTTAAGTAGAGGTTTCATATGCCTTTTTATCCACATGAGGGTGTTCATTTGTTGTTGTTTGCTGTTAGGGAATCAGTTCAAGAATCATTGAGTTTTAATCCTTTTGAACTGGTTTTTGGACATACAGTCCGTTGACCATTGAAGTTATTAAAAGAGAAACTTGTTTCAAATAAAGATTCAAAGATTAATCGTCTTGACTATGTCTCTGATTTCAAATATAAGTTGTCAAAGGCTGATGAAGTAGAAAGAAATAATCTTCACTCTACTCAGTCAAAGATGAAATTAAGGTATGACAGAAATACACAGGAAAGGAGTTTTAAGCCTAGTGAAAAAGTTCTGGCTCTCTTGCCCAATCCTCAAAATCCTCTTCGGGATAAACTGTATGGTCCTTATAACGTTGAAAAGAAAGGAAAGGATTTAAATTAAATCATTAGCACTCCTGGGAGGCGGAAACAGAAACAACTTTGTCACATAAATATGTTAAAGGAGTATTTTGACAGAGATAGCCCAGTTAATTACTCAATCAATTTAGTTGTACCTATCCCACACAGTGAGGATGTAAACAATGGAATGCAATCTGAAAGTTGTGACTTTGGTTTAACCAAACTTCAGAATTCAGAAATATTAAACAACCTGGAGCAGAAACTTTCACATCTACAACAACAGGAAAGAAATGAACTACAACAGCTACTACATAAGTATGAATACATGTTTCCTGATGTTCCAAGACGAACAAATAAAATCTATCATGACGTTGATATCGCAGATTCGACACCTGTGAAACAACATCCTTATATGATTAATACTCTCAAGCAGGAATATTTGAAAAAGGGAATTCAGTATTTACTGGAGAATGATTTTATAGAACCAAGTAAAAGTAACTTGGAAATTAATCCATTTTGGTGACACTGTTGACTTTTCAGTAGTCAGTACACATGCGGAATGTATTATCTGGTTTAAGTACAAGAATACATGGTGAACTCCAGTTACTTTTACTAGATGAAAATTATTTATCACTATAGACTTTTACAATGGTAGCAACGCTTACTAGAAACACCGAAATACGCTCAAAAACCGAAATACACAAGTATTTACATGTTTTCGGTGTATATATCGGTGTACACACCGAAATTATGATTTACATTTGTTTTAATAATAATGTTCATTAAAATAAACGTTGATTTAAGTGATTTTGATACAAGCTGTTTACTTTATACCTATTTCTACAGTATTCGCACACCCTCCCGTTTGTTCGTACCCCCTACCGATTTTAAAAACGAAAGGCATCAAGGATATGAAAAATGCACAAAACTTTCGTTTTTAAAATCGATAGGGGGTACAAACAAACGGGAAGGTGTGTGAATACTACAGCACAATTCATGTAATGACGTCACTCGGTCGTTCTTGATTGGACAGGTACGATACACAATGAATCTTAATACATACACAGAATATAAGTGAAAAGTATCAAAATACCATAAGTATTCGCCAACATTATATTATATTATATATTTACTTGAAAGCAGTCTGCAAATATTTTTACAGTGTTCAATAATTGCAACCAAAATCAGGCGTCTTGAATAGAAACAAATATTAAATTTAAGAATGATAATGACAAACTATAGGTCATTCATCTAGCTCTCTATTTGTCTATATATCGATGGAACATCGATTTGTTTGATCTTCACAAAATCTGTTCAACGTCTCACTTCTTTATAGTGCATGTAAATTAATTACTTGATTAGTCAAATACCATTAGGAACAATGAAATACAATTAGGACATTTTAGACGAATACAAATCAACAATATAAGAGTATGTTGGGTCTAATCATCACAATACATGGTAGTAAGAAAATGTTTTTCAACATGCGTAGCTTTCATTGTGACATCACAGCGTGCGACATTCAATCCGGTTTGTACTGGATCACACCTATAAGTTGACTTCGTCCAAAAATGTCCACTTACTTTAAACATTGAGTTTTGCAGTATGTGTTTCTTGGGGCGTGTAAATAATGACCTTCCAAAAGGAATATGGATGTATGAGGATCAAAATAAAGCGAATAATCGCCATTTAAAGGTATGTGTCATAAAATTCTGAAAAAACGACGCCCATTACTGAAATAAGAGGTACTGAACGCATACATGACCTGAATGAATTTTACTCGGCTAAAACACGGTATTGGTGCTGAGAGTAGTCTCACTCACTTAAAAAATTGAAATGTTTGATAGAACATTTCAATGAAGCTCATTATATACCCTAGGGTGTCCCCTAGTCAGATCAAGTTAGATTTAGCTTGAACATGCATGCGATTTTGTTTAACCATTATTTCAATTCATTGGTATAACAACAGTTACAGACACTACACTTGGTGTATAACATGCAAGAAAAACAGCATGAAAACTTTAAAACTTTATTTTTTTTCACAGTAACATCAGTAACAGGATATCAACATTTAAAGTAAACAACATAACTGGAAGTGGTAAACAACTTAATAACAAAATCAAAACATCTATGACAAAGGTATCACTTAGAAAAAAAACCTAACCATGAAACTTTTGCATAACAAACATAAAAGACATAGAATAATCTTATTTAGGCATTTATCTAACACCAAGAAGAATATTTAAACAAACAAAATCATTAATACTGGCCAAAAGTATTGCAAACTTCCATAAGAGTCAGAAGTACATTGTCCATAAAATTGGTTACAGACACTACAAAACTATAGCATTTCAATACAGCTGCAGAACCATACATATCTCCATAAAATTCACTTCAAAAATAATTCAACATGAACACATTGACTAGAATTATTCATTAAATGAATGTTGATTAGTTAATAAAATGATAAAACCACATTGTAACAGGTATATGTCCAATACTTGTGTTAAAATTATGAACTGGTAAATAGCACTTGAAAGTTTAATACTAAATAGTGTTTGTAAGAGTAAAATATTGAAGTATAATGAATGTTCAATAAATCATAGTCACTAAAGTATTGTTCAACCCAAGGTGCTGACTCAAACACAGACCCATATGTGATTGATCTTAAGGTTACAGACACTACACATTAAACCTTGACTTTATATTGTCATTTCAAATAGAAGTGCTTATGATTTTTTTCCAGATTTGACTTGAGCTTAGACAATTCAGCTGCATTAAACTTGAAATGACCCCTTTCATTGACTATTTGTGGAGCTTTTACCCTGTACAAGATAGCATCTAGAGCCTCTTGTGAATAATCATCTTTTTCAGGCCAAACATACATTTTGCCAGACTTTCTCATGTATTTAAGTCTAACTTCGTTATGAAGAATGTCTATTACTTCTGCTAAGTATACATCTAGAGGTCCCTTCTTTGGCTTAAGTCCTACAGCAACAAATTCTCCAGGGTGGTATTTCTCTATTGGTTTCTCTGTGTTGGTTGGTGCTTTTTTGTCAACTTTGATCTTCTTTGTCACAATGTTTTGTCTTTCTGTTGACTTCCGTTTCTTATTAGGCTTTTCGCTTGTTGCTGAGTTATGATCTTTCTGGTTACTTCCTTGTTTTCTTTTCTTGTCATTATTTTCTATTGTTGATGGATTCTTGTCTTTAAGTTGTTTTCCTTTCTGACTTAAATTATCTTTATTGAGTACTAACTTTCTCATTTCCCAGGCATTAACATTTTCGCTGAAGTTGCATCTCCCGTCAACCTTCATGCATTGCTCACAATAACAGCTCAGATTTCTTATGCTCAGTTCATAATCATTGCTTCCTGACTTTACAGCATGTAATTTTCTTGTACCTTGCAGTGTTTGCACATCAGTTTCTTCTCTATTTCTCTCAACATCTTTAACAAGGATGAACTCCCTTCTCGAAACTGTTTTAGCTTCATTATCTGTATTTTCCATTTTCAGTTTCTCTGTACAGAAATGATATACATCTTCTGCACAACCTATCACCTTTCTATTGCTGATTACAGCTCTGTAGCAAGCATTCTTGACTGTCGCACCGAGACCATCGCAAACACTCTTTCCATGTGATGTTTCGAAATAATTTCGTGTTACAGATGGCTTTTTCCTCAGACTTATGTCAGCAAAGGCTTTCTTCCCCTTATACTGGGCAGCACAGCCATCTGTCCACTCATGGATCTCCTCTACTTTCACACCTTTCTTCTTCAGAATTTCTATAGCTTTGTTCTCAAAAGTGATAGCTAAGTCTGCATCATGTTTGGTTTCTTCACTGATGCCAATAATGGCATGCTTTATCTTGAATTCTTTTTCTCCCTGTTTTTCTGTATAGTAACACATGATTGGATGTATTGTAACTTGGTTCCTGTCGAAGAATCCAGATTGTACTTCACTTTGAAAAACACACCCATAGTTCTCACTAAAGTCCATGACCATAGCAATAGAACCCTCACCAATTCTATCAACACAAATTCCCATCTGTTGCTGTTGCCATTTGGCCCTGAAAACGTGCTCTGGATACTCTTGCATGTCAGTTTCTAAGCATGTAATTAATGTTTTTATGTCTGTTTCTTTAGGCACACAGGAGACGCAACGCTTTACTTTATCATCTTTTGCTATTTCTATACTTTCCCATTGATGCCATGATATCTGCCTGTCACTATACTTTTCAACAAATGGTTTAAGGTAACTCTGCAAACATTTCACACCGCATTGTTTGCATTCTCTTCTTAAACATTTAATAGCTGGATTGGTGTCGTATTTACAAAAAGTAGCATCACTTAAGCTTTTCTTATCTACTGAAATTTCATCCAAATCTCCATTTTCTTTCACTGCTTTTTTTACATTTGTTAGTGCCTCACTTTTTAGGGCCACGTTACAGCACTTTTGGCATAAGCATGATCTTCTGCTTGTTTCAGACACCTTTTTAACATTCACTGGTTTCAATTTAGAAAATGAAGTTAATCCTATTTTGTGACTATGGTTCCTTAACTTGTAGTCTTTGTAGGCTTCTTCTAATGTCATAGTCATCACATGTTTTTGAAGTATTTCTTTTTGACCACCTTTTCTTACTTTCACAGTTTCACGTTTATTAGGCACTTCCCTACTGATTTCTGGACTTAGAAAAAAATCTTTCACAGATTTCTTTAATGGAGAGTTAAGTGCATCCCTTCTTCTTTTTCTTTGTTTCGTCTCCCACCATGTAGAACTAGGTTTTTGCCCTTTCACTGATACTTTGAAATACTTTTTTAGTCTGTGTCTTTTATATTTCTTCAGTAATGCGTCACAAATGATGTTGTATGCATGTTTCTTTGCACCCCCTTTCCTTGTTTTCACTTCTGAAATGCTCTCTGACACAGATTGTATAACAGTATCTGTCAATTCAAGTTTTTTTCTGCAATCCGGTGTCATTATCATTATATTCCTATTTAGAAACTTTGATGTTGATGGAGATTCAATTAATTTACTTATGATGACTGCTTTTCTCTTTGGGGTATTTGGTAATACTTCCTTTACCTTTTTTAATTGTCTGTACAGAGTTGCTTTAGGTAACACTTTATTCATTGGTGAATCTCTGGCTGACCCAGTATTTCCTATTTCACAATCAGTCTGAATACACTCTTGCTGTATACTTTCATTCAGTTTGATACGCATTCTCCATGCTTGGGTTCTTTTCACAGCTTCTTTCTTCTTTCTACTTAATTCAGCAGTTTTCGGACTTCTTAAATCAACACTCTTATTAACCGATATTGCCAGGGCTGCTTTTTCTTTCTTTTTCTGGCGATACCTTTTCATTTCTTCACGTTTTTTCCCTTCTTAATTCTTGTTGAAGATTTGAATCGGAAAGTGATTGCTGTTTTTTTTAGTAGTCTTGCATCTTTTCTTCTTTCTCTATCAACCCTTTTTAGCTCCTCATGTTTCGCCTTATTTTCCCTCTGTTTTTTTCTCCAGGCTTGTACCTTTAGCCTCGTCTTCTCCCTTCTAGCTTTAATCTTCTGTTCATCTTCTTCTGGCTTATCTTTGCTTCCTAAAAGCAAACAACTTCATTCTCATTTTTGTTCCTCTATGTATACGGATGAAATTTAGACTTTACAAAACATACTTGTAATGAGTACGCAATATGCTTTCATACATAAGCAAACTGGAATAACCTGTAGATTCTTAAAGAAAAGTATCTGATTGAAAAAGAAATAGCATAAAACCTGATGATTATTCAATGTTCTAGCATTTACAATGATTGCACACTTTCCTTAATAATGTAAACAACAGTCGGGTCAATTCACATGTCTAGTAGTGTCTGTAACCATTTGACAATATCAGCAATGTATCCAATACTAAGTCTGAGCTCATTGAATTCTCATAATATTTCTGTTTGAATTTACTAGTCTAATGATATGGAATGCAAAAATACTCAGTTTCAATTGCATATTGTAAGAAATCACTGAAAATGTTGCCTGTTATCAGAAATCTAGATGAAAGAAACTATAAATATACCAAAATATTACAAATTGCAGACAGACAATATGTCAAAATTTAGCCTTACACATCAATACTGTAATAGGAAACATAATTTGGCTTCATTTTTTTAAAAAAAAAACAGGGATAAAGTCATAGACAGTATAAAAAGGGGATATTGGTTACAGACGCTACAATTTAAGAGTGTGGTTTACCAATTCAATACAAACTTACCAGAGTTGTTCCCAGAGGTTTGCTTTTGTCGTCTTCCCATGTCTTAGGGATGTACCATGGTAAAGAACAGAAAAAGTAATTAGGCAGCTTCTTCTAGGATAAGAAATTCAGGTTACATTGTCTTGTAGTAAATTACTCAAACAGACAGTGCTGCAAGAATGATGCAATATTCAATCAAGAGAGTTATTACATCACTTTTTTGCTCTTGGCTGCAGAGGTAAATAGATGATGCAACATTACATCACATAAGATGGAACTTTCTATTGAGAAAAACAATGTTTTAATGACAAGTAGAACAATACTTTTATCTTTCATTTTTATACCTGTTTGTGTAGTGTCTGTAACTTTTTTTATTGAGTTGCTGTTTTTTAATGGTACAATACAGCACCACCAATTTTGGCCAACTTGGACATCACATGGATACACATGAGCCTTTGTAGGATTTATACTTTTCCATAATGAAACAACAAAATTATTGCCATATAAACTTGTAAAGGTTACAGACACTACAAAATTTAGAACTGGAAAGTTTGACAAAGAACAAGCTCTCAATCGAATATCTTGGCTAGCCATGTGATTTAAATGGTTTTACTACTTATTATAATATAAAGTCGAGTTCTAGATGTCAATAAAAGTTATAATGAATGTTATTTTGTACAAAATGTTGGCATATAACAACAGATTAGTGTTTGAATTTCAGTGTTGAAACAAAACTTCTACTGACGGTATTTTGCTTATAAAATCCATAATATTTTACCGATTTCTTTAATTCAAGAAGCAATATTTGCAGGATAGAATTCCGCATAAAACCAGACCAATAAATGCATAATTTCAGTATGATATTTAGAGAATTCTCTATTTTATATTCAAGCTTTTTTCGAGTGAGACTACATAACGCTCAAAAATGGCCATTTTTAGAGCTTGTTTCCATGCATATCTCAACAATGGGTTACACTAACCTCTTGAAATTTTCAGGAAAGTAAGAGAGGTATATGCCAGGCTTACCAATCTTTAAAATTGGTTCATATCTTGTTTAATTTTTCTATTTCATGCATATAACATGAAAATTCCTTTATCAGCACCAATACCGTGTTTTAGCCGACTGTACAGTATAGGTTCTCCCAAATATTGGTGTCAGGCTTGGACTATGACTTTTTACGATTAAATGCACTTAAAAGCAATGCCAAGTTGAATGGAATGATGTAAAGGTTCTGGCAAGCAAGATTTACAAAATCTGTATTTTTTATCGCTAGGTTTATAATGTTTAAGGGCTTTTTGTCCAAATTTAAAACAACCCTTGCCTAAAAGAGTTACTTCATACAAACATATGCAGTTAAGCAGAGTAAAGATATCATTTTTATTCTGTAAATTAAAACCAGTTACAAGCAAATTTAAATGAATTTCAATGGTTATACTGGTTTCTAGTGATACATCCTGTGTTTTGGTACATCATGGTCACATCATTAATTCTGGTGTTATGGGAGCGTCTCAAAATAGAAACAGCTTTTGATTTTAAAAATGCACGTTTTCTAAACCAAAAATATTTTTTATTTTGTTCAGTAAGGGTCATAAATGATCCTTGAAAAAAGTAAATTTCACCTAGGACAAAACTTGAAAATTTTTGTTTGAAAAAGCGTGGCATCCCTGAAGTAGGTAATACCCTATAGAGTGGAACCTTGGCAACGATGGTGCAGAGTGCTACTTCCAGGGTTATTTCTTGACTTCATGGAAAAGGGGTACAGGTCATTTCGGCCCAAAACCAGTTCGTCCTGGGGCGATTCGGTCCAAAGGCTACATTCGGTCTGGTCGATTTCGGCTGGGTCGTTTTGGTACACATACGTTTTATTAGTAAAATAATGTTGAGCAACAAAGTGCCAGTGATCATGGTGACATATCAGCTGATTATGTATTTCACCATTTTGCTGTTACATACAATAATCAATCCGATAATAAAGCTGATTTGGACCAGACTTATTCAGACCAAATTTCGGGCTGATTCGGACCATGTGCAATATTATTAAGCGTCGTCTTCGATTTAAATGTGACATTGGCAATTGTTTCAAATACGATATTTCTCATTATTCCCAGGTACATTAAGCAGTTCAAATATGCATTTAAGGAAACAAAAACCCTGATTTAACGTGAGATGACGGCGTTATTCTGTACACAAATCAAATGAAATAATGTAAAACCGTTTATCTTGCATTGCCAATTTAATAGTGACATATTTTTAAAGCTGCTCATTCACCTTTTGTGCGAAATTTAAATAGTTCAGTTTATTTTATTGAGAAAAAAACCCATTACCAACAATGACAAAATCGTGAAAACAGGGCCCATGCAGTAAAATTTCTTCATCTATATATATTGGTCTGAGTATGTTAATGCTTTTATTAGATTTATGTAGAATTTATCTTTATACTGTATATTACACCATATACTGATAGTCCTAAATAACACTTATATAATAAAAATGAAAATGGGATCATGTCAAGTGTTTACGATTTAATTCAGTACAATATCATACGTCTATATTCTGTTGATCTTGTGCGTCTTATATTAATTACAATAACGAAAGTGATAACGTAACGAAAATGGTTGTGTTATCTCTTTGGAAAGATAAAATATATGTTAGTAATCTTTGTATAAAGCACCGTATGTTATTTGTTTTTCTCTCAATTCTTAATGTATCATTTAATTTTATGCAAATTACTAACACCGAATTGACTGATGCGGCTATAATTACACATCATTATCACTGTCTGTTTAATTGTTTCTTTGATCAATATTTAATTACAAACAACAATAGTGAGATCATCTTACCATCAATATGCAAAACTGTTTGAATACCATTCTGAGAGAGAGAGAGAGAGAGAGAGAGAGAGAGAGAAAGAGAGAGAGAGAGATTTAGGTAAAAGATCATTAATTGGAAAATTAAACGACTAAGAACACAACTGTGTTAACCAAATTTTATTCATGTTGTAATAAATCATAACAAAGTTTTTTTTTAATACAAATAATGCGCAGTATAACATAACACGTATCAGTAAAATACAGAAATAATGTTTTTTTCCCCTCAGTTTAAATAGGCACATTTTTTTGGTTGTTAACGAGCATCCATTTATTGTACAAAATACTTATTAAAAACTATTACTTAAAGAGGCAGCAACTAATTGCGCTTTTCATTAGTTGTCCAGTTAAGGATCAAAGATGATATTTTCACATTTTTGTAAAGGAACGATAAGGATTACAAACATTACATACGGGCGGTCTAAGTCTTTCTTTTCAAAACGGATTAGTGGCATTGTCTTCTTTTAGTTGTATTTATGACTTTGATTTATGTTGATTGCAATGGTCCTAAACCCTTGTATATTAACTTAAAGAGACCGCAACTAATTGCGCTTGTAAATTGCTGTCCAATTAAGGATAAAAAAGAAGACAATTTGTCTAAATGAAAGATGTATGTTACAGAAAAAATATAACAAAACTTGATTGGAAAAAGAATGATACTCGGGTCATACATATCTGCACATGAATCAAGTACAGTTAAGGTTCTATTACATGAGAAACCATAATGGTGTATTAAAAAGAGAAGAGACAGAAAAAAATGAGAGAGAGATATTCTGACATTCGGTACAGTTTCTTTCTTCATATGGATTCTTATTATTTTCATCAAGTGATTTATAGATTGACATCCTAAATTTTAAGATAGGTAAGTACAATTTTTTAACAATTAAATATTGTTCATATTTTGAATACCGGTTTTAAAATATGTTAAAATTTTGTCCTTTGGACGTTTTTTTCTTCTTCTCTAAAACAGATAACCAGTTATGTTTGTGTTGATCTAAGATGATGATTTTAATATAAATCCTAGCACTTCCCTTCCTCATAAAACTATGAGAAAACCTTTTGCAAATGTTTTGCAATTACATCTTTACAAATAAACACTAATTTTTTCATTAAAATCTTTCTTTTCTAGGACTCAATTATAAGACGGAAAGATATAACATTAATTTATAGACTAAAAAGAAATCACCATTTTGCTGTTACATACAATAATCAATCCGATAATAAAGCTGATGATAAGAAACAACGAACACTGAAAAACATCTACTTAACCAAGTTTAATTCAATTATTAAATTTATTAAAAATCAATAAACGGTACCATTAATAGCATTTATTTCATTTAATGTTGTTAACATTACCAACATAAGGCATGTATACGCATGAGAAAATGGTATTTATTATTCTATTCACTTTTCCACAACACATACATTTACATATTTTTAACTAGATAAATTATGCAATCACGTTCTCTTTTGCTTAAATGTACATGAACTCTTTATATACTGATTATATCAAAGCATAGTGGGCCGAAATGACCCGCAAATGTGGGACGAATCGACCCGGTTGAAAGAGCGGACTAAAACAACATGGCCAAATCGACCTGGGATGAACTGCTTTTGGGCCGAAATGACTATTAGCCACGGAAAAGACAGAGGTTATTCCGATTGTTGTTACTGGGTGCAATCGGACCATCCTCGGCCTTTTTCATCGTATGCTAGAAAGAAACCTCGGATGTAAATATTTGGAGTCCCCTAACTTCATAATTACTTCATAACGTCACAATGAATGGATGACGTTTAATCGCTAACAGCAACGCATGCAATACTTGCAGACAATTGAAACCGAATGATTTCTTTAATTTTGGCATTACAAAGTTGCAGGACTAACATTCAAAATTAAATGCGCACGTATTTCATGGAGTGTTGAAACGTCGTCGAGACTTATTTTTGAAGACCTATCATAAACTTTGCACGTCTAGCCGGATATTCGTCATCAATTTGGATCGTATCACTACGATCACGTCCGCGTCTCTTTCGAAAGAGACGGGTGTATTCCGAATGTACTGGGTGATTGCTATATAATATGTAACGGAACGAGTTTAAGATTTTAATATCTTATATAGTGCTTTTCAGTGCATATAATCATGAAAACTAATTATGAATAGATAATGATTATATATTCAAAAGGTTCAGTAGAGTTTCTTCCGTTAGATCCTCCATAATAAGCAGACGAACCGAAACTTAGTTACTGCGCATGCTTGCTTACTTTGGCAACGCTTCTAAACAACAATAAATGGACCAGCTTCCCACATGATTTTACGTGAAAATACATGTTTAACGAGGCCACTGAAACAAGAGAATGTGTAATTAAATTGATAGTAACATGGCCTTCTGTTCGAAATTAGGATTATTTGCAAACTTTTCGCATTTGACACCGACTTGAATGTTGTAACCGGGTGTGTCCATTGGAATTTCGCGTTCTTTACATTGAGACTTAGTGAATAATCTAGCCAGAATTTTGGATTGCATAGAGGTAAGACACTGTAGACAATTATTCCGCAATGAAGTTGGCATAATTGATTTTAAATGTCACGTACACGAAGTAGATTAAATTCGGCATAAAATCTGGGAAAAACATGTCAAAGGTCTTTGTAGTTTGGAAAGAGGTGATGGGTTGGGGGTTGGAGTTCAAAGAACTTTGATAGGAGGTTCAAAAAGTATACAGGAACAAATCAGGATTCTAAATTGTGAGAGAAAATGAAGGCACAAGATAAAGATTTCTTACTCTTCAAGTAAATTTTGTGTCTTCAAATATGTAGTTGTCAACATCTATATCTACAACGGGCGGTGCTTGGTCAAGAAAACAAGAAAATTGTAAACAGTCATGCTGTACTGTCTCTTTAGAATAATTGTACATGAATTATATTTTTTCCCATTGTATTATGTTGTGAAGAATTTAACAGAACATATTTTTGTCATGTGATACACCACCACTGGTTCTGTTATGGATAATTACCATATTCGTTGTGGCAAAAGCCTGCCATTTCCAATATGCATACTGCAAACGAAGCAAGTTTTGTACTACCATAGACTGTATGTGGATGTTAGATGTTTTTAAAAGAAAAGGTATTTTTGTAATGTTTTATATTTGTTCTGGACCATATATGTTTTCAGAGCATGCCATGTGTTTATGGTCCAACCCTGTTCATAAAGCATATGATCAGATGTAAATAAGTAAAGTCAAATATATTAAACTGAAAATAAAAATGTTCTGACCTTTTATTTGTTTTGATACATCACCCAATATGTTAGATATATAATAATCACGTAGTTTATTTGCAATTTTAAATTTCCATGTTTTATCATGGTTGGAGAACTTCTAAACTATGTTGGATCTAGTATCATCTGCATTAGGGTTTCCCAATACATTTTTAAATTCATCACCTTCATTGGTGTAATAAGATGATTTCCAGGTTTTAGTAGGAACTCTTTGAGTTCGGCATTGAGAAAATTATTATACAGGTAAGAAATGTCATCATATGTACGACCTGATTCAAAAAATAACACAGAATGATTAAAACACCTTTAATTTATGTCATTTTATGCTGTGAGTATGAGTACTTTTTACCTACCTCATGCTATTTCAAAACCTTTCCCGTCTTCTGCTTATTTTAGCTCAGAAAGAAAGATAAATACTTGGCTTGTCAAGCATGTAAAGGAGTTAGACCTCATGCATATGGCCAGACAAATGATGTATACAGTGTGCCTTATGGTCCAGACAGTATGCATATGTTACAAATATCGCGGTGGTCCATAACATATTTTTAAAGATAAGGTATTGTAGTAACATGCTGAGAACATTATGATAGCTAATTTTATGTCTTGATATGCATATTTAGGTCATAAACTTGATGACTGTTATGAAGATAAAGACTGAGTGTTCAACTCAGTTGGATGAAGAATCACTTTAATATACTCAGATTTAAAATCTATCCTTGTATACCAAAGGGATTTCTTCTTCCCTTAACTCTCATCCTTAACTAATGACGATTAAATGGAGGTACCGCTTTGGAGACTAAATAGAAGAATCTTAGGAGAATGTGTGTGTACAGTTACGATCATAAAAAACAGAACTGGATACTTTTAAAAGCCCAGAGCTGAGACTCCTGCCTTAAAAGATTCTAGGCTGAAGCATGACTATTTCTGAGAGAGCAGTTGTTCCAGGATCTAATGGTCCTGGGGAAGAACATGTTCTGGTGATATTTACTGAAGGAATGAGGTACAACAAATGTAAAGTTACAAGGTGTTAAGTGATGATAGTCCACATACATGTGTTATGAATTTTATACAACTAATCGAAGAAAAACATATTCTTAAGTGTTCTGTGGTTTTGAGTGTTTAAAGCATTGTTGTCATACTGCTATTATAATTGTAATCATTAAGAACAAATCTGTCTGAATGCCTTTGGACCATTTCAATTTTGTGGCTTAGTTCTTTTTGCCAAGGATGCCAGACAGAAGATGTTTTGAAATTAGGCATTGTGTTAGGAATTTTAGTGAGATATGTATTTATCTTGTTTATGATGTTTGTTAATGTGTGCCTTACAGTTAAGATCTCTGTTCATTTTAACTAACACATAGGTATTTTGCATTGTCAGTAGCTTTAAATATCTTACTGTAGTTTGTAAGGGAAGATTACTTTATTATGCTTCCGAGAGATTCTGATTATTTTACATTTTTCATGATTTAATTGCATATTCCAATTTTTCAGGTTTGTGTAAGTCATTTTGAATTGTCTTTGCATCTCTCTCTGACATAATTATGAGCTAAAATGTTGCATCATCTGCAAAGAGTTTTATTTTGTTATGAACAGCCAAAGACATGTCATTGATATTGCACAGAAATAGATAGGGAAATAGGATGGATCCTTGGAGGACACCAGCTAAGACATCACAATTGTCTCAGTGGGTTCCTTGGATGCTGTGCATTGAGATCGGTTGGAAAGAAATTATCTGATCCAGTCTGTATATTAATTCCAAGTCTGAGTAGTTTAAGAATGAGTCTTTTGTGTTAAACTTTGTAAAATGCTTTAGTGAATGACACATACATCAATCTGAGATAAAACCAATCAGTCAAGCAACAATGTTTAGATCTAAAACCATGCTGCAGATTATACAAGAGATTGTTACTTTCTAGATGAGGCATAATGTTTGACACCATGATGTGTTCCATGATTTTTCTTACAATGCATATGTTATTGACATCTGTCTGTAATATAATGGTTTGTTTTTTCTACCTTTTTGCAACATTGTTTGAGTTATTAAATCTCTTTAGATTTTCCTTTTTACAAAAATGGATCAACTTGAGTGACTTGTGGTAGTGAACACTGATTTGAAGTGGTTATTTAGGACATTAGCTTGTACTTTTTATCAAAGTATGTGGCTCCACTTTCTTTCAGAGGGGCAATGCCAGTGTTTTATGTTTTGTTGTGTTTCATAAACTTGAAAATCTTTTTATTGCTACTCCTCTTAAAATGGAAAGTCAGCAGAAGACTCATTTTGATATCTAGTTGGTCTTAGATGAAACTGGTGCCGATCTGACCTCAAATATGGTTGCCACAATGAACGCATTGAAAATCTTGTCACTAATTCTCCTGAATGGATGGTTATATCAACATGGGGTTTTCGCCAAAAGTCTTCTAATGGTGTCTAGTTTGTCATAAATGAAAATGGTGCTATCTTACATCCAGTATGGCTGCCACAGTGGCCAATTTTAAAATCTTATCACTCAAGAATATCAGAGATGGTTTCAACACTACGCAGTTAAAAAGGAGAAATGGTTATTTCTTGATTTCCCAGAAATTCTTCTTGGACAGTAGAACATCAGTCCCTTCAAGGGACTCTTGTTTGTTGAATGGACAACTGAGAGATGGTTGGTTAGTAAATGATCCAAGATACTGTTTCCTCTAGTAATGGATTTTACCATTTGATAGAGGGAATAATCATGTAAGAAGTCAGTAAAACTTTCATGTTTGTCTCTGAGGGTAGAGTAATCTCTGATAGTTTATGATTCCCAGTTTAATTTGGGGGTAATTAATTAATTGATTGTATTTGAGGAACCTGATTTCTATTGTTGATGTTGTTATTGTTGTTGTTCTGTGTTGTGTGGACATTTTAAATTCTTGATTTAAAATTTGAAGCTTGGGTTCTCAAGAGCTGAATTGCAATGAGTGATATTTTCTTAAAACTGATTTCCAATAATATTAATAATTATTTTGATACATGGACTTACATGTATTCAGGTCAGAAACACTTGTTTGGTGGTCCCTTCTTTTCTTTTTTTGGTTTCAAAAATCTTGCATAAGTTTATTGTTAACTCTGTGATAATTCTTGTATTCTTTTAATAATTTTTTTCCCTTTAAATAATTTCAGGCATAAAAGAAAATAGCAACATGCAGCAACCTAATACAAACTCTGAGGCAGTCAAGAGGTGTCTTACCATCCCAGATGCTCCACTGTCAAGTCAAATGAAGCACTTCCAGCCACATCCACCATATGCAGTGAATAAACCTAAAACAAGGCCTTACTCAGGTATAATTAATGGATGCAGTGAACCACAGTTTATCATATTTGTGGTTCCCTTGCCCAAAAATGGTCGTGATATGAATGCTCTTATTTTAGCTTCATACTTGTTCTTGTTCTCACCATCTACCACTAGAATTAAACAATTTGGTTGTCAATGTATATGTATTAAATCACTAGCATTAAACAATTTAGCTGTAAATGTATATGTATTAAACCACTAGCATTAAACACTTTGGTGGTTGATGTACATGTATTATACCACTAGTATTAAACACTTTGGTGGTTGATGTACATGTATTAAACCACTAACATTAAACACTTTGGTGATTGATGTACATGTATTTAACCACTAGCTGTAATGAATTTAGCCATCAATGTATGTATATTAAACAACTAGCATCAAACAATTTAGTTGTAAATGTATACGTATTAAACAACTAGCATTAAACAATTTAGCCATCGATGTATATATGAAACCAGTAGCATTAAACAATTTAGCTGTTGATGTACATGTAGTAAACCACTAGCTTTAAACAATTTAGCTGTTGATGTACATGTACTAAACCACTAGCATTAAACAATTTATCTGTTGATGTATATATATTAAATCACTAGCATTAAACAATTTAGCTGTTGATGTACATGTAGTAAACCACTAGCATTAAACAATTTATAAGTTGATGTATATGTATTAAACCAATAGCATTAAATAATTTAGTTGTTAATGTAATCATATAACAGGTAAGTCACTGTTCAGGGCTCTAACTACTAGTCTTAGAGTAAGTTAGAATTACCATGAGAGTAATATTATCTGTATAGTGTAATCAATTGCTTTCGACCCTGATTTTCAAGCAGCCATGTTGGCTCAGTGGTTTCATGCCGGACTTGCGACAGAAAAGGTGCAGGTTTGAATACCATTGGATCAGCCCAAGTTGGCAACTCTGGTGTGTCCATGGGCAAGGCAATTTAATTGAATTGCTTTGGCACTAACCTACTTGTATTGTTGTGCTGTAAAACACCAAACCAAACCCTAATTTTCTAGTTTACAGTAAACCTTCTTATCAAGCATACAGGTTTTACAATATACTGTGGATTGTTAAAAAAATTAAATTATTGGAAGAAATAAGATAGCCTACTGTATACATTCAGTTATAAGTTGGGTCCAAGTGTGAACTACATAGACCCAGATCTGCTGTCACATAATGCATCGTCAAATCTGGGTCGGTGCAATTTGCTAGGAGTGATCAGTAAAACAAACTGCGTAGACCCTGATCTGTCAGTGCATTATGTGATGGCAGATCAGGGTCTTTGTACACAGAAAATACAAATTTATTCAAATAAATGATAATATGCTAGAACTGAATGAATTAGATTCAGTCCCCTGTAGTAATACTTTCTGCCAAATGTTTATATCGCAGAGACACTGGTGTCTAGTTTGATTAATGTTTACACCTATTTACTGTAACTGACTTGGAACTGTGAAGTGTGCTTCTAAATGTTCCAATGCAATTGTCACAAAAGTAACTCAGTAGTTCACTAAAACATATTTAGAAGTTGGCATAAAAGTTTGCCCTTATTAGTTTTGATATCTTTAAGAAAGCAAAGACAATGAAGTCAATTTTGTTTTTCAGAAACCAGGTAGCAGTTGTTGCAGATAAATGAATTGTGCTATAATAAAGTTTTAAAAAGCACCCAAAGGTCCAATACAATCAAAGCAAAATAACATCATAATTTACAGAGATAATGCCCGATTCAGTTCAGATTACCAGTATTTTTTCTGAAAGATTGATGTTTTCCACTGGTAATATTGTCCCTAAAACTTTATTGATAGATTGGAGTTATATATATTCTTCAATCAGCCAAGTACGTTGTAGGTTTGTTCATTCAGATCATCAGGGACATGAAAGCTGTTAGGATTAATTAATCATTCAGATGTGTAAAGTAATTTCAGCTTCAGTTCATTCAATGTTAGACACTAGGCAAGTGCCTAATTTAATATAAATATTAATGTAAAACTCCTCTATTTTAAAACATTCCATATGTTTGTAATTACTTTTAACTGTTTTTAATCTATTCAGTAATACACAAAGATTACAGTGTGATGTACTAGTACATAAAGTATTCAGTGCAGTGCAATAAAAGTACAGCATTATTGCATTAACATGTTATAATCTAAATTACTGGCCACAAATTCTTAATGAATTAGAGACCAGTATGTTTTGATGTCATCATGACCAACCTTCATGACTTTACTTGGTCAAAGAAGATATTATTGATTGATCAGATCCAAATTAACTACTGACAATATAGATTGGTACTGTTGCTTACAGACTACTTGTGACCAGGTTGGAATTGTTTTGTTTAGTTTAAATGCATATACTGTGTAACTATCTCTTAGAGACTTTGCATTATAATGAGTCTGCCAAAAGACTACAAAAGAGGATATGATACTACTGTTTTAATACAAGAACACTAGTTTTGGAGATGTGCCATTTGTTTGAATAAGCTGATGATTCAGATAATTGAGTGTGGATAATCAAAAATTTGACTTTACTGCCTTCAGTGTTTTTCACAGACATGTTATACCCCATATACAGAAGCTAAAGGTCAGGGAACCAGTCTACAATTAACATGATAATTTATGATACTCTGAATTCTTATTTTTAGTGGACATCACTTTTTGTGGTGTTGCAAAATATGATATTTTATTTTGTTTATACTTATATTTGTGGATGTGCCTCTGACATAAATAGGTAACTTTATATGTTGGATATTTTAAATTGATGTTTTTCAGTGTTGCATCTTGGTTGAGCTGTCAGGAGAACATTGTATGTACCTATGTCCCCCTATAATGATCAGGATATGGTGATTTGTTAAATTTATGGGGACACTGGCAATGTGTTGTGAAAGAATTTCCCCAGGGCTCTCACAAGGTGCAACATTGGTTTGTGGCAGCCATGATATCCAGAACAATTAGAAGTCCTTGAAGTTAATTCATAGTAAGCAAGATGCACAATTTCATGTCTTGTCAAGTTTATATCCATTTATCTGATATTGCTTTATGGATGTCATGAATCAGAACAATTTGATAGAGTGAACTTGCTTATTTAAGTAAGGAATTTATCTGATATTTTTATGACAGTAGTTTGTATTGAAAGAATGAATAAATGACTAGATTTGTATTTGCGATATAACTTGATATCCATCTATACTGTAGCAATGTAATGATAAAAGATATACTTGACAGGAAATGATGGTAGAATATCACTGGTGGAGGTTAATCAGCATCTTGAGGGAAAAAAAGAGGGAAAATAAAACAGGAAAAGCGAAAGTACCATATATATTTACCTACATATATATACACCTATTTTTATATGTAATTTGGTCATTAAAAAATATATACATTGAATTACATGTTGTCAAGAAGCTGATTTTTCAGTGTTTTAAGTCAGTCATAAACTAGGTACTAGCTAGAAGATGCATGACATTACACAAGTATAAATGCATGCAAACATATGCTATGGTAATGCATGTTTGGAAGTTCTTATTCACACATACAGTGTCAGCATCATGTTGTTCCTACACTTTCAAATGAAATTTATTGAAAATTTATTATATTCTAGGTAAAACATTATCTATCACATTTACCTTTGCATAACACCTGTCCAACTGCAAGCAACACAGATCGAGATTGACTTATATTATGTGCTGGCAGATCAAGGTCCATGCTGTTTGAACAAGGTCTCAGCTGTTAGATCAGGGTCCATGCTGTTTGATTATGGTCTCTGCCATTTGGTCAGAGTCTATGCTGTTTGATAAGGGTGCATGTTGTTTAATTAGGGTCTGTGCTGGGGATCTCTGCTGTTTGATCAGGGTCTATGCTTTTCAATCAGAATCCATGCTGTTTGTTCAGGTCTGTGCTGTTTGATCAGTTCTATACTGTTTAATCAGAATCCATCCTGTGTGGTCAAGGTCTGTGCTGTTTGATCAGGTCTGTACTGTTTTATCAGAATCATTGCTGTTTCGTCAAGGTCTGTGCTGTTTTATTAGGGTCTATGCTGGGGGTTTATACTGTTGGATCAGGGTCTATGCTGTTTAATCAGAATCCATGCTGTTTGGTCAGGATCTATACTGTTTGATCAGGGTCTCTGCTGTTTGATCATTATATGCTGTTTGATCAGAGTCATTGTTTTTTTTTATCAGGGTCTGTGCTATTTGATTACATTAGGTTCTGTGCCATTTTATATGGGTCCATGCTGTTGTATCTGGGTCCATGCTGTTTGATTAGGGCCTGTACTGCTTTATCGATGTCCATTCTGTTCCATCAGGGTCCATTCTGTTTGATCAGAGTTCATGATGTTTTATCAGAGTCCATGCTTTTTGTGCAGAATCATAAGTATTACAAATTGAGTACACCCTGATCAGCTTGTTCATTTCTTTGCTCTTCACTTTTTGTATCATATTTTTCCAGCACCAGCTAGGAACATTTTAGCTTCAAATCAGTCTGCACATTGGAGAAGCCCACATTATCAAGAACCTAGACTTATTCCAAAAGATTATACATCAACTTTACACCACAGGTCCTCTGAGTCGAACCTCAGCAGAAAAGCTCCTTATGCATGTAAGTCAATCCTGTGGAGGTGGGGGTGTTGTAATCATTGGAGGCTGTGTTGTGTGTGTGTGTGTGATAATTTGAAAAGCATTAGGTCGAATTCAAAGTTGCTTAATACTATTAAGGGTAATACCAAAAAATTATTATATTTTGGGACTTGTTTGTCAACATTTGCTGTCCAGAAAATTGCGCGATGAATGATGATAATAATGATGAATGATAATAACTATAGCTACTACCATGGCAAATCCCCACATGTTTTATTATATATTTTTCAGAGAGCCATTGTAGCTCAGTTGGTAGAGCATTGAATTCATAATACAAGGGCCATAGGTTAGATACACACCCAGTCCAGCTGCCTTGGTGTGTTCTTGGGAAAGGCACTTAGATCCAGTTTTCTTTTTATAATATAGCTAGCTGATAATGTTTTAAAAGAGCTGTTAGAACCAACACACAGCAAAGATATATATATATATATATATATATATATATATATATATATATATATACACACACACACACATTAATTCCATTCCCCCCCCCCAGTCCCTGACTCTACCCCTCAAACCTTAACCCAGGGGTCATGTGTCCTCATGTACTGACTGCATGTTTTAGGTTTAGTCAAAATATATTTTAAAAGTCAGTTAATTTCAATTGTCTTTATTGAGCCTTTTGCCCACTCCCAGAGACCCCAGGGTGAGAAGCCCCAAAAGTACACTCTGCTTGCAGATGGTTTTACATGGGCAACCTATGCACCAGTTTGGTGAATTTACATCAAGCATTTTAGGAGGAGAGTTATGGAGAGATACTATTAGTCTGATGGATGAATAGAAGAGTGGATGGAGGGTACAGCAATGTTGTTCACTTGACTTTAAATGAATAAAGTTTAAGCTGATTATGTAACTTTTTTTGTGAAGAAAATATTGCCAACAAGAAAGTAGTATCCTGTCTTCAGAGTCCTTCCAAAAATAGTTCACATAGAGACACTGTATTTGTATAATCTAACAAGAGCAAAGCATTTAATTTGATTTTTTATTTTTTTTACTTCTCGATCTTTCTCCAGTATTTTCATCATAGACAGTCACAAGATATTAGCATTCAAAATACTTTTGACCTGGTTGCTATGTGTGAACATTTCATGCAGACATTGTATATATGTGTAAGCAAATGTATGAACAACAAGCAATAATACTTTTGTGTTTTTATTTACAGCCAGAAAAACAGAATTTAATGGCTACACAAAGTCTGTATTTGGGTATCCAAGTGCAGAGGGGTATAGCATGCCACTGCCAAGCTATAATCCTCTAAACGACCCCCACTTAGTTGAGTATTTTTGGAGACGTTTTGGATACATTCAAAGAGCCCACAGCGTGAGTATTACTAATAAACAATATTATAGATTTATTCTGTGACAGTGTTTGCTAGAATAATAGTGATTAGTTTCAGCCTGAGGATTCATACTAATAGTATTTGCCACATTTTATTGTTATTCTTACTTGATGAATTACAAACTAGATAAATTAAATACCAAATGCCTACAGAAAGGAATATTTTTTTAAGCACAAAAAATCTGTACTCTGGCAGCAAATGCAATTCAGATGTTTGGGTATGGTGTACATTACAAAATTTCTCATGTAAAACAAGCAAAGTTGGCTTGATCATGTAATTAACCTTTTCCTTTTCTGACATTTTTATTTTTCTTGGTTTCAGATGCTTTTATGTCAATTTGAGACTAATTATCTTTAGTAGGTCCGTTTTATTGCTTTTAATGAGGAAAACATTAAAGTCTGTTTTTCTTTTTCCTTTACATCCATTATGTTCCAATTACAATAGCAGAAGGGGATGTTTATTTTCATCTTGGCTGTTGACCCCATTGAACCATCTGTCTTGAAATTATTTGAGTGTGACTACACAAAACAACATCACATTTGCCATATATATTTACTGTATTTATTCATGTTCATGAAGAAAAACTCTTTTTTTCACACTTTCTAGATAAATTTGATCAAGATATGACTCTCTCTCTCTCACTCTTTTCACCCATCTTGTCTTTACAGCACAAATAAACCATAAGTAATTCACACAAAGTTCTGAAATTCTTATGTACACAAATAAAATTCTTCCATTATTGTTACCTTTACACACAGATACCATAAGAAGAATATCACCATTTTCATGTAAACTCCATACATGTGAACTTCCTGAGTGGGAGGACAGTTCTCAATGTATTAGTAGTGCCTCCTGTCTTTCCCTTTTGGAAAATAGTTGTGCAGCCGATGTTGCTAGGAGGACAAAAAAGTGGAAAATTGATAGAATACTGAATCTTTAACCTGGCCATCACATGCCCAAGGCCTCAAAATGTTGAGAATATATGGCAGACAGTTAAATCCAAGCTTGAAAAAGACTTTCATTAATCAGGACAATGCACGAATGCAGAGCTCAATCTCAAAAGTAATCTTAGGGAAAAAAAAGATCCCCTTGAGGCAGTCTGTATAGTTGATTGTCACAGAGGTGATTAAACAACCCCCCACCCCTGGAAAAATATAAATGGTTTGTCTCTTACTTAATTGATGTGATGTTGTGTCCTTAAACACATATGTGGAGAGCCCATTCAGATAATTTTCATAGGTAAAGTACATGAAGTGGAACAACCCAACTCATTTGAAGTTAGGTAAATCTGAGAGATGCATGTTGTAAAAGCAATAGTTATTATTCTTTGATGCCTTGAATGATAATGTTTAACCCATCTTTATTAAAGATTATTGGCTAGTTCATGATCAGTGGCAGTGTTCCTTTGAAGTCAGATTTCACTTTATATATAACATGCACAATGTGGTTATTTAGGTAGTTGGAATAGTGTGGAAGTGTGATTCATTGTTTAAGGCAAAATGTTAAAAATGCAACTGTGGTTCAGGGAAGGGCGGAGACAATGGTGAAATGAACAAAGTCTAGCAAAACCAAATTTTTGATCACCTGGTTGACAGAGTTTGACCTTGTAAAGCGCAACAGCAAGGGGGAGCATTTTCTTTTTTGCACATACTGCAAACACCATATCGACATTAGTCACTCTGTAATGTACAACATCATTGACATAGTAACACCACTCAGCATCAGGACAATGCACGAATGCAGAACTCAATCTCAAATGTTACTAACATATTTAAACATTCTAACTAGTGTGGCTATTGCATGTTGACATTCCCTCACAGCCAAGCTAATGCAGAAAGATCATTTTCTATGCCGAGAAATATTTAACAAGATCTTCTGGCAAGTTTGAACAACTGTACACTGATGAGTGCAAAGATGAACTCAATGAAACTAGCATCACCTTCAAACCCCCAACTGAACTATTGAGAGCATGAAAGGCTGCATATAGTTAATACCATATTTCCTATCAAATGGATTATAAAGACAGAAACTTGGTGTATTTTTTATTTTAAAGTCTGTGTGGTTGTGATTGTGTGAGTGTATACATATGTGTGTGTGGTGATAATATATGAGAGTGTTAGTCAACCAACTATTATTTGTTTGAAAGTGTATTGAATGCTTCAAAGAAAGAAACCATATTTTATTTTATTTTATTCAGTTTGAATTTCCAGTCATATTCTATAGGTGTATAGAAGTAGATAACTTATTTTTAATTGTACAATGTCACTTTCTTTGGTTTGTGCACACTTACACTAGCCACCCTTGAGACTCAGAAGACACTTTTTGAGTCTCAAAAAACCATAACAAGGCCTGGGATATTGGCAGGTATGTATTTATGAACCATTATCTTAATTTCACTGACATATTATATGCAGGACACCTGACCACAAAGGTGACCTTTGTAGACTGATTTCACTATATTAATGTCTTTCATTCTTTTACTCTCAGGCAAAACAGGTCAGAAGCAATGGAGGCTCAAGTAAATCAACTAAAACAGTGTTGTACAAGATCTTTGTCACAACTACAGACAAACAGGATGCTGGGACAGATGCTAAGGTAATTATAGCTGAAAGTTATATAAAAAAAACACAAAAACTAATCTTATATTTCTAATTTTGTTTTGGGTGAACTACAATCTTATCTCATTTTTTGCAACATTTGTTTATCAGACTTTCACTTTAAACAATTTAGGATGAGTTGGTACTGTTTGTTGAAGATTAGTAAAGGTAAGTCATATCTCAATGAATATGTTGGGTTAATGTGAAATATTTTATTTGGAGGATCTTGTATGTGTTTTCATTTCATATCAAACGAAATTTATAAAATGAATCCATAAAATTTCAGTCTTTTGTGAGCCTTGGCAATATCAAATTTAAGATAAAATTTTTCACACTATGAAAAGTAATTTACTCTATTTGATATAATAATATAAAATAGTGTTAAAGTAGAGGAAATAACTTTGAAAAGTAAATTGGGAAATACAGACTCATATTCTTTGCCTTTTTATTATCTTGATGTCATTTTTGTTGTCGGATGATATTACACATGTCTGATGTTAACAAATATATGGAATGAATTCATGAAACATCATTTGATTTTGTGATGGGATATTATACATGGCTGATGTAAAAATATATGAAATGAGTCCATGAAACATTGTTGTTGTTTTTTTGTCATGTGATAAATTGAATTCTTTTTCTAATTTCACAGGTTTACATCACATTGAAAGGAATGAAGGGGAAAATAAATAGAATGAGGCTGACCAAGAAAGCGGGATCTGTCAAGTCTAACAAAAAAGTGTCCTACAGATTTTCCAAAGGAACAACAAACATGTTTAAAATCAGGGGCCCAGAAATTGGCAATCTTAAGTCAATAATCATTGAGGTAAGTTATGACTTGTGACCTGGTAGCTTTGTACTCCTGTCAAAATATATATGTCTCACCTGCATTTATAGTTATAAGGCAAGGTATATTTATAAGTTTTCCAAGGATGGCAGTGTCAGCATTAAGATTCTGTGGTTATGTTTAGTGTCAAAGTTTTTGAAAGAGCACATTGGGAACATTGGGACTACATCATAGCAGTGTATGCATATGAAACTCTGCATTCAGCAGAATCCTTGCTCAGGAAGTAAACTTTTCATCATTTACCTCTAGACCATAACACAAAAATATTGAATATTCAAACATTTTTGCCTTATAAAATAATATGGTGTGTAATCTTTTCATTCAAAATGAATTTTGTTAAAAATTGGAATTAATACTTAGAATTTATACACAATGAAACTTTGATTCATGAATTTTTTAACATTCAAAAATGTATTACCCTTTAAATTAATAACAAGTTTCATTGGAACCAAAGATTTGGTTTTTAATATATTGCTGTTCCTTATGAAAGGAGATAAGAGTCTTGGATTTCAGTACTTGATGATATTTGCAGTGGTTTTACTGTGGGATTTCAGTACTTGAGGATATTTGCAGTGATTTTACTGTGGCATTTCAGTTTTTGAGGATATTTGCAGTGGCATTACTGTCACAGTGTCATTTCAGTATTTGAGGATATTTGCAGTGGTTTTACTGTGGCATTTCAGTACTTGATGATATTTGCAGTGTTTTTACTGTCAGTGGCATTTCAGTACTTGATATTTGCAGTTGTTTTACTGTCAGTGGCATTTCAGTACTTGAGGATATTTGCAGTAGTTTTATTGTCAGTATCATTTCAGTACTTGAGGATGTTTGAAGTGGTTTTACTGTCAGTGGAATTTCAGTACTTGAGGATATTTGCAGTAGTTTTACTGTGGTATTTCAGTACCTGAGGATATTTGCAGTGGTTTAACTGAGGTATTTCACTGCTTGAGGATATTTGCAATGGTTTTACTGTGGCATTTCAGTACTTGAGGATATTTGCAGTAGTTTTACTGTCAGTGGCATTGGAGTACTTGATATTTGCAGTGGTTTTACTGTCAGTTGCATTTCAGTACTTGAGGATATTTGCAGTAGTTTTATTGTCAGTGGCATTTCAGTACTTGATGATGTTTTAAGTGATTTTACTGTCAGTGGCATTTCAGTACTTAAAGATATTTGCATTGGTTTTACTGTGGCATTTAAGTACTTGAGGATATTTGCAGCAGTTTTACTGTGGTATTTCAGTACCTGAGGATATCTGCAGTGGTTTAACTGTTACAGTGTCATTTCAGTATTTGAGGATATTTGCAGTGGTTTTACTGTGGCATTTCAGTACTTGAGGATATTTGCAATGGTTTTACTGTGGCATTTCAGTTTTTTAGGATATTTGCAGTGAAATTACTGTCACAGTGTCATTTCAGTATTTGGGGATATTTGCAGTGGTTTTACTGTGGCATTTCAGTACTTGAGGATATTTGCAGTGGTTTTACTCTGTCATTTCAGTACTTGAGGATATATTTGCAGTGGTTTTACTGTGGAATTTCAGTATTTGAGGATATCTGCAGTGGTTTTACTGTGGTAATAAATTGTTTTGAAAGAGACATTTTCGACAGTTTAACAAGTTAACATCCTCACCTCAAATATTAGACTTGTATTCCCATTCTGATATATTTTACACAATTTTTGTTAGGACACAAATTCAAGAATATATTTTTTGTGGCTCTCTGTTACAAGCAGCATCATGACATCACAGTGGCCTTAATTTTTTTAACAATTTTTTTGAGTGAATCCTGCCTTAGCAGAGACCTCTTTAAAAAGGATACTTGTAAATGAAGAATAATGTATGTTGAGGATCTTACATGAGTGACCATATAAAATAAAGTTTAAGAAACGAGTAAAGCCTGTATATAGAAACAATTAGAGGAGCTTCATAAATTTCATTTGGAATTAGCACAAATGTAAGATTCTGTTTATCACATGATGAAAAATACAGTGACAAAATCGCAGAATATTGTTGTTGTAAAATGACTTTGAAATATGTTTGAAATCCTTGGAGATTATACCTTTGCTTTTCATTATGTGATTTGTGATGTCATGAGCAGTTATTATACGTGTTACATATAGAAAAATTATGATATGGGATATTAACCTAATTAACACAGTAGTCATGTGATAAATGATACTTTCCTTAAGTGTAAATACATACTCGTCCTTTGTAAAGGACAACTGTCCAAAAGGGACATAATTTGTCAGTCCCTTGGTTTTCCATATACACAAGTTTCACTGTATTGATTTCACTTATATAAATTTGTATGCTGAACTAAGTGCATTGCATTTGTGAACATTTTATATTTTGGCAGCATGATGGTATAAAGAAGGAAGATGGTTGGCACTTGCAAGAGATTGAGGTGGTCAACACAAAGAGGGACAAAAGGCAGCTGTTTATCTGTAATCAGTGGTTGTCCCTTCATCATGGAGATGGACTCAGTAAACGAGAGCTCTTCCCACATCTCTCTTCAAAAACAGGTGAATATGAATTAAAATGTACCTATCTGGAAACTGAATGCTTTGCCCACTAACTAGCATGCCTATTTATTTAAAATCAGCAAGTTTACCAAATTTTCCCAGCAATTGATAGTGCTTAAAAAAAGGTATTTATGATACAGTAAAACCTGTCATGAGAGATCGCCCCTTCTGCCAGCAAAAAGCGGTCTCTCAAGACAGGTGGTCTCTCATAACAGGTTTGTACAAAAAGACCAGTTTCCAGGGTCGAAATTCAGCACTGTTTAAGAGGGAAAAATAAGCACAATCATGTACATTTATTGTATTCTTTGTTCATAGTTCTTGTTAAAATATTGTACGCATTAATCTGAATGGATGAGCCAATTTTGATCAAACATGGTAGTAGTGTTTCTCAGGACATGCTCTAATCAAAATTGTGTCTGATGTGGCTCCTGTATCAGTGGTGTGGCTTCCATTGCAAAAAATATGGAAAACCTGTTTTCAACTTCTTTTTCAGAATGCCCTACCCAATTTTGATCAAACATGGTAGGAGTGTTTCTAAGGACATGCTCTATCAAAATTATGTCTGATATGGCTCCTGTATCAGTGGTGTGGCTTCCATAGCAACAATTATGGAAAACCTGTTTTCAACTTCTTTTTCAGAATGCCACAGCCAATTTTGATCAAACTTCGTATGAATGTTTTTTAGGACATATCTATCAAAGTTATGCCTGGGGTTGCTGCTCTAGCAATGCAGAGATGCCAACATATCTGATTTCAATGGAGTTTCTCCAATTTTCTTGGCCTTGCTCCATTTTATCACATCATTTTCTCCAATTTTTTAATGCGTCAATTTTGTAAAAATATGTACTTCTGAGACAAAGATCTCCTAGGCAAGAAATTATTTTAACACCAGTTTTTGCACCACTTCAGTTTCCAGTAAATGGGAACAACAGTAATAATACTCTCACTCGTAGAAAGTGACAGAGAATGAAGAGGTGCTCATGTAGATACTACATGGCTCTTGCTGGGGAACGAGAACCATCCAGTAACCGGATGGCTTAAATATGGAAATTTAGTTACAGTTATGAAGGCAGTTCTTACCGTATTTCATTCAAATGCAGACTGTTAAAGTATTTTAAGCTTTGTAACTGAGACAAAAACAAAATTAGACCAAATATGACCAGAGATACACTGAGCTGGCTCTCTTGTGATGCACAAAGTAGCTGTGTCTACAGACAGGGAGAATGCTTGCTTGGCAAATCCATCCAAAGAGATTTTAAAAGCAGCAAAAGTTGCAACCTATCACATGATGCAAAAGTAGTTCCTTTTAAAGCATTTAAACATCACAGTGATCTCATTAAAGCATTGTATATTGAAATGATGTTTTTCAGCATAGTTTGGTTTCTATCTAAGAAATTAAATGATCAAGAAACAGCAGAGAAATTATAAATTTTTTTTCTTTTTCCATGAAATAGACTATAGAAAGCAGTCATAAAGTAGGAATAAAAGACATCTCAGAATAAAGCTCAATTCACTTAATGTGTCATTGTAATAAAATTACTATGAGTCATACATTATTTGTAAATTCACAAGATCTCCCTGAACTTCATATAAGCATCATTGTGTAAAATATATTTAGGAACATGCCAGGAGATGCAGTCTTGACCACTTAAAAATCAATTTCAGCCAGGAGCTTTGTCTTTCTGAACCCCCCACCCCTGGCCTATGATGACTCTATTTTCATATGAAACAATGTTGGCATTTCTGGTAATGGTGTGGCTTCCATAGCAACCAAGTGGTAGACCTACAAATGATACTCATCTTCTATCAAGTATGGTTATTTGTTGCTAATATATATATATATATATATATATATATATATATATATATATATATATATATATATATATATATATATATATATATATATATATATATATATATAAACTACTATTTAATGACTTTATCTTCAAAACTGCCTTACCATAGCAGACCAGATGTGATAGGTCCAGCCCTAGTATGAACACCTTTCACATTCATATAAAAGAAGTCAGTGCACCATCTAGTCCAGCTGAAGTTACACAAAGTAGAAACACAGTTAAAAACCATGTCAGATATGATCAATTTCTACTAAATAACTGGTAATATCCTGGGTGTGTCTTTCAACCCATGGCACCTGCCTTATTTCTACATTTAATACATATGCCTTTTAGACCAATGCATGCCAGGTGAGTGATATCATGCCTACTTGGACATCTTGTGTTGTTATAATACTATTTGTGAGTAAATTATAAATAATTCATTCATTTGCAATTAACCTTGTAAGAATAACTATCATGCACAGTTTGCTATGTGCAATTTGCCAGAGCATTCATGACAGATTTTGAACCATCAAGCTAACATAATCAGCATAGCTTCTGAACCATCACTGACATACTCAGGATCTTGAATACTGTGACTGGCACATTGAGGACTGATTTTGGACACTCAGGCTGATATACTCGGGACAGACTGTTAACCCATAGGCTGACATGCTAAGGACAGATTTTGGAACATCAGGCTGACACACTCATGATAGGTTTTGAACACTCAGGCCAAAACACTCAGGACTGATTGTGACCCCTCAGGCTGACACAGCACAGATTTTGAGCACTCAGGCTGACACACTCAGGACAGAGTTTGAGCACTCAGGCTGACACAATCAGGACAGAGTTTAAACACTCAGGCTGACACAATCAGGACAGAGTTTGAACACTCAGGCTGACACAATCAGGACAGAGTTTGAACACTCGGGCTGAAACACTCTTTCCTTGTGCTCTAGCAAACATTGCACATGTGTATGATTCCAACAGAGTCAAACATGCAGGGCTATACAAATCCACCTGCCTGATGCCCTAGATAAGCTCAAATTTGGCTCAGGCAAGCTCAAGTTTGCAAGGTACTTGTCTGCAGGCAAGGTAAAAAAAATTGAGCTAGGGAGAGAAGTTGTGTTCAATTCATAATGCTTTATGTTCTGCAAGTTTTATACTCTGTGATCTTGCCACAGGACATATATCAGTACCTTTATTTAGTGTTTATATGTACCACATTCTTCTTTTATGTAACTGTCTGCAGTTTCTTTCATATATTAATCCCTTATTTCCAACAATATAATGTCAGAGTCTATCATTTCCATTCTATAGTCATTGTCAAGGTCAGTCTCATATCTAATGTGAATATTTACTTTTTGAAACAAATAGGAAATAAATATTTTTATTTTAACTCATCAGTTGCATTTTAATCAAAATATTGTACATATATGGGATTCACTGCCTTTCAAGTACTAAGCTAGCCACAGGCATTTCGTGAGCTCCTAATATGTGCAGGGCATGCAACTTTAGAAAGTCAAAGATTGTTTTGATGCATGTCGCTGATTTCAAGGTGACTAGGTGATTAGGTGATAATTGTAAATAATATAACTTGTGAGTTTCCTTTGACTGGTGCGTTTGGAATTAAAAGGAACTCATTGATAATGATTAGCCAATTGGATTTCTTTAAAAACGTGATCGATCTACCAAAAATCAAGCACCCCCAAGCAGTGTTTATCATTAATTTTTTATGTTACAATTACAGAAGACCAATAATTACTTGGCACATAATTAAATGGATAAAAATAAGTGTTTTCAAATGCTTCTCAAAAAGTTGGCTTGTCAAAGATTGTTTTGCTGCATGTCAGTAATTTCAAGGTGTATATGTGATAATTGTTAAGTAAATGGATAAACTAAGTGTTCACAAATCATTAATTTGTAAGTATAAATAAATCATTACAAAATGTCTATCCATGATTATTGTTGATGTAGTTGAACCGATGAGTCTGGTAGTGTATCTAGGCAAAGAAAAGAAAACTTGATGCATTTTGCACAAACAAATCTAATGAACCTGTTTCAAAGAAAAATAGTTGTTAATTTTTCAGTTCAAGGTCTTTTACCTAAACATCTTTCTCTCTCTCTGTCTCTCTCTCTCTTAAAAATCTAGCTATTTACAAAACCCTTATCTATCCATCCATTTCTACATGTACTATTTATACATATATCTTTATGATAACTTTAATTATGAACATATGATTTTAATGTGCAAACAAAGATAAAAAGAAAACAAAAGTTCTTTATGTGTGATTTCTTTAAAATATCCCATATTTTATTTTACCTATTGTTTTAACTTTAATTTTGTTCTTTCGGGGCAAACTCAAATCTCCCAAAGGCAAGTTCAAATTTCCAGTCAGCTGACTTTTATACAATTTGTAAAGCCCTGAACATGCCTTGAGAGACCACCCCTTCCAGCAACAAAAGTTGGTCTCTTAAGACATCATCACATGCAAAATGTGATCTTTCATGGCAGATGGTCTTCCAAAACAGTGGTCTTTAAAGTCAAGTTTTGCTGTATCATTTTCCTAACAAAATTCAAAAATATTTTGCTATTGACAAGTTTTGTAATAATATATGTATATTGTGTTGATACATACAAAATTCCTATACCCCCCCAAAATTACTTTCTTTATTCCAGACTATGAAATTGTCACAGTGACAGGAGACAAACAGGGAGCAGGAACAGATGCCAATGTGTATATTACAATATATGGCAGAAGTGGAATTACAAGTAAAATTCCATTGAGAACAGAAAAAAGCAAAAGTTTATTTGAACGTGGAAAAAGTGATATGTTCAAAGTGCATGCAAACTGTGTTGGACCAATGAAAAAGATTCTGATTGAGCATGACAATACAGGGATGGCACCAGGATGGTTCTTGGAAAGGGTAGGTAGTTTTTAAATCCCAATCCATGTAGTGGCTGTATTCTTAGATTTGTTCCTATCCTTCAATCCATCATGAGAAGCTCGTTTGCAAGATTGCAGAAAAAACACTCAACATAGTACAAATGAAATTTTGCAAGCCAGAAGTGGAAAAATTCTCAAAAAGCTTGGTTGCTGACTGGGCAAAGGTCAAAAGATACCATATACAAAAATCATTTATTTTATTAATTTGTATATAGTTTTGTGTACCAAAGCTATCCAGTTGCCCCAAATTTCCATAGTTCCAATTACACTGCAATTAAACTTTTCACATGTCGCTTGCATTACAGAAAGATTTAAAACAATTATTAAATGCAGAAAAACTTGGTTTAGACTGCTAATATTACTATCATCAAAATATCTTCTATGATAAGAAACATTTTTATTCATTTGTATTTTGTTTTGTGTAATTGGAAATTTATCAGATTGATAGAAGAGATCAAAAGATACTATATATTAATAGGGAGGTCAGGTATATAAAATAGAGAATTTATTTAGTCATGTGACAATTTGTAAAGAAATGAAAACAAATCTTGATAGCATTTACCAGTTACTTTAAGATTAAACAAATACAGTGGTTCCCCTTGCATAAGGTCACCCCTTCTGTAGCAGAAAAGTGGTCATATAGTGGGGTGGCCTTTCAAGATGGGGATCACACAGATGTGAGTAATAATTATGTAAGAAAGGCATAACTAATTGTTAAATATTTAATATTTTCAATTTAAAATCACATGCATGTTATGCAATAAATTTGACAAAACTTATATTAATGTTATTTAAGATAATTATGATTAATCGTCAATCATGGTTCAAAACTGTTTGAAAATCCTGTCAATAAAATCAGCGTACAAACATCTGGCTGTAACTACCATTTTCTGTCCATTTCATTTTCCCACTGCTGCAGACTGTATAACTGACAATGTTTATTTGAATATTTCTGACATCAGATTTCCCAGCAGTGATCAGAGGAGAATGTCTGACATTTTGCATTTTCGCCAACAACTTATTCTTTCACAGGCAACTATAGAAAATGCTCTGTGTTTACAAAGGAATTTAGCCTGTCATGTGATTGACTGGATTTACTCTGGTACCCTTTCATTTATATTTTGTAATTAAGGAGAGAGAAGCCATGACATCTAACATACCATATGTACTTTATGGTGACCAGATGTCACACTCACTTGAGCTGAACAATACTTTGCTTCTCATCTGTTAGCTTTTATCATCTTGATAATTATCAGTGGTAATAATAGTCGGTATTTATTAAAGTGACAAAACCAGACATCTAAGTAACACACAGCAGTAAGGATAATCAGATTACTTACTTCTTTGTATGGATTAAAATTAGGTACTTTATTGGCATGTCGGAACAAATGTCAATGTGTTGAATTTAGAAATCGACAAATATTCATAAGATTTCCATCTGTAAACCCATTACATGTTCACTTGTGAGGGATAAATTTGACACTTTTTGCACTAATATGCTGGCCACTGGCCGCATCAGAGGAACAACCATCCAAGAGGGGTATTTTTTAGCACAATCTTGTTGGTGCCAAGGGATTCTGGCCATAAAAGTGGGTAGCCACTGGTCAGGTGGGCAGTTCAAGAGGGGGACCACTGTAACCTGAAAGACACAAATAGATATTTCTGCATTTTAGAATCTAGTTGGCAAGCAAATAGCTAAGAGTTAAATAAGTAAATGGTTATTTTGATGTGTAGTGAGCCTTGTTGAAATCACATGTCATTTATCATGTAATACAAATTTCTTGAGAAAGAGAATACATCACCAAGTACTTATAGAAGGAATGAAATAGTGCTCATGCCACTGAACTTCATTTAAGGCACAATCTTAAGCTGTTTATGAATTTATTTATAAAATGTTAATCCTTAATAAAAATTAGAGCTACTATGGATTTTGATTGCATTGTCTAGTTGACCCAGTTGCCACTTATTGTTATGAATTGTGACTGACAGTGTTCTTCCCTGATAGCTGGTAACTAGCAGTCATACAGCATGTGCCAGTAGCCAATGAAATCTTCCTATAACCTATTTATAACATCACTGCTGGGGGTGTTAATAGCATGTGATCTTCTGAGTATGCCTACTAACTTGCCTTGGTTGTTTGTGTCTATGAGTGTTGAGAACCTCGTTCTATTTATATGTGTGTGTGTGTGAGAGAGAGAGAGAGAGAATTATGTTCACTGTCTAGAGAAATATTTAAGTTTAGACATAAACAAATATGGCAGGTTAGTAGGTCTGCTTTGAAGATCATGTGCTATTAACACCCTTCTGAGCCAGTGATGTTATAAATAGGTTATGGGAAGATTTCATTGGCTACTGGCACATGCTATGTGATAAAGAAAACAGAATGCCTGTGTGATAAAGAAAACAGAACGCCTAAAAGACTGAGATATTTGTGGAATGAATCATGGAATCAGACATTTCCCATGGGCTGCAAAACAAAAAAACAACAATGGGACATTTTTAGCTGTATATACATGGTGTCATGACTGGAAGGAAAAATTCAATGGCAACCCGTGGAACACTGAACTTGCAAAGCTCAACATTCACTAGGCATGAGGTCTCCAAGGATCATTTATTTGCTGTTTTGGTCCTAAACCTGGAGTGGAGTTAAAGTTTGTTTAATAAAAAAAATGAATGTAGTATACTATGTTGCATAAAGATGAAAGAAAAAAAGTAAATTGAATATTGTCATTTGTTTTTCCTTCCAGTGTCTTTGCAAATTTATTTTAATTGAAATGTAATTATTTAGGCTCTAGAGTTCTAAGCCCTTGTTTGAGAGTATGTTCCTTGATCAGACTTTGTGGATGGCTTGTACTTAGGGTAATAAAGAAATCTATAGATTCTGGGGTATAAAGGTCAGAGTTCACTGTCATGGTAGGTCTAATAAGAAAATAATGGTTTATGCACAGTAAATTTGGTTTAAGTCTGCATACTTTGAACAAAGGTCCAGGTCATTGAGACTCATTATTCAGTAATATTAAGAGTCTTATATGCCATACTAGTGCCTACATATAGGACTATTAGACATGGAATATGCGTATAACATGCCATTCATGGTACTCATGGTGATAAACACTTAAATAGTGATGCATTAGCATTCTCAAGATCATCTTAGTAGATCTATGTATGGTATAAAAGCATATCAAGGGGATGTGAATCAGCCATTTAAAATCTCAAATGCCTGTAACGAATTAAGAAAAATTTTCTGCCTAAGAAACTGTGTAAATTGCTTGCATTTGTTCAGGATACATTGCTGTTATGTATCTAGGGTTAGAATATTAAAAACTTTAACTGTCATGATGTACTACTAATGACTTTTCTCTGCTTAAATTATGAGGATATATACTAATTTTAACCAGGTTTGATTGCAAAAGAAAATAAATGTTTGTATTAAGCTGTGTGACTATTAGGTTTGTGTGGAGATAAAAGAATTGCAACAACAACAAAAAAAAGATAATAAAGACAAGTTTAAAATCAACTACAGTAAAACCTCTTCTGAGAAATGATCCCTTTTCCTGTTAAAAATGAATGATCTTCCAAGACAGATGGTGTCTCAATAGCAGTCGTTACATTATGTAACAAATTTGATACATGCATTAAGTGTCTCATCATAAATGACAGGTGGTCTTCTATAAAGTGATCTTTGAAGTCAGATTTTATTGTAGCTACTTTTATCACCACCTGTGACAGTATTTCAAGAAAGCAGATACTCAAAAATTAAAAGTTAAGTCAATTTTGAAAGTAAGTCTACCTCCAAAGTAGACTATCCAACTCCATTCACCATTTACTAACATTATTAACATTATTAATAATAGGCATACCTCAAAAGTAAGTAGTCCTATAAAAAAAAAAAGCTGCAAAAGATTTTCCAGTTAATAAAATACACTGCAGCTTTTTCAGTTACTTTTTTCTATCATTCCTATAGTGTTTACTTATGTGCAAAGCTGTTGAAACTTTGGTTGAATGACCACTAAATAATGTAATCATTAAAAGCAAGTATAAATGGTATATAAATCATCTTGGGATTCCGATTTATTTCCTTTCTTTTTCAACTTTATTTTCACATTTCTTCACAAAATACAGATATAGATGCTTTAGCAATTTTTTCATATCATGTACATATATATGTTTTTGTTTGTCTATCTTTATGTCTGTATTTTGGTGAGTAATTGATTTGTATCAAATTTTTGTCTTGCAGGTTGTTGTAACAGACCTGAAGCACTCCAAATGGAAATACTTTTTCCCTTGCGGCCAGTGGCTGTCCAAAGACGAGGGTGATAGGACCATTTCTCGGTATCTCCTGGGCAGTCGTGATCCATTTGCTGTCAGAAAGGGTAAGAGTTACTTTTTCTTCCAATCCAAATTTACCTGATTGTTTATTTTACCAGCCTTAGCAGATGGCAGGACATAGATATTATTTTAACAGTTGTGACAGTGTCAACATCAATGTTAAGATTCTCTCTTCAAGTTATGTGCTCAAAGTTTTGAAAGTTGGATGCAGTGGGGATTTATAAAAAAAACACTGCATTCCAAGAAACCTTTGAGTTTCCCTTTTTTTTCTCCCTCAGAAGCCTCCAACCTCTATTGCAGTTTTTAAAAAAAAATTCTCACTCATTAACCCTTTTCATACTGAATCCCAACCAGACAGGCAGTTGTGTAGAACTGGAAATTTGTTTAGTCAGTGGTATATCAGCATGAGAGTATGCAATGAAGTTGGTCAATCTGGCTTTACAGGACAAGTCTTTCAAATAATTTTTCAAAAGTTACATACTATTTTAAAAAGCATTCAATTTTCTTTAAAGTCATATATTTTTTCACTGAAGATTTTCAGATGTAAAACATTCAGTTGAAAATTAAGTTAAGTAAACTAAAAAACATGCTTTACATTTCTTTTTATAACTTACTTTCAATGCAATTTTTCTATCGGCAATATTCATTTTACCTCCTATATGTAAGTGCATGAAATGTGGGGAATTTTACACCATTTAAGAAGTTGAAAAAAGAATAAAAATTAATCATGAATGTCAAAGGTTATTACAATTTTATTAAATTTACATGAGAATTGGAGAGCAAGCAGAACAGATCCTTACTGGAAAGTGGACAAAGCTTTTCATTTTGGTTTGGTATTTTTTATTCTATAATAAATTATAATATAACCATATCAGAGTTGTGTTGGGTTTATTTTGGTCTTGTTACGACTCTATGGTCTAAGAAAAATGTAACAGAAAGAAAGTGAAACCAACAAATCAAGTAAAAAATCAACAAGCAATTTATTACTAGATAATTAAAATGAAAAATCAAAAAAGTCACTTACAGTAATGTGTTTTGAAATCCTAATAATCCAATAAGAATGATTGTTCTAATCACCGGTCCTAAATATAGAATGTTCCGAATTCACGGCTGTGTCCTTGAATGTTATGATGTGCTAATGGTCTCCAAAGTCCTGATGTACTAGAAATCTTGATGTGCTGATGTCAAAATGAAGTATTCCAAAATCTCTGAATTAGTTCACATAAATTCCAAAATCATCAATTAAAAATCCAAAATCCAAAAGTTTATGAGCACTGTTATAATCCAATGAATATTTAAAATAATTCCTCTCTTAGAATTTGGAATGAATTTTCACAACTGTAATAGCTCTTTACAAGACTGATGGTAATGTCAAAACTGAATAAATGTCCACCAAACATGGCATATATAAAGATTGGTCACATGACAGAATGTTCTAGAATATGAGTCATCTTAATGGAATTTTTACTTGTAAACAAAAATCAACCTTGACCTTCAAATTGAGAAAACATATTGATCAAAACAACCTAATTCAAGGACACTAGTTAAACATGTTTTTCCTGATAAACATAAAGATTTAAGCAAATATTAAAGTGAAGAAACATTTATAATTTCCTAAAATATTTATAATATTATATAAACATCATACATAACAGTCTATTTCCAGGAATGCAGTAAAATGTCAAAATATTATGCACACATCCGCATGTTAAAACTCCTGTTTTTTGCATTTTTTAAACTCATGCTGTCACTGCATTTGTATACTTCTTACCTTTATTTCCTTCTTTTCAAAAGAGTGTAAAATAATGACGTATTACAGTTAAATGCAAACTCCTGCAAAGTGGTAGACAAAATGTAGTTAACATGTGACCGGAATCATATCCCGTCTGAAAAGGTAAAGTACGACTGGAATCATACCCTGTCTGGTTAAGCTTTGGTGAGAGAGTAATAGAATCCATGATATGCTCTGGTGTGGGATAAGGAATACCCATCAGAGGGCCTGAATTTGTGATCATGGTCTTTTTGCAAGTTAATTCCCACAAATGTTGATCCGGTGGGTGGGACTTCCCTATCCCACACTAATGCATATGTTGGATTATTTTTCTCTCATTTCTAGTCAGAAAACACTTATGGATAAAAATGGCAGATCATCGGTATCAATATAGCTACACATAGACCAAGTTTTGACATCATTAAAAATAGCATTAAAAGTTTAGTTTACAACAAAGAATTTGTTTTAAACAAGAATGTATGTTTATAAAACTGACAAATTTATCAAAACACTCAGAACATTGCAGATGCTGATGACATCATAAGGATACTGATGTCTTCAATAGTGTCAATGAGTACACTTATAGATCGGCTCATAGGTCTTGCATCAATGTGTTTGTCGCAGGATCCATGCATTTGGCAAAATGTCCATCCTTCTGGCTGATGGCTAATCCTCTGTTTAAACACTGTATTTAAGTAACTCAGCTTGTATCAAACAAAAGTCTAACCATGTAAATTAAATAAAATCTGTTAGGTTTTTTTCTTCTACTTTTTCTGTTTTTGTCTCTGGGTTGAACCATGTAAACATCTTAAATTTGCAGATCCTGTCAGAAATGAAAAATGAAACATCATCAGTTTATGCTAAAACCTCTTTCACAGGTGCTTGTATTTTACTCCATGCTTGGAACAAAAATCAAATGTCATCCAAATAAGGTAAATATTTCCCATTCAGAATTATAAGTGCAATGTGTGTTTTTTCCATATCTACTAATGATCTTTTTCTTTTTAACCAGAGAGTAAATACAAAATCAGTGTTTACACTGGGGATAAGAGAGGAGCTGGAACTGATGCCAATGTGTACATTATTCTGTTTGGAGAAAATGGGGATTCTGGTCAAAAGGGGTTGGACGACTCCAAAAACAACTTTGAAAGGAGCAGGTTTGTAAATTTTTAATTTTGAGCAATGCCTAATTCTGTAGCACAGATTTATAGCATTGTTTTGAGGTTCCTTAAGATTTTTTCCAGGATGGAGAGCATTTTGTGCATATTTTTCTATCCAGTCAAATTTTTTCAGTGATTTTGTGAGAAGTCATAAGCACAGATGGTAAAACATTAAGACACAGGATTTCTTTGTATGGTTTTGAAGTTTGTATAATTATACTCAGAGAAGGCATATCCTACACCAGTGAAATGCAAATATTTATGATAAAATACAGTCTTCTTCTCATGCAGTTGAATAACAATATTGTACATGGATCTTAAGTGGAACAGGTTGTAAGACTTAATTGTTTTCTCAGTTAATTGATGTTGTCTAAAAGTAACCAATGTTTCCTTGGCCCTAAGAGGTTATGTCATACAGAGTCAAGAGTAGGTCCATTATGTATTGAAAGATTTGCAGTACAATTTAGCAATTCATTCATTTGCAATAAATCAATTGCTTGTTTTGATAAAAAGATTTAATTTTAATGTGTCACTCATTTTTGTCAAGCCATTTTAGTTGGAAGTGAGACATAGCAGCCACTTTTCCAGTGTTGGCAATCACAGTGGAGGTGGCAACAGTTTGTTAAGGTTTTGGTTAAAGTTTTCATTTGCATATATTTCCTCAGGTGCCGTCAAACACTACTATACACATATATTTCCTAAACCCCTTGATAGATTCTCATCATACTTGGCATGAATCTGTATGAAGCTAAGACAGTGGATTCTTTGACATGTTCACTGACTCATTTTGCCTTGGGTTCAAGGTCAAAGTCACAGAAAATTCATGTGATGGTTTTGGTTAAAGTTATTTCATTTGCTTGTATTTCCTTAACAATCAATGGATTTTCTTCATACTTGTGATAAATCATTATGAAGCTAAGACAATTCATCCAGTGACATGCATGGTCACAGTCATAGAAAATTTGCATTAAGGTTTTGATTAAAAAAAAATTTGTTTGCTTATATTTTCTAAACCCCTTGATGGAATTTCATAATAATTGGCATGAATCATTATGAAGCTAATACAGTTCAATCTTTGTCATGTGCTGTCCCAATTTGACCTTTGGATCAAGGTCACATGTTTTATTGCAATGCTTTAATAGTGAGCTTGACATGCAGGCCCTGTCCTTCTTGTTTTTTTTTTTTTTGTTGTTTTTTTTTGGGGGGGTCAGTTCAGTTGAAATTTTCCTATAGAATATAAAACTTGAATGCTATAGCTTTTAAAAGTTCTTGTGTCATATACTGTAAATTCATTTATTTTTGTGGATACAAATTTTCATGAATTTTGGGGGAAAAAAGGCATTTTTCTTGGTATTAAATTTGTGGTCTTTGGGAACGGGATCCAGTTGTTTTCACAGAAGGATAATTGTTCATTGGGTTTTAAATTCATTGTTTTTTGCAATAATAAAATCCATGAAAATTTGTGCCCCACAAAAAATTGTAAATCCATGAAAATTTGTATCCCACAAAAAATAGTAAATTCATGGTATCCAACATGTTCCATGCAGTGGTGATAACTAATAATTCTGAGTTTGAGTTTATGTTTCTTTCATTTAAACTTGCAAACCAACTATGGGGTTTTCCAATTAAATTTACTTGCTTTCAGCAGTGTTAATTAAGCAGTCTAATGTCTGTACTCTGTGTTCTTTAATGATGATTAGGAAAATTAAACATGATGATAGCATTTTTTGGAGAAATACAACACTGTGGTGGCAACATTAAATGCTAAGAAATCATATATTTTATGAGATAAAGCCTAAAACAGGTATACAATTTTTTTTTACAAAGTTGAATGTTTTTCTCAAGACTTATCATGGTTGCATGATGCATGCAATATTCCAGCTTTTGTACAGTTACCATACCTTATCAGTTATGTTTCAACAGGTTATTTTGAATACATTTTATTTGATCATGCAGCACTATGTTTCACATGCAATGTAAATACATATTGTAACAAGAAGGTTACAGTCTTTTAATGCTCCATTACTTTGTTGACAGTTTATGTTGTTGAACCATTTTAGGAATGATACAAGGTATTGTTCATGTGATAGTTGTGATTTGCTGTCAAAACTTCTTGAAGTGAATGGTATTTGATTTGTCTTCCATTCACTGTAGCTGGGAAGTAGTTAATGGACTCCCTTGTTGACAGTGGAATTTGGAATTATTTCAGTTATAGTTCACATTACAGATGAGGTGATTGAACATCATACATGAGTGTCCATTTGTGTGAAATTTATGACATGAGTCACATAGTTTTATATTTGTGAGCCTTGGTGTGTAAAACAAACATAACTGAACAAATTTCATACATTTCTTCTTAAATGTAGATGAATGTAAAACAAATTCTATCACATATGAATGTTAGTTTTATTTCACATAGCAAAATACATGTTCAGTAATAAAAGGCTTACAGATTAAGTTGCAAGACTTAGATGCATTTGGTCACCAAGGACATTTTTCTTCTATCTTGTATGATGTCATTACTTGTTATTACACACATGTAATATCAATAATATGAAACCTTATATCTTTGAAGTCAAGATATCAAATGAAATATTGTACATATTAAGTGATCATTATACATTTATTGTATATAGGGATGCATAAGGCAGAAAAAATGGCAATTAAATGTAGCTTTAATTCTTCACAGTTTTGGGAACAGTGATATTAAGTTAATTTAAGGTATTTTTCATCTTCCAGTTTGGACGAGTTTACCATCACTTGTCCATGTGTGGGCAGACTCCAGAAAATTAGGATAGGCCATGACAACTCGGGGTTCGCAGCAGGATGGTTTTTAGATAAGGTAAGGAAAGATTTTTAGTACAGCATGATGGTTTTTGGATATGGTAATTAACATATATTAATACTGTAAAATTTCCCTAAACTGGACACTGTTGGAACAGAGACTTTGGTTGCTTTATAAAGGTGGCTGGTGTACAGGGGTTTGATTATAGTTGCTTTCAATGGCATCATGAATGGTAACTGGTGCTGCATCTAAGACCGTACTTCTACAGATGTCCTGAAAAATGGATAACCGTTATTTTCCCCATTAATGCCAACACTATGCATTCCATTCACCATCAAAAGTTCAAGGCTCATAATATAAATTATCAGCAACCAAGAAGAGTGGCCAGAAGTTGGTACAACCCTACAGGGGTGCTGTCCCTTGAATAAACAGGCTGCAGATTTTTTGCATTAATACAAATTTAAGTAAACGATCAGGGGGGGGGGGAGGGGAAATAAAACTTGTAATAAAACTAAATAAAATGTACAAAACAAATTACTGAAATAGTTATTGACCAGAATTTGACTTTGAGATTTAAGCCTGTGCAACATTGCAAGGAGATCCATTTGACAAGAGGGCTGCAGTTTCAACATTACTAGGTCCTTGACCCTTTGAGGGTGAGTTGAATGCATACTGTCCACATTAACAGGGAAAAGAATGGCATGAAAGTGTTAAAACTTGTGTAAAAGGAACTCTCTTTGTCCATTAGTGAAATATTTTGCATTAGTACATGTTTAGATGCAGCACCAGATACTATTCATGATGCTGTTTGAAACCAACTATATTATTTGAATGACCTTCTTGGGACCAAAGTATTTGGCCAGTCTACAGAGGAAGCTGAGTTACAGAGGGGCTGGTTTAATTAAGTTTTACTATATTAAATTAAATTCCTCTTTGTGAAATTTTTTTGTTTTAGAATGGTCTTGTTAGTGATGGTGGGGGGGGGGGGGGGGTAACTAAGGGGACTGGACACCCACATCAAACCAACTTTTCTTTCTTTATGCATTGCAAGGAGTGGACTCAGAATCTCATCTGCCTATAAAATGAGCTCTTGCCATATCTCTTTTAAAGTGGTATAGAGTGAAATCCCGTGAATCTGGACACATTAAGTTTCTCCCTTTTTGTACAGATAATTGGGAAATAATAATTTATGAGTGGCTTCATAGAATATTAGAGGAAATCTGTTTCTAGAAATTAACATATGGATATACCAAGATGTTCCAATGAACAGTGTCTGGGCCATATGTGAATTTTCTCTTTATTGAACCATTCTATAAATATACCCCTTAAGTCCACATTATAAATAATTCCATTTGAAATACTCAACAGCGCTTTCTACTCCATGGTTTACAGTGCCACTAACATGTAATGATCTGTGATTCGTGACCTCTGACAGTCTGATAATACTAGGAGTTCACCATAAGCTAAGCTACAGAGTGCTGTGCATTCATTAATGAGCCAGTCCATCATGATAGAATGCTGATGTCTGAGCTACTATTTCACATGTGTGGGCAGTGTATTCATTGGTGAACTAGTCAGCCAGAAAGAATGCTGATGCTGAATTACTTTTTCTCATGTGTGGGCTGTGCATTAATTGCTGAACCAGTCAGTCATGATAGAAAGCTGATGTCTGAGCTACTCTTTCTTATGTGTGGGCAGTGCATTCTTTAGTGAGCCAGTCTGTCATGATAGAATGCTGATGTCTGAGCTGCTATTTCTCATGTGTGGGCAGTGCATTCATTGGTGAACCAGTCAGTCAAGATAGAATGATGATGTCTGAGTTACTATTTTTTTTGTGTGGACACAGAACTTTGTTGGTCATAGCAGAAGAGGGTTACAATACTGTTAATCACAGTGTTCACAAGAATTTTCATGAACGAAGTGAGATAACTCAGTTTGTGAACATACTTTTCATGGTAAAGACTTAGACACACGATAAACAGTTTTGTTGATCAATAATTTGTGATACATTTTTGATGCAGATATGCTGCATTTTTTTCACAAATATAGTAATGCTAGCAGCTACAACAATATATTAAAATTTACAGTAACTGGGACAGATAAGTACATGCAGGATTTTTCAAGGGGTCTTCAGAGGCTAATCATGGGTCCCTCTTCCATTTAAAAATAATAATTATAAAGTTCCCAATTTTCTAGCAAATTATTTCTGAACAAAATTTTCCCAATTTGTGTATTTTTCTTCAAAGTGATGCATCTAGGCCCCATTCTCAATCACTCTAGAGATCAAGGGTTAGAGATTGCCCATCAGTGTTTGGAAGTTCTTACTGGACACTCTGTGGGATCATATACAATTCTGTAAAATATGAACATTTGCAGGAATGCATGGAGAAAATTTTGAACTCAAAAGTAAAGCTATTAGCAAAAGGAACATCCTGTCAAACAGATTATTTTTTGAGAATTTTTTTTTTCTTTTTGTTATACTTGCAGTTAAACAGTATTCCATGAAAATGAAACATCCTTTAAAATTTTGTACAAAAAAAATCAGTAAAAATGCTAAATTTAAACTTAGGAAATAATGTCTGAACAGACAGCATGACAAAAGAAAACACTGCTAAACTGCTAAACATTGTAAGACTGGAAGTGCAAAATTTTGGCTCTTAAAAAATAACCTGCTTTACAGTACTTACAAAGGAAAACAATGACAAATGTACTTAAAGAAGCTGTTTAACTTACAGACTGTATTAACAACAATGAGAACAGTAAGAGTAAGTATACAAGAATATCCAAGGAAGCCCAAGTGAGCTAAACATGTATAAGAAATGAATATAATTATCTAAAACAAAATCTTGTAGGCCAGCTAGAACTAATTGCAAGAGATTGTTCAAGTGGATCAGATGCAAGCTAGATTGCAAACAATTTTGCAGCTGCACTTTGCCACTCAAGATTGTAGTTTTTAAGTAGGGTAGTTTGGTGGAAAAAAATGACTAAATCAACTTATTACAGTATGCAGGTGGTCCTAAAATTTGACCTAGTTTTAGATCGCTGCTTAATTATTTTAAAGTTAAAACATATCATGAGACATTTATTTTATATAACAAAATGGTAATTGGATTGTAAATAAAACTGACAATAAATTTGAGAAGTTGCAATTTTAATTTTTTTTTTTACAATGATTGTACATCAGGTTCTCACATCTGGCATTTTGTGCACTTGACGGCTCAGACTTTGTTGTATGATAGTCTTTGATATAGAGGAAATTTGAGAACTCAGTGAAAACTTATTACATTAGACAGGTTATCACTTTCCGTGACACATGTGGGATCAAACCTAGAATTGCAGAGGTACCAAATGCATGTTAGCACTCCACTATCCTGGTCTTAAGTAAACAGTGATGAATATCAGGGCCAAATACTCAAGTGAGTGCACATTGGTGCTAAAAGAACTTAAAACATTTCAGACCCCTATCAGATTGGAACCTTAGCTGCTCAAGATGAGTGCACATTAAACACAGTGAATTCGCTAATTTTAATGGGGTACTGATTCTCATATTGTTAGCTTTGTGGCTGCTACAAACCATGAAATTAAAGACCCAACAAAAAATGCTCCTTCTTTGTAAACACTATAGGACCCCTTCCCAATCCACAAAAATTAAATACAAACAGAAATATAATTTTGCACAAAACCACAATAAACTGATACCCACAAAAATAAATAAAAGTCCAGCCCTTATTGCAATTTAAAATATTGTTTTAAGGTGAAGTGAAGTCTGTGCAAGAGGACACACATGAAGTGCAAAATTGCAGGCTGAGCAGCAAATGCACGTCTTAGTTGCTCTGTTGTCACTCTGTGATTAATGAACTGCAAATACACTTTGTCAAATTTAGATGCTTGTTATCACTCAAGAATGAATGGAATTAGTTGTATTTCCCTGATTGTATGCCTAAATTTAGTTAGCACTGCCTGAAAATATTTACCGTATATACTCGTGTATAAGCCGTGTCCATATGCAAACAACATAGACCCTGATCTGCCATCGCATAATGCACTGGCAGATCAGGGTCTATGTTGTTTGTTCTACTGATTAGTCCTTACAAACTGCATAGACCCAGATATACTGGTGCATTATCCAACGGCAGATCTGGGTCTATGCAGTTTGCAGTTGCTATCGAATTATACACTAGTATAAATGGTAGATGCTGAGTTTTCATGTGTATCAATCAGCACTGCCTGATAATAGTTTTCAATAGTATCAGTTAGCACTATTTAGATGCAGAGTTTTCATGTGTATCTGATACATCAAAGCAAATAATAAACGCTATCGTTTAATCATTCATCTGTTGAGAAGGTCTAAAAGAGATTTATCATTCATCATCATAACTTCTTTCAGGTTAGGTCAAAAAGAATGCATTATATCATTTCTTTTTCTTCATAAGTATCTTTAAATAGTGTTCTCTTTTGCTGATAGTTTTTGGAAAACATCCAATTTTTAAAAGTTTGCTTTTTATGAGTTTTTTTTATAAATAAAAATATTCCATAACCATAATATTTATTCCCATCTTTTTTTAAATACAGTTTAAGCACCAGTGATATGTGATACCACCTGTCTGTTGAATGTCTTTTCTACAGTATCTAGCCATATGTCTGTTACATTTTCTCATCCTCAACCTGCAAGTTCAAATTCACTAAAATTGGAATATAATTATCTGTATGGTAACCAAGGACAACAGTTGAAATTCACTAAAATTGGTAGATAATTATCTGTATGATAACCAAGGACAACAGTTGAAATTCACTAAAATTGGTAGATAATTATCTGTATGATAACCAAGGACAACAGTTGAAATTCACTAAAATTGGTAGATAATTATCTGTATGATAACCAAGGAAAACAGTTGAAATTCACTAAAATTGGTAGATAATTATCTGTATGATAACCAAGGAAAACAGTTGAAATTCACTAAAATTGGTAGATAATTATCTGTATGATAACCAAGGACAACAGTTGAAATTCACTAAAATTGGTAGATAATTATCTGTATGATAACCAAGGACAACAGTTGAAATTCACTAAAATTGGTAGATAATTATCTGTATGATAACCAAGGACAACAGTTGAAATTCACTAAAATTGGTAGATAATTATCTGTATGATAACCAAGGACAACAGTTGAAATTCACTAAAATTGGTAGTATACTTATCTGTATGTTAACCAAGGACAAAAGTGATATTATTTTTTGCTCTCTGTCTTAGAATCCCTGCAAGAGAGCTCAAAAGGTAAAATTTACTGAAATTCCAATTACAGTGACATTTTTTAATATTTCTTAGTGTATCAATACATATCAGGAATCCTGAATTCACTGTAAATGCTGGAGATGACCGACAGATCAAAGGGTTTGACTGGGACATAATGTGAACAACCGGACATCAATCATATGATATCTCAGATGTCATTATATCAAATTGTCTATGATTTGTTTATCCATTAAAGTGTAAAATATACACCTTTACAAAGTGAAATTCAAAGGTGATTATGTTTACACATTACACATTGTTTCTTTATCAGACAATTAATACAGCTGTTGCCTACTGAGCTTGTTACAGCTCAACTGCTTGAGGGCTATACCAGTTACAGTCAGCTGGTTAAACAGAAGTTGAGAAGAGCAACTTGATTTTTTTTAGTGAACAATAGTGTGGTAAATTTCAAAGATCAGCTTCTCAGTAATTGTTTCCTACTCACCATCAGTCCTGCAAATGGAAAAAAACTACAATTGAACGATTGTCCCAGGGTCTGTACTATAAACATTACAATAATCAATCCCATATACCATGTGCTTTTTACCACTATGCAGTGTGTCAGCACAAATCAGACTTTTAGAACAAAATAATTGTAGCCTAGGCCCTAATTAAAAAGATAAAGATTCTGGTCAAACCAACTAACATTTAATATCATCCTCCAAAAATGAGTGAGGACCTGAGCAAATAAAACTTTACCACTGGACTTAACCAGAAATGCTCATCGAGTAAGTGTTACATATTTTTGATGTAGTAAGTCTGCTTGCTCTCAGAAAATAATTTATAAAACAGTAGAGCAGCATAAAATACTGTTGTCGGGTTAAATTATATTGTATAATTTTTATACATAAATAGTTTGGTAGAAAACTAGTGTAGTACGGAAGGATGATACTAAAACTGACAGAACACCTGATCCAGAACCAAAAATGACCTGTTTGCCGGTATATTTAATTATAATAATAATAATTAATAATAATAATAATGACTTTATTTAAAGAGGGTGACACAATTAGTTGCATGGAACTAATCCTCCTTGTGACCCTCTATTATATGCATATTTACATACAGGTTTGAGAATTTATACTTTAAGTTGTAATGTATTTGTCAAATCAAACAGGTTCCACTTTTTTATTAAGTATATTGATGTTTTCTTATGTGTTACATCTTTTTTTACCTTCTTTCAATGTTTTTATAATATTTTTCACAAATATATGGCCGCCACATTAATTTTCAGGAACAAATGTCTGACAAGAGCCATCTGAATTTCGGGCTCCCTGATATATACACATACTGTCTATACTCGCATATAAGTCAATTCAAAATGCAAACAACATAGACCCTGATCTGCCATTGCATATTGCACTGGCAGATCAGGGTCTATATTGTTAGTTCTACTGATTAGTCCTTACAAACTGCATAGACCCAGATCTGCTTGCACATTACGCAATGGCAGATCTTGGTCTATGCAGTTTGCAATTGGTATAAGCTTATAAGCGAGTATATACGGTATATAGCAAGAAGAAGGTTACAACTTCTGGGTCATAGTCAGGCGGATAGGATCGATAGAGGTGTGGTGGGTTTTTGGGGGTGAGTAGTCAGTCACATAAAGACAGTACATGTCTATTCTTTCATAAAATTTGCCATCTTTTCTGGGTATATAATTATATTATAGATGTCATTGCTGTCAGTAATATTAAAATGTTTGTGCTGAAGATTTGGAAAGTCATATGTTAGATATCGTAGTACTAATGATAACAAGACATAGTGTTTTAAGAGATTTATGTACAGTCATTTTTGAAACAGAATTTCTAATTTATGTACATAATCTCTGCAACATTTGAGCTCCTTTACATTTTATAACATGGCATAACTTTTCCCCCACTCATAAAAAATACAGAATCTTTTACAACAGGGCTCCAAGTGCTTTTCCAGGTTCCTATATGATGGTTTTATAAGATTACAAATATACTTTCTCTCTTATAATTTAAGACATCCTCAGTTTCATCAGATTAGAAACATGATCTCAATTTTTATGGCCTAAACTTTTATACTGATAATATTTAAAGCCTCAAGTCTCCCTTCCAAAGCTTTGAAATCCCCGTCATTTCATGAAATTACTTACAGTATTTCTCTCATGATAAGCTTTGGGGTGCCTGCCTTGTAAATGTGATTAAAAGAGAGGTGGGGTGGGGGTAAGCCTATCATTGGGCAAGGCTTTCTTTTATTAAACTTTGCCTAAGTTTGATAATTAGATGTTCTTAGTGAAACTTATGTCAGGTACATAAATGCAGTTTCTTAACCTTTAATTGCTAAAAACAGTATATAAAAACAATATTGCGGTCTGGTTGATGCCTTTTGCTACCTTGATTCAGAGCAAATTTGTTATAGAAGTAAATAATCTCTTTCTATCTTCCTCAAGGGGATACATAATAATTTAAAAAGCACTTGTAATGGCATGCTTATCAAAGTAAGTCAGGATCTGTGTGCATTAATTGTAGATGAAGATATATTAACGATAAAGTAAAGATAACAATAATGATCTGATATCACAACTAGACATAATGAATCAGTACTGCCTAATCCCACACTGTTTAAAGTGAAGAAAGCATTATTGCTTGCAATTAGAATTGTTTTGTTTTTTTAATTACACAACGTAAAAATTGGACCAGTATATTCATGACATAAAATACAAATGCTTCATAAACAATTATTCCAGCAGAAAATGAAGCCAAAATAGCTTAAAGATATCTCTACAGTCCAAACCAGATTAAGTTCTTAAGCTTACCATATTTATCCAATGGTAGTACCAGGGTGCCAGCCTAGTATATTGTACAAAAAGTGGGGGATGGGCTTAGTCATGTCATACAAGAGTCAAATGTTCAAAAATTGGTCACTATTTTGAATGTTCCAGGCAATTATAGTGAGATCCATTCCTTTGAACTATGCTATTTATCTTTTAGATGAAATAACTTCATCATTAAAACATTCAGAGAGGATATCACTTTTTGTTTAAAGAAAAGTCTTCTTTGGTTCCCAAACCACAGTCAGTAAAGTAGTGTCTGATTCTCCATTGTGGGTAGTATTAAGATCCGCATCTGCTTACTTAGTTGCAGGCCTAACAATAAATTTTGTCTGTAGAATATTTGTTAAAATAATAATACAGCATTAAAAGTACTCTTAGTTCATGTGTATTTTGTATTGAATTAACAAGCATTAGTATTAGGATGTGATTATTTTTGTGATTTGTTTTGATGGAAGATTTTGCTACTGGATCACACATACTGTGTTTCATTTCTTCCCTTACCAGGATTTTGACTCATCTGCAACAGGATGGCATTTTAACTGTGACCGGGGAATTTCATAACATCTAATTTAGTGTATTAATTGCAGAATTTTGCAGTTTCCAAGTTCAGAGAAAGGTGTGTGTGTCAGAAAAGGTATAAGGATATCTGATTCCTGACATTCAGTATCAATTCAGAAAAAGTGAACAAATAAACCAGGTAGTTTGTACTATGGGTCAGTGACAGTGTCAGCTGAAACAGAGACAATTTTCTGTCAGGGGCTAAGCTAACAAGTAATGATGGATGTAGGGACAGATGCAGGACTCTGGGTACCAAAGGTCAATTAGGGGCTTGACCAATCAGATCTCTAATTTTAGAAGGACTCACTTCATGAGTTGGATACTGACCAGTTAAATCGGTCCAACAGAGATGAAACAAATGATGGATATTAAGAAAGGACAAAAATAGTTGTTGCTGTATTAGACAAAACAGCAAGATCCACAGTGCAAGGGTAGTAACATCCAAATGTAGTGTGAATAGTTAGTGTGATATGGAATCATGTGTATCACATCTAAGATGAAAAAGTGAGAACATAAGATAGTATGAATGCAAGAGATGTAGTTGACATCTTAGATGAAAGAAACAGCTAAGGTGGACAGCATGTTAATCCACTAATTCGATGCAATGTATAGGGCAGGTTACGAATTATGTGGATATGACACAATGCGTCATGACCTCATGCCTAAAAATAGCCAGCATTGGCAGTGTCTTAAACCCTATGGACAAACTTTGTAACATGGCACCTAAGTTTCAATATATAGAGTGAACTGAAGATGATGTTTCTGGGGCAAAATTACCTTACAGCCTAATAGAAAGTCACTCTGTTATACAACTGAAAGGGTGGTTACAATGTCATCTCCCTACAAACGGAAATCGAAGTAAATCTATATTCTTTATTTCAGTAATTTAGGCCTATAATACATGCACAAAAGGTCACAAGTAAAACTGTCTGACATTAAGTACAGGCTTTTGTGTAGCTAATAAATTGTATATAAATTGTGGGCCATGAGATGAAATCAAGTTATAGAATTTTTATTATGATGGACGGGCACACAAATGTTTATCTTAAATTTTTTGTTCTCTAATATCTTGGTAAATTTTTTTTTTTAAATGTATGAGCTAATAGTAAATTATTTCTGGAACAGAAGTTACAAAAATCTCTCAGAAGCAATGTCACTTTCATACATGTATCTATCCACCTCAATATTAAGTTTATGGCTTCAACATTGAAATATAGAAAAGCCCAGAGGAATGTAAAAAGGTAATCCTCTGTATAGATATTTCCCAACATTCTGTAATGACTTGTATTCTTTTTAATACATAGATTTTGTTTTGACTGATTTACCTTTTCATGCCAATTTTGACACATGCAATCTTTTTAATGTTTGAAAAAGTTAATGCATGAAAAGTTTTTAATTGTGCATATTTTTTCGGTAGATGAAAATTCCAATAATTTTCAGGAATTCCTCCACCATGACTATATCAATTTAATTATAAGTATGTGCCTTAAGATTTTTCTGATGATTTTTTTTCTTCTAGATAATTATTAGTGAGACTGCCATTAAAAATCAAATTCATTTTGTTTTTGATTTCACCAGTCAGTCTTATAATTAAAAGGAATGCTCAATGAAACAGACAAACAACCAGAGGTAGGTACATATAAGTTGGTAAGTAAAAGAGTAGACATAAGAATAAAATGAATGAAAGAATAAACAAATGAAAGAACAATAAATGAATATAAGATAATACAGACAAATATGAGAATTGAAAAATATATGAATGTACACATGAATGAGAATAAACAAGAGTATAATAAAGTGAAGATATTTTAATAAAACTTTAACCAGTTATATATCATGAATAGACCGTGTGTCACCTACCATAGCCACGCACCACTGCCTCAAGGTCAAGATCACAACAAGAGATAATTTTAAGCCAGTGGCCTATTTCCTTATCCAGGCAGTCACTTTTTAATCCCTGCAGATATTTTGATGAACTTTACCTAAGTCCACACATTATCATACAGTAATCAAGTCCACATCTTAAAGGTCAAGGTCATAAGCAGGGAAAAGGTCATGGGATGATCATATCCTATACTGTTTGTGGTACTCTTGTTTTTATTTTGTACTATAACTTAGAAAACAAGAAACAAAAAAATGGTTTTGCTTTTCAGTTTATTTGTATAAAAGCAAAAATTAAAAGAAGCTCTAATTTTGTAATGTTAAATAAGTAATTTTAATTGATAGTGGTTACAAGAGCAAGGACTGGAGAGCTAAAGGTTGCTCTAGCCCCTGTATAAAGTGCACATATACTTACATGCACTCCAAAGCACATACATGTAAAATAGTAAAAATGGGCAAGTGACAATCATAATGAAAAAACATTCACTGCAGCAAATATCTACATGCATGTCTTGCCATAGACCCACTTTGCACCCTACATATTTTGTATATTTTGCACTTGATTGTAGATTATTGGGTTCTGATTGACAAATTATATGCATCTCATGGATGACACTATTTTGTGAAATACCTTTATTACCCACAAAAGATTGATCATTTTGCAATTATACACAGTTTTGCTGAACTACATTTCAGTTTTGTATATTTACAATTACCAGTCTAGTTACATGGGATTGTGACAACTAAATACACTTAAATGTATCATAACAGTTAATCTATAGATTGATAATCCTTGCACATATCTCTACAAACTTTGTATTCAAAGTTTTGTTTCCAAACCACCATATACAGCACTCCTTCATTATAACACTGTGCATTGGAACAATGGAGTATACCACCTTAAAGTGAACTGCCTTTTAATTTAGTACGTTATAAATATAACATAGTAAAATTATATTTTATAATGTACTAAATTATAAGGCAGTTCATTTTATGGTGGTAAACAAGTACTCCATTGTGAAGGGCTGTTTAGTGAGGGAGTGCTGTATAAGCAACCATGTATTTCTTTTGTATTCCCCACACCACCCACAATCACCCAATTTTTTTAAAATGTTGAGTTCAAATTGTAGTTTGCTTATTCAGAGGATCTTTGCGAGCATTTTCAAGCAGGTACTACAAAGGATATGTGCAAACAGCATATTGAAATGTACAAATTATAATAGTGATACTTTGCTGGGTGATAAAATATCTGCAATCAACCTGCACACTCATTTATATGTATATATAACCAATGATGAGGGATACAGAATATTACAAATATGAATGATGTGCAATCTAGTTGTTTGAAAATCTCGCTGTATAAAATGAGTGGTCTTTCTTGACAGGGGAACTACTGTACATGTATATCTTTAGTGTTTAGATTCACTTAATGGATCAAGAATTTATGAGATGACAGAGCAATGTTTGTGCAAGGAACCCTGGAATTGTGATTTGTGAATTTGTATCATACATAGTTTTCTTTGTGCAAATGTTTGTTGGAGTCTTTCTGGGGGTACTTTGACAAACATTTGCCCTCAGCAAACTGTGTTTTATCATTAATCTTACATGTTTGGTCACTAAATACATAAATAATATACAGCACTCCTTCACTATAAGACCCTCCATTATAATACACTTCCTGCTATAAGACAAGTATAGTCATGGATCCCATTTCATTAAGTGGTAGTAAAATTATATGTATCATGTACTTCATTATAAAGCAGTCTAACTATAAGGTGATATACTATGTGGCTTCCATGGACAGTGTTATAATTACGGAATACTGTGTGTTCCACAAAACCTGTAAAATGTAGTTTTTTACACACACACACACACACACACATAGAGACTTGCAATAAGGAATGTTTAATACATGCCTTGTAAGAAAAGAAACAAAAAAGTACAAGAGTATTTTGCACTCTCCCTTCCTCTCTCCATTCACACATACTATATGTCCTTATTCAATCATTACAAATATTCCAAGTCAATATATGATAATAATAACAATTTCTCTACTTAAACAGATACAAATTTGGCTCTCCATAGGGGCTACTCATGAGCCAGAATCTGCATGCAACACACTGTATATGACAGTGATGATTCCCAATCTGTGCTAGGCTGATCCTAGCATTAGAGTGTATTCTGGGCTGATTTAGATTAAGTAGAATTTATGCTAGGCTAATTGCAGTGTTAGAGTGTATTTTGGGCTGATCCCAGATTAAGTAGAATCTGTGCAAGGCTGATCCCAGCATGAAGAAAATATTCTGTAGTTTTTGGATGTATTATGAAATTCCAAAAGAACTGTTGATTGCATATTAAAACAAGACACTTTAATGTGAAAAATTTACATTGAACGGAGTGAAACCAAATTTTATGTAATAATAAACTTATTCTTTGATTTACAGAGTATTCATGATGTGTCCTAATTTGTTGTGAACTCTTTTATCTTGATCTATCATTTGCATAGAAAACTATTTATATATTTCAGCAACATCACAAGTGAAATGAACTAATCAGAGAATTTAACATCTTTTCTTTTTATCTACATCCCCACTCTTTAGCGTAAGATATTGTGATTCCCTCTCCCTCTCTCCCTCCCTCCATCCATCCATCTCTCTGTAACAGCTGCTTCTCTTAAACCACTGGGTGGAAATTCACCAAACTTGGTACATAGCCTGCCCATGTGATAAATATCTGCGAGAGGTATATGATTTTGGGGCTTCTCCCCCAGGGTCGTGTGAGGAGGTCAGAGGTCAGATATATACAAATTGCAGTTAAAGTGTCATTTTTTTATATTTTTTTCTTCAGACTTTTAATCTGCTCTCATAGCATTAGGACACATCATATATGTAATGGGTTAAAAAGCCTGGGTTGGAGGTGGGGGTTATATTTGATAAAAAGTGGGGGGATTTGCCATTGAAGTAACTCTTGTTTATCTTGTAGGAGTGCTGTTTACTTCTGTTTGGAAAGGTTTATCTTCCTAAAAATGTTAGCAATTTTATTTACCTTGACATCATTTTTCTCTCCATCTAACTTTTACTTAGCACTATATAGCCAGGATTGTGCTGATGAGATGTAAAACCATATATATATATATATATATATATATATATATATATATATATATATATATATATATGCACTATGTTGCAAATATCCATGGTCCACATAAATTTTGACACAGAAAATCCCTTCACGCTTGTCATACATCTATTTAAATGCATTGTGCTGATGTGCCATTAAACCCTATACGTACATACTATTCAAATGCACAAATTTTGCATACATGACCACTGCTGATGAGTTTATATGTTTTGACTATACATTCTCCAGATAATTTTTGACTCGGGGAATTTCTCTACATGTTGATTTCATGTTCACCTAAATGACACAAGTTTTGCCAAGATAACTACTAATGCGGCTCTGAGAATGTTTCATCAATTCATGCTCCACATATTTTCTTGACACTGAAAATTCCTTCACATGTAGACCATACAGCATATTCAGTTGCCACATATTTTGGATACATTACTATCCCTGCTTCTGCTGCCATTCATTGAATTTATTGTAGGTCAGGGTATAGTGACACCACACTGATACCAGGCTGGTATGGGGTTCATAAGAGAAATTATTCCAAGTCTTGGCACCTCACCCCAATTTCTTCTTTTATAACCTGCAATTAACAAAGAAAAACAGTTTCATCAACAAGCAGAAATAATGTACTTTTAATTAATAACTGGAAAATTCAAATTTCTGAAATATTTTCTTAATTCATTGCTCAAAGTAGTGGGTTTTTTTTAAGGGTGAAGTTCAGTGTATACAATCTATATTATATGAGCTCATTGGACTATAAATATTTGATTTCTTTCATGATTTGGTGTGATTCATTAAATAACAGAGCCAGTAAAATGTGTTTTATTTTTACTCGGTACTTTGCCCATGGCTGAATCAGGCATTTTTTACAAAATTCGGGCAAACATATGTGACATAATTTGTGCCAAAAGGCATTCTTGTATTGCGATCTGTTATTGTCATAATAGGAGTCAGCATCTTCCCGTGTGTACTGTATGTAGCACTGAATTCTTCCAATTGACAAATAAGAGACAGGCACAAAAGTACATGTGCTTGAAGAGATATGATATGTCTAGCCTGCAACTTTGTTATCAAAATGACACTTGATCACTTTTTAAAAAAAATTTCTTAAATGCTTTTGCTGGTATATATGAATATAGTTTTGCACTGCAGTTGGTTCCATCATCAGGTGGGGATCCCCTTTCCTAGAGCATTTTGGCGCTGATCCACAACACTCTTCAGAGGTGTGCCAACTGAGTTGATCAGGCTCAGCCTGGAACTGATTAGCTTTTCCATTACTCCTCTCTCTTCCGCCAAATCCAACGTGAGGCTTCCAGCAGCCTGTTTGCCAACCTTGGTGACTAAATTCCTGTTTATTTGGATTAATTTTCATCAAACTTCATACTTATGCTACACTTGGACAGGAGCAGCTCCCTATTGATTCTAAGGCCTAGAGGTGAAAGGTCAAGGTCACTGAAGCCGACATTGTAATTTTTTTTGTTTCTATTTGATAAGTCTAGTTCTTGGATCCAGTTTTCATCAGACTTTGCTAAAAGTTCCCACATGCAAGATTTATCAACAATCAAGTTGCATAAGATTTGTGGAAGAGCAGCTTCCTATTACTATTGAATCTGCGATTGTTAGATCAAAGGTCAAGTTCATTGGATGTGAAATTGTAAAATTATGTTAAATTTACATTCGTAAAAGCTATGGTTGGTATATCGTCACAAGCCACTGGCAAAAATATGCTACACACCTTTTACACCCATTGCTGCCAGTGAAAAGATTTCCTTATTTCTAATGAATATGCATAAACCTGCTTAAGCAATCGTGAGCCTGAGTACATTTTTCTCTGAGAGTTTACCCAACATGAGCTTTCATGCTGTTTGAATGAGCTAATCAAAGTTTCTCTTCCAAATGCAGTCACTTATTGATCGATAAAAAGGGTATTTTCATTGAAGTGTAAGACTTTATTTCATTGTGTTTTTGATAATGTATTTTTGTTTATGCTTATTCATGAAAAATGAGAAATTTTGTCACTGGCAGCCACAGATGTAAAAGGAGCATAGTGGATTATTGCCTGTGTTTTCCAACCTTGTGGCTGGTCAGGGATCAGCCATTCTTTTAATGGCTATTTTTTTCAAATGGATGGTGTGTGTGTGTGTAATTTTTTCCCCACAAATTTCTGCAATAGAATATATCATGGGAATCCCCTTCCCAATTCAGGAATTTAAGTACTGATGAAAAAGTCACTTTTAGCAAAACCATGAAAATAAATAAATTCACAGTATTCCATTGCCTAAGCTAAAACCTACCTATGCATACTTCATAGGTGAAAACTACATGTACTAGTATACAGTTTTCCCAGTCTAAAATAACTACAAAACATTAGTGTAATATCTTCTTTTATTTTATGCTAGGCAGTGAAATACTGGATTTTCCGAGTGATATAATTGATATTTCACTGCAGTGAAAAAATATCATGATATTTTTTCACTATCAGTTAATAGCTGGCGTGGTATAGTGGTATAGATGGCCACTTCACATCCCGGCGAACCGGGTTCAAATCCAGCAACAGACATAATTTTTTTTTTGGTTTCATTTTCTTTTTATCTGATATTTTACCTTGAATTGGGAAGAAGCATTATGTAACTACTGATATTTTATGTGCAAATATACACAAAACAGAGCAAAACATAAACGGCAAACCGCTGACATTATCGCGCGGGATGCAGTAAGAAATCAGCTACTTCAGTGTGTTATACAAATTGCTAGACAATATGCTTGAGCATAAAATAAAAAGAATATTTGCTTTCTCCGAGTGAATAACGGATATATTTCATCTCGTGGGTGAAAAACTTAAGTATTTTCACCCACGAGATGAAATATATCCGTTATTCACTCGGAGAAAGCAAATATCCTCTCTATCATCAGTGTTAATGGAAAAAGCATGTCAGTTCAATTTTTTTTCTTCTCACTTTGACTTGAAAATGAAAACGTATCTATGAATGTACTAAAGATTATCTCTCAACACAATTGTTTTCAGTTTTGTTTGTTAGATGTGTTGGTTTTAAAGGCACTTTTAACACATTGTCGACTCAACCAGTGCCAATACTTCACACATAGTGTGAGAAAAAGTGAAAGATGTGTGGAGGAAATGGGAGCTATGCCAAGGACACACCAGGCAGCATCATTGACATGCTGAGAAGATTAATGTCATGTTTATTATCAAGTACAATAAACATTTTCGACATAAACAGAGAAACACATCCTGCGTCAGTTTTCATTAACTCACTGGCTAACCAAGTTCAGGGCAGGATTTTGAGCAGTTCATATTTTAATATACAAAGGGGGAAATGTGAACAATATTTATTTATGTGGCAAAAAAAAAATAAAACAGTAGCTTCATCTAGCAAAAATGTATCTGACAGAGGTTTGGCAGATTTATATTTATTGCCTGACATAAATTTAATCAGTATAAATGTTTAAGTAAAGATAAATCATTTTGTCCAATGTTGCATTGGGCAATTCCAGTAGCTACCAGTAAATCTCTAAACTGCATGACTCTATTTAGCATAAGATATTTGCATAATGCAAATGTAGTTCTATGATATATAAGCATAAAAGTACAGATAAACTGGTATCTATATTTACTTCTCAATTCAAGTCAGACATTGCAATATGCACTTGCAATTTAATTTAAAATCAAATGTAAATTTATTTTTTGTTATGATGGAATAGTTTCTAGAGGTTGTACTTTATACTCAAGACAAGGTGTGACTAAATGTGCATATACACCCAATGATCTTTCAGTCATAACTTTCTTTATTATCATATCTTAGTGCTTCCTGTGTGCTGTAGAAACACTAAAAAATAAATAAGTAATATTAAAATCTTGACCTGCAGTTACTGTAACTATGGATTTAATTTATTTTTGTAGGTATCTTTTAAGCCGATACGTCCAATTACTGTGTTACTACATAGAAAACGTACCCAAAGAAAGTTTTAGTATACATTCTTTTTCATTTTTATCCTACTCCATCATTAATAAATGTGTGATGTATTAGCTCTGGTGAATGATTTTCATTTCTGATTAACCAATCCACCAAAGTGCTAGGTATTCCGAAAGTGATCTCTGATGGGAGACGCTCGAAAGAGAACGACCTATTACCACAGCAATTGGTATATACAGTAACTATCAGCAGTATGGTGTCAAAGTAAAATGAAATGTGGTAAATGTTATGTAATAGCAACACATTTAATTTTTTTAAAATTTTTTTTTTTTATACATTTAATTAAGATTTATGTATGCCTGAGTTTTAGTAGATCCATTAAATACTTATGATTTATGATATTCTTTTATTATATATAATGGCTAATTTGTAATTAACCCCAACCCCCATAACTTAAATTGTATGCCACAGGTCTAGAAAGCATCTCTTATGAATTTGAAGGGATGAGAGGGTTCATTAACTTTCCTTTATACTACTGATCTAAGAACCCCACGCTGAAACGAAACTCACAACAATGCACCCTTAATGGCCCCCCACAAATTAAATAAACAAATTTTATACAATAGTTTAAGTTATGAGACCAATTCTACTTGTATTGTTTAATTTGTGAAGCAGACAATTTATTGACATTGTGCTTGGCATGCTTTTATGAATGAAAAGTACAAAGAAAAGAGATTGGATGTGGATATGGTGTGAATGGGATTTGATCACTTACTTAAATGTGTACATGTAAGGAAAATCTAAGATTTTTTTATACTCTGAATAGAGTATTTCTTTCATCTGTTAAACATGACAGCTGTGTGAACTTCTTCAGTATATGTTTACATACGGTTCATCCAAATGTGACACATGATGACAGCGGTTGTCGGAAATGCTCAAATGCTGCGGTAATATGCATGATGCGGTAATAGGACATCGTAGTATATTATGGTTCTGCAGAAAAAGACATTTTGTCAGTACATAATTAAATTTGTCAATATGCCATTGAGAGAAGAAGGGCCATATTTTCTTCATAGAATTTAATCCGTTTTTGTTGGGTCTTAAATTTTTGGTTAGTAGCAACCATGAAATCTATGAAATAAAAGTGAATTCACAACAGTACATTGGAGTTGGAGGTTCTTTGGATTACTTTTGTTTGGGTGGGTTTCATTATTGTAGTTTTGCTAACAAATAACATTTTGTTTAAAAAAATAGTCCTCAGACAAAAGTGGAGTCCTGTTTTCTTCACAGATTGATCAATGAACATTGATACCTAAAAATGTAATTTGAAGTGACTAAGATAGATTCTAAAATAATGATACCCCATGAATTAAGTAAATCCCTTTGTTTTCTTTTGCTTTATAAAAACTGCAGAAAATCAACGAATACATTCTTGAAGCAGTCATAAGGGGTAAACAGTACTAATAGGTTTGCTCAGATAAAAGATTTATTTTGTTCAATTCAGGCATATGATTATAGGTATGTCAGGTTACCAGGGGACTTTTCCCTACTAGCTTGGCTTCTAACCCCAGGCTAGCTATTGATTTTGATAATTTCTTGATCGCCACCTCTTATTCATTCCTTCCTTTCTCTCTCCTTCTACTGTCTTCAGACCCCTCCATAACTTTAAAAACTAATAGCAAACTGATTTTGTAAATGCACAAACTTGTAAGTGAACAGTTCCTAAGCACCAGATATAATTGGTGACCACTCTGAAGCAAATTAGCACAGGATCTAGCCTTGGTACATATTACAGCTTATATAAAAATGTATACAAATGTATACTCCTTCAAACAACCTATATAACAAAGAGGTATGCCATAAATGCTAACCAAACTTTTGCTGCTTAGCTAGTCTGCTTTTGTAAATTAATGCTTACTGTGCAGCCTAAAATGACTTGATCAATACATTATGATGTCACCAATATTACATCACTTTTTACCTAGGTGTACCGGTATTGTCGCATTGTAAACTTGGAGAGAGATTGGACATAAAATGACTTAGTTGTGACTTGCATCTGTTATTAACTAATGAAAAGAAAAATGCTTATACAGTTTTGCTAATTGCAATAAATAGTGGTCCTGTGAAAGAAAATAATAAAGTCAATGAAACAAAAAAAGTAAATGAGATCTTGGGAAATCGTTAGCAATTTACGACCGGCTATAAATCGCCCGCGCAGACTTTCTGTTGCATACAACCAGTGTGATCTCAATACATGTGTGATACTGAAAAAGTAATTCACATACCCTATAAATCCTTGTGTATTTGTTAAGAGGATTCTATGACCTTTGACCTATTTACACCATTTTAACTTGCGTTTGAAAATCTCTGGTATCCAACATCTCTGTATGACAATTGTTGGCAATTGATTAAATTAAATGTTGGCATCAATTCAATACTTCTGTAATGATAGATTATAGCAATAGTCATAGATTGAGAACACAAAAATGGATATTGTGTTGATTCCAACTAGAAGCTGAAATTTTCAAACAGTATGTGTTAAAAGTACTAACTGAAATTTTGTATGTTTTAAAATCCAGAAAGAAGCTTTAGCACTTAGAACTTCAAGTTAATTTGACTCTCAAACATTTTGGATGTGACAAGAAAAGGTAATTTTATGTTCCCTTAATAAATGCAAAGCTTTTTAATCAGCATGTATACAGTTTTTATCTGTTTGATAGGTAAGTTTATGAAAGATTTTGTTGATGTTCATATAGACTGATTTTTTTCGAAATTCAAACTGTGTATAAAACAATCTCTAAGATGGGTGTCAAAAGGTCAAATAAGTAGTGGCTGGGAAAATATGCCAACATTATAGCTCTGCCAGTCAGCATCCATTACCACAAGGTTCTTATCACTACTCTTTAACTGCTGTGAGGATTGCCATGAAACTTTTAAAACACATTCATCGCAAGGTCTAATTGGTCCTAAATGAAAATGGTGCTAATCAGACATCCATCATGGATGGCTGTCATGGTTGCCATCTTGAATACCTTGTAACAGCTACACCTCCTGAACAGATGGTCGTACTGATATGGTGTTTTCACTAAAAGATTTTCTTATGATGTCTAGTTGTCCCTAAATGAAAATGGTGCCCCAATCAGATATCCAATATATGGTTATATTGACATGGGGTTTTCACTAAAAGACTTTATGATCAGTAGTTGGTCCTAAATGAAACAGGTGCTGATCTTTCATCTTGAAAATCTTGTTATCACAACTTCACCTGAATGGATGGTCATATCAACATGGGGTTTTCATTGAAAGACTTTTTATGATCTCTAGTTAGTTCTGAATGAAAATTGTGCCCATCAGACATGCCCTTGGACATCCAATATTGCTGCCATGGTGACCATATTAAAAATCTTGCTATCCTTACTCATCCTGAATGGATAGTCATATTAACATGGAATTTCACTACTGGTATTTATTTTGTACTAATTGAAAATGGTGCCAGTCTGACCTACAATATGACCACCAAATCTTGTTATCACTACTTCTCCGTTATAGATGGCTATAGCTACATGTGATTTTCACCAAAAAAAACTTCTTGTCATGTCTGGTTGGTTCTAATAGAAAATAATACTGATCTGACATACAATATGGATGGTTTTAGTGGCCATCTTGAAAATACTGTTATGGATACTTTTCCGAAACATATGGCTGTAGTGACTTCACTGAAAGACTTCTTGTGATGTCTAGATGGCCCTTAATGAAAAAGGATCCAATCTGACACCCAGTATGGCCAGTATGGTGGCTATCTTGAAGATCTTGTTATAGTTCTATATATCTTAATTTTTTGTGTTTACAACTATGTACTACAGACTGTATGTAAATATGCAAATAACAGAGGGCCACAAGGAGGATTAGTTTTTTGCAACTGATTGTGCCACCCTCTTTATATAAAGTCATTATTATTATTATTATTATTATTATTATTATAGCTGCTTCTCTTGAATGGATAGTTGTTGTTTCATGGGGTCTTCAATAAAAGAGTTCTTAAGTTATCTAGTTGCTCCCAAATGAAATGGTGCCAATAAAGCAGGTTAACTCAAACATAAGAAAATAGTTTTGTTATTAAATTTGGTATGTTGGAGTTTTTCAAGAATATCAGATACGGTTTCAATACTCAGCAGTAAAAAAGAAGAAACTTTCATATCTGGGGATTTCTGGAAATTCTTATCAGCCAGTAGAGCATTAATCCCTTTGAGGGACTCTTGTTACTCATGCACTCAGTAACTATCTCCTAAAATATTCACAGATACACAGTAAAATTTCCCTAAACTGGATACTGTTGAGATAAAGAAAAATGTGGTTGTTTTATAGAGGTGTCCACTATTAAAAAGTTTGATTAGTAGGACAGCCTTATTTATTGAGACCAACTTATTTGGCCAGTCTGCCGAGGAAGTTGGTTTACAGAGGTGCTGCTTTGGAGAGGTTTGTTTAAAATCTGTATCTTTCTTCCTGCATAATGGTATATCTGTAATATTCAACTCATCCTCTTCCTCACTCAGTCTATTTGTGTGTGTCTATATTATATATATATATATATATATATATATATATATATATATATATATATATATATATATATATAGTGTGTGTGTGTGTGTGTGAAATTGGAGAACTATGATTATACTGATCATTCTAGAAGCAATGTGGATGAAATTCTGTTAATTCTTGCTTCGTCCATTCAGCTTAAACTGTTTCTATTAAAATTTTCAAATTGACCTGAGAAGATCTTAAATGATTTGCTGTAAATTGTTTCCATCATGCATCATATAATCATGATCATGAACTAGTAGTCAGATTAATGAGAAAAGATGCTATTCAGAATGTTGTGTTTGAAATTTACTAGTGTTTAAAAATTAAAATATTTTGAGTCCTTAATATGTAATGCAGTGATGGAGTATGTAATGTATTATTTTTTCAACATTTACTCCATAGTCTCAGAACTGAATATGTGATATCAAATTTCTCCTGTAAAAAAACAAACCTAATTCGAAACAGCATAAAGCCAAATCTGCCATTGTGTAATGTCAGTGTTTTCTCATGTTTTACGAGAAAAGAGCTCAATGTGTTGAGTTTAAGGGGCCTTTTGCACTTTCAGGAGGACCTGCCGCTGCCTATTATTTGATTATTTGACTCAATATTTAAATTTATGGTAACTGCATTGATATTAGACTTTCAGCCATGATCACTTTTAATGACTTAATTATTCAGCATGAAAAAGCAAGACGTTTCTTAAAATTCTCTATGATTTGCTTACTTAGAGCTTTATCAAAGTATGATGTAATCTTGACTAATGAGAAGCTTGCCACATCACCTGAGTGATGGAACCACGCATTTTGATGACTTAGTAGACATGCCTGATAGTTAGGACACAAAGCACAAGGTAGCAAACAATATAAATGGCTATTTGACCTCTTACGACATGTTGCTGATGTTTACATGTGCCTTTTCAGATTTTGCTGTAAAATTTAACTGTCAAAAAAGGTGCAAAGGCACAGTCTAGAGAAAACGCAGATAATGTGCTAGTAGATTAGGGCCTACACTGTTCATTTATCTTATGATTTCAACAAACAAAGTAGGTTTTGATCTACTCGTGCATTATGCAATGGCAAATCATGGTCTATCCTGTTCAGGGGTGCACAACATATGGCCTGTGGGACTCATTTGGCGAGATGGCACTTTTTGCTCATGTTCTTACTTTATGCATGTGTATTTATGCTTTTATTATAAACACAAAACTTTTGCAATGTAGCCTGCTTAGTTCCAATCTAGGTTGATTCTGGACCAAGTAAATGTTTGAGTTATGCACCCCTGATCTATGCTGTTCATTTAGATATGATTTCAGATAAACATAGTATGTCTTGATCTACTGGTGCATTATGGGATGACAGATCATGGTCTGTGCTATTCATCTAGTTTTTAATTTCAGACAAAAAATGTCAGTCTTGATCTACTGGCTTATTATGCAATGGCAGATATAGGCCTATACTGTTTGCAGTTGGATGTGTTTTATGCATGGGTAATAATGATATGTCTTAAACAACTCCAGAATCCAAAAAATTAAATCTTCTCTTTCAAAACTCCAGACATCAAATGTGACAATTTTTCTCACCTATGATTCTCATTTGTTGACCAATCCTGCCCACTTTGGCTCTGGCTTCATTTTGGGCACCAACAAATTCACAATGGTCCTCTCCCATTCTGCGCATATCACCAATATCTCGAAAAGGTTCTCTTAAAGACTCTCCTAGAAATATTTTATATTTCCCAGGAGAACATAGCACCACACCAACAATTTTGCCAAGTTCATAATTTGTTTTTCTAACATATTTGTTACCATAGCAATCAGAATGCCGATGTTCATACTCAAAATTGAATTCCATCCACTTTTGGTCTGAGATTTGTAACTCCAAAAGATCTAGTTGAATATAATTTACAGATTTTGTCACATTTTCAACTGCATTTCCTATTACAACCATTCTTTCATTTTGAGTCATTTGTGAAATTTGAATTTCAGAAACATTTGTCTGCAGTACCAAAATAGTTGCCTCTAATTTTAACATGTCATTTGAATGTTTAACTTCGAGACCATCCACATTTTGTTGAGTATTTGCAATTAAATTTTCTAAATTTTTCACTTTATCCATTGTGTATCTTAAGTTAATTCCTTCACTAATGATTTCAGAATGACCTTTGCCTGCACTAATGGCAGATGCCAGATTTGTAAAATTGAAACTTGTTTCATTTTTAAAGTCATACAGATCATTTTTCACTTCATGAACAAATTCTAACAGTTTGCTGATGTTATTTTTGATAGTGCTCATATTGATCATTGTCTGGTTTTGATTGAAAAGCATTATATTTTCTAACTCTACTTGATAATGCTGAACTCTTTCATACTTCTTTGTTAGGTCTTGAATATCAGATTTGACAGAATTTGTTATAGTTGTGAATTTAGTCATTAGACTTGACTCCCGTACGTCCATTGTTTCATGCATAGTTCGCTGAAATTCAGTATCGTGTATAATGCTGTTGCGCATAGTGTCTACACTTGCTGTAAAGTCTTGTAGCTGTTGAGTGTTGGTACTCAGTCTCTTCAGCAGAGATGTATGCAGAGTTTGATACAGGTCTTCAAACTGTTGCATGCGACTCTCCAAGATTGAGGTCCTGTTCTCAAAAGAATTAGAAAGTTCATCCACTTTTTTGTCAATCTCCTCTCTGTATACTACGGCACTTTCTCTTAGCTGTTTTATCCTGGAGTCTATCATATTAATCATGTCTCTTTTTAGTGTCTCCAAAATTTGGTCATCCTTGGGAGTTTCAGGTTTCTTTGGATCTTGAGCTTGGTTTCTCTCAGAATTTTGATGTGCACGGGGGTGGTAAATTGCAGATCTTCCATGACCTGGACTCCAGTCATTTTGAAGATAGTACTGTTGATTCTTGCCAGCATCAGGAAATTCATTTCCTAATGGATAAGGAACATCCAGATTGTCCTTCTTAAGAATTTGATTATCTACCTCAGTTTCAGATTTGGTGCTTTGTGGACGATGATGGTGATGATAAGAATGGTGTTGATTATGATGATTTTGTTTCTCAGTATTGTCAGGAAAATGGGTAATCTCTGAACTGTCATTAAATGTTGGTTCTTTGTTGTCTTCTTTAGAATTATCATGGCTGTTTTGTCCAGGAAAGTCATTGTTTCTGATGGTTTGCAACATGGCATCCCAAAATTCTTTCTTCATTTCCTCTTTAATTATTTCCAGCTCCTTCCTAATAAGTGGATGGAAATACAGGTTAAATCTGTCCTTTAGCATATCCTCAAATTCATAGGGTTTGTCACCCACTGTAGTCTGACGATTGTCAGCATGTCTGTTTGGCAAATGGTGATGTTTTAAATCACCTTTTAATACATCTGTTATTTGCAATCTTTGTTCTATTGCATTGATTCTGTCTTTTAGATTGTCCCTTGAAAATGCATAAAGAGATCTCATCTGAACATTTTTCACGTCCCTTTCTAGCTGTGAGATATGATTTTCCATAATGGTGAGTTTTCTTTCAAATGTGGCTGAAGTTCCACAAGATGCTGTGATGGCTGTCTTTGGAACTACTAGATTTTGAACACCAATCTCATCTCCATCTGATTTTTCAGACTCTGCTCCAAAGCATGTTGAGAATACTGATATTGCAAGCAACAACGAACAGGAAAACACATGCATTTTTTCCAATTTCATATTGTAGCATTGTATATATTCAAAATATTAGTTGTAGCACCCATTTTCTGTATTCAATAGTAGATATTTCATGTTATTTGATCTGATATGTACTCAAAATCTAATTACTCAATCAACTCATCATAGGTGTATATTTTTCATACACTCTGTATATAGACTGTTACTACGACCAGTGATCTTGACACATGAATATTTCATTTCCAAGCACGTATAACTGTAAACATTGTTATGCAAGTGGTTTGCTTAAATAAGCAATCATGTATGCCCCTGTAATTCTATTAACCACAGTTGGTAGCCAGAAATACTCAAAGTGGAAACAAATATATGTCTAATTTCATAGATACAGAAGATTTTTTTCTTAACCACATTTGCATAAATTAGGTGTTCAAAAAATATGGTCTGGAAAATCTTAGAACTTCTAAATGTGCATCAATAGAATAAACCATACATTGCCATTAGATTTAAAGAAGAAAGGAGTTAAATTGTATTTTTCTTCTCCTTTGGTTTTCACCAGTTGAGGTAGTTTAATTGTGCAAGTTATGGCATATCCATTCCTCAGATAAAAAGTATTACAGATCTGATGGTGTTATGAAATGATTTCTCCAGACTTTCTCCTCTCCAGTTGTCTGCAAATGAAAAATAGTATATTCAAGGACATCCAAGTATAGACTACATGATAACATTGCAATACAGTTAGCAAAAAATAACTTCCAGCTCAAGTCAGCCGCTCTTCATTTATTGCATTCAACCAGGAAATAGACTTAAAAAAAACATGAAACATTTCTATTGGGGCAATACAGCAACAGTAAATGAAACATAAAACTTTTTTCATGTCTAGAACCCAATTATAAAATTAATGATGTACATATGCTAAATTACTTTTGTGATCTTATGTAAGTAAAAGTACTTAAAGTAATTCATAAAAATTTTAGTAATGCACTTTAGTATGCTTTAGATGCAATTTCCATTTGAAAATAGGTAAACAAATTATATTTGTAGAGGTAGAAATATACATACATGTAGTTCAGAATTTTATACAAATTGATATACATTGCTTGTGATATTTTTGGAAGAGTCTCAGCTGGCTGATTTAAGTGAGTCATATTTTAGGATCAATAAAAAGATATGGTAGAGAGGACACATGAATTGATAATAGTAATGAGATTTAATAATAAATCAGAGATTTTAAGAACATACATCTTATAAGATAATGTGATTTTATTAGGAAGTGTTTTTCAGTTGTTACAGAATTGCACTTTTTGCTGAAACATTAAAAAAACATAATCTTGAAGAAGCAGTAGTAAAATGATAGATTGATTCTTTGTCATTTGTGTATACTTTCACAGGGAAAATAATACTCCTGTTTATAATAACGTGCATGATAACATTGGTGTCCCGACAGAAGCACGCAGGACAAAAGTGCGCTGACAACAGTGCGCAGCTTAAAACCCCTGACAAAAGCGCACAAAGGCAAAAGAGCACAGAATAGAAGTAGACATGAAATAATAAGTGAGATAATTTCTAAGTTCCAAATATTATTTGAGGAGTCATTCTTCAAAGCTAGTTGCATACCCGAAATTGTATAAATAGCACAAATACGTTTAAACCTAAACATTTGCAGTCATTGAAAGAACAAAATCACAGATGCAGAAGGTGCATATCTTACAGGATGGCTATCAGATTTCAAGAAAAGTAGTAAAAACACGTGCAAAATCATCTTCCAGGGAGCCTGGATAGTGTCTTTGGCACGAAGTGCAAGATTTTCATTTAGCAGATACGTATTGTGATGATGAAAACTTGTACATGCACATCAAAATGGCATTACCTCTCTGCTTTGTCCCAGTTGCTGACATACTGGCAGCGTTTGACGATTATTGGGAAGACACATACGTTGGAAGTCCGCAAAGACACGGTTGAGCACATCTGAGATTTCTGGTCGACTTTTGGAACATGCGTGATCGCATGAATGACAATCTGCCACATACCAACAATTCAGTGGATGATTGGCATCATTCATTCCAGCAAACAGTCGATTGTCATCAACCGTTGGTCTACAAGCTGATTGACCATTTCTGCAAGGAACAGGATCACATACGGCAATGTGTCAATAATGGACTATCTGCTCGGGATCACGCATAACGTCGCACTGTAGTAGACACTTGTAATAATTGAACGTTTGAAAAATTAATAAATGCTATATTTCTGCATATTGAGATATTAATGAGTGGATGATGTTATTTGTTCTTTAATGCTGTTTTTCTGCATATTAAAATATTAATAAACAAATTATGCTTAATGATCTTGAATGCTGTATTTGTTTGTCTTTTATTGAGAAGACACATAAAATATGTGTTAATTGTTTGCATGCTTTTGTCGTCGTGTTTTTGTCCTGTGCGTTTGTGTCTTTGTGCGCTTTTGTTGTCACACTTTGGTCGGGTTGCCGAACACATGTATATTGTTTGACAGGAAATTAGGCAGTGTTAGTTTTTTTAAATGTTTTGTTTAAGATATATTTCTTTTAAGTTTCACAAGGATTGAATATAACTCTTACTCAGAATCTCAACTTCTCTCTCTCTCTCTCTCATAGATTTCAGTACTCACATTGTCTGGATAATAGATCCTACCAGATTGTTGATCAGGTTGTTTGCTTACATATATGTCCAGCTTTTTTTTTTACATCAAAATCTCTCACTGATATGTTTCCTTTTTTTCTTCTTTCCTTTTTTTTGAAACTGTCACATCCTTTTTAATGAAATGCAAATTTTGTTGTGAGATCAGAATAGGTCCAAATGTAATGTTCAGTTCAGGAAGGAATAACTGATTGGTTAAGTTACATTCTCAAATCAGATCTCAGTGCCAGACCATTGTCTAGTTGCCTTGCATTTTTAATAATCACAAAGTTAACAGCACTTACCATAACAGATTATTTAGATACCATTCACCATCACTCTTCTTTCTTATTCTGGTTAGCTCTCCCATAGTAGTCTATACATAGAATAAAATAATTATTATAATTATTTAATCTTGTCTTTCTCAAAAAAATCTCCAACTCTTTTTATAATACAAACTGTATAGTAAAAAACTGTGAATCATTAACTAGCAACTTCCTACACTGATGGCTGTCAGACTATCACCATGCAGTGGGCCAAGTCCAAATCCATTTCCCTCTAATGGGTTGTACTGGCTGTTCTCTGTTTATTTTCTTTGCTACTCATTTATTCTGTTCTCCTTACCATTGCTCTCAAATTCCATAATCCTCCAGAATTCTTGCCACTGAAGTGCCACTAAAATATCCAGTGAAGACCACACATTTAATTGCAGATAAATTGCAATGGATGAGTTAGCATTCCACTCCCTATAATACACTGTATGTGGAGTTCACATCTTTACACCTTTCCACATTTAACTCAAGTTGTTTAATATATTGTGCAAGTTACTGTATATGCTGTAATAGAAGAACTCTTTGTTTGAGGATATAGTATAATCTCACTGTAAATGTAGAAAATATGCATAGGTGAGCATTCCCATGTAACTGGTATCTTGTACAGGTGTTCTTATATTTAATAAAATGGCTGCATCTTCATCTATCTACGTGCCGACCTACCTTCCTATCTTCCTATCTAGCTAACTATCATATGCACACTTGTACACACACTGTATCAAGTTAAATACATGTTTCTCCTTAGCACAAAACACTCCTTGTATGCTATTAGAGTCCACGTCACTTATAATTATTTCAAAAGATCCCTAATTAGTTTTATTGTCAAGCCAACTTGGGGGAAGCTTGGCAAAGCAATCACTTTGGTGTCCATGTGTGTGTCTCTACATCCATTTGTGTGTATGTCCATACTCTAGCTTAATCTCAGCATTAAAGCATTTATGCCCCTTCCCCCTCCCCCATCAAGCATTTAGGTGATGTGTGTTTGTATGTATGTGGACAGCTTTGTTTAAAGTTTTTTTTTTTTAGCACCTGTAGTTCAGTAACCCCTTACTCAGTTCCTTACTCAATTCACTTTATATTTAGAATATACTATCATCACATACTACCCTTCTCCCAGTCCTACTTCTTCCCCTGGACAGGGCCAGTCTCAGGTTAGGAATTATAATGGGGACACATTTTGGTTAAAGTTGTTTCCATCACTTACCTTTCTATTATAAACCCCTTTACCAATTCATTTAGTTAAAGTTTTTTCCAGCACTTGTAGCTCAGTAACCCCTTATTTCGTATTTTTTAATATAATGTCATTACATACTCCCCTTCTGTCAGTACCACTTCTGGCCCTAAATGGGGACCTATTTTGGTTAAAATGTTTGGTGAAAGTTTTTTTATCACTTAATGTTTCAGTATCCCTTTTACCAGCTCACTTCATGTTTTTTAATATCATCACATACACCTCTTCATATACTGTAGTTGTTTAATAAAATTTCTTTTTAAATCAGAAAAATTAAATGGATTATCCTTTTATATATCCAAACATAAAATAAAAAGTCAGTAAATAATGAGAATACAAATACATGTAATTATAATTATGCTAATTGTAGTTTGTCCCAGAATTTATATCATGTTGCCAAAATACATTGCTCCCACTGTATAATGCTATTCATGGGAGTCATAAAAGTGACCCATATTATAAATGAGGGAGCCTTATACTGAGGTATGTTCCAACATGTCTGTGTCATAATCATGCATGAAAACACAAAAACTATATTTAATAATGGGAAATCACAATATTATTGGTTCTCATTAACCAAGAGATAAAATTCAGTAAAATAATTTTAGGAAAACAATGACAAAACACAATTTAAAAACAACTTAGTGGGATCCATGACATTACCTGCATTATAAGAGAGGTAGTGGTATTTTGAGTGGCTTTATAGTGAGGGACCACTTGACTAATTTGCTATCATTTCTTTGTTGATACTTACACAGTATGTCATCTTTTTCATAGCAAGTTTTATATAATGATTTTATTCTAAAGCATTTAATAATGTTTGCACAAGATGGCTGGTCATTCAAGGACATGCTTGAGAGGCACTTGAAAGAATAAAAGATCCTTTGATATCTAGAAAGGAAATTGGCACTCGCTGTTCATGTTGTAAAAGTTGTATTATTACAACTCTGTGACCTAAAAATATGTAACAGAAAGAAAGTGAAACCAACAACATCAAGTAAGATCAACAAGCAATTTATTTCTAGATAATTAAAGGAAAAATTCAAAAGACACTTACAGTAATGTGAATTAAAGTCCAAATAATCAATCCTAAGTGACCTAATCACAAGTCCAAAAATATATAATGTTCCAAATGAATTCCAATAGCATTGAATGTCCTGATATTCCACATGTCTTGAATGTCCTGATGTACCACAAATCTTGAATGTTCTGATGTACCACAATGAATGTAATCCGAAATGTTTTGAACATATTCTCATAAATCCCCAAAAGTCCTAAAATCAATGAGCACTTTAGTATTTCCAATGAATATTTTAAATGAATATTCCTCTTTCTGAATTATATCTGATTTCAACAACACAACTAAAATAGATTTCTTACAGTCTGATCTTTTAGATTCAAAATTCTAGAATAGGAATGAATTTGTTTACCAAAATCTGTATATAAATACACATGCCTACATGACCTATGTCACAACACAATATGAGTACTTCTAATGGAAAATTACTTTGTGTACCTAACTTTTGTCACAGCAAAACATGGAAATAACAGTCCAGCTACTAACAAAACCAGCCTTGAACTCAAATGCTATGTAAGCATGTTGTTTACAAAATGACCATAATCTGAGTAAAGTACAACTTACAATCATGGACACATATTATAAATTCAATATACATAACATTATGTTCTGGAGAAGGAGAGTTTAGTGGTCACCTATCATAGCTTGAGCTCTCGAGTAATCCAACCATAATCAATTAACATCTTTAATCCTGTCCAAATTTATTTTTTATCATACATAGTATAGACTCTAATTCATCTCGACAACTTTAAGCTCCGAATTGGAACATACCTTGTGGACAGAATAAAAAAGTAATGTTTATTGTTTCATGCTGATTGATCTTTTCACTAACCCAGCCATAATCAATTAACGTCTTTAATCCTTTCCAAATTACTTCTACTCACACATAGCATAATCCACCTGGACAAACTTCAAATGAAGCCAGTTGACCATGCCAACAGGATCTAAGGATGAAATTAGCAAGTACGTTGACTTGCTCTGCTTAAGTCCGTTCAGTCATGTGATCATAGGCAGTATTACTGTAAATATACTACACTGGAGCCAGAATGTGAAAAAAAAAGAAAAAGAAAATTTTCAATAATAATTTTGAGTACACGGGAGATTTCTGTGAGTGACGGGAGGGACAGGAGACACCCCTAAAACTTGAGAGAAAAACCCTCCTGTGTGGAAGGTTCACGTATATGCATATGAAATTGCTATGGTTTATTTGTCACCATGGATTATAGCAGTGGTTCCCAGCCTCAGGTCACAACCCAAATCAGGTTTGCTGTTCGGGGGGGGGGGGGGGGGGGGAGGGGGGGAGAGAGATTGCCTCAGTAGGGTTGCGAAGGGTCATCAGAAGATTAATACACTGAAAAGATTTATTTTAAAAATTTTGAAAGTTATTTTAATTTTCAATCCAATCTGGATCATGACAGGTAGGAGAGGTTTTCACAAAATTGCTGCAGCTAAGATAAAATAGTAGGCCTTGAACTTCACATAAATATTGATGCCTTGTGGATGTTTCCAAGAGTATTTATTATGTTCTGACTTCAATTAGGGCCCCAATTTAGTGATAAAATAGACATTTAACACAGTGTTAACCCTGCAGGGTTACAACTAATTAGAACTGGATGCAAAATATTTGTAGTTGGGTGCTTTCTAAAGTAATACCATTGACACTTGTTAGTAAATTGAAGATTTTGAACAAATTTAGGAGTTTCGACATCCTTTATTAAATAGGACCATGGATAAACTCCACTCTGTAGTCATGTCTGTTCATCAAGCTTTGATGATCTTTATGAATTGCTACTGTCTGTATAATGATAAAACAATATTTAGCTCTTATACTGTTTAAAGATAGGTATGGTATTGTAGAGCCATGACTGAGTGTTTTTTTATTGAATTTAAAGTCTCAAAATAAGAACCTATTTAGCCATAATCATCTCAGAAACTTTCCTAAATTGGCTTAAAGGTTTTCCCAAAAATACAATATATAATGGAAATTTCTCTCATTTTCAAACAAGCCCTCTTTTTTCTATTTTTTATTCCCATGGTTTTTTTTCCATTATTACCTAATATGAAGTGTAAATTTCCTTCATATTGCTATCACAAACTTGTGTATGAGAAATAAATTATTTCATATTCTCTTTGTAGTTTTATGCAGCCATTTATGTATAAGGATAAAAAGTATTGTACAAAATAAGATGAAAAGATTAAGTGTGAGAACTTTTTTGCATAATTCAACTATTTATATACATTCCTAGACTTGAATGAGGACTCAGTTAGGATCTATAATGACCTCCAGTACTGGTTTTCCGATTGTTTTACCTACATGTGACAGCACCTTATGTGATTCAATGCCCTATCTGGACTTAATGAAGTGACTAGTTATAAGACCATTTTATGTCAAATTTGTTTAATGTATATTTGCAAAAATCAATAGAATTTCACTTTAAAAAATATTAAAAACAGAGATGTACAAAAGATCGTCATTGCTTAATATTTAATTTCACAAGATAAACTTGTATGAAAAATTATTACAGAAAAATAACATATATTACAGTATTATCATTTAAAAAAGATTGCTTTTATGTGTTTTGCTCAATCTTGAAATGAGATTGCAATACATATTAATACATGTAACTGAAATAAGAGTCTGACCATCATATCAGAGATTATTATTCCCATGCATTTCTGTCAAAAGGTTTGGACTTTGATACTCCCAGTCAATGCATACATACATGCATTAGTGTGTGCATAATGTCCAAATATCTAGGACACCTGCTTATAAGGGACAACATTTGTGGACTTTAATTTCACTATAATATTGAACCTCTATATAAAGGACACCAGTCCATAAAGAACAAAGTTGGTGTTCCTTGAGTGTCCATTGTAGACACATTTCACTGTTCAGTAAGACCTGTATATAGATGGCACTTTCCACAAAGGACACATTTTATGGTCACTTGGGTGTACTTTAAGGACATAATTCACTGTACAGTAAGACCTCTATGTCAAGGACTTCTGTCCATAATTTGAAAAATTTGTGGTTTCTTGAGTGTCCATTGTAGACCAGTTTCACTGTTCAATAGCGCCTCTATGCAACTGTCCATAAGGAACACATTTTTAGTCTCTTGAGAGTCCTTTATAGACTGATTTCTATGTTCAGGAGGACCACTATATATAGTGCACCTGTCCATAAAGGACACATTTTTAGTCCCTTGAATGTCCTTTTTAGATTGATTTCACTGTTCACGAGGACCAGTATATAAAGAGCACCTGTCCCTAAAGAACAAATTAGTGTGGCCTTTTGAGTGTCCTTTATAGACAGATTTCACTGTTCAGTATGACCTCTGTATAAAGAGCATATTTTCCACAAAGGACAAAATATGAGGTTTCTTGAGTGTCCTTTATAGACAGATTTCACTGTTTAGTAGGATCACTACATACAGATCACCTGTCCATAAAGGACATATTTGTGACCCCTTGAGTGTCCTTTATAGACAGATTGAACTGTTCAGTAGGACCACTGTAGAAAGAGCAGCTGTCCATAAAGGACATATTTGTTGCTCCTTAAGTGTCCTTTATAGACAGATTTAACTGTTCAGTATGACCTCTGTATAAAGAGCAGCTGTCCATAAAGGACATATTTGTTGCTCCTTAAGTGTCCTTTATAGACAGATTGAACTGTTCAGTAGGACCTCTGTATAAAGAGCAGCTGTCCATAAAGGACATATTTGTTGCTCCTTAAGTGTCCTTTATAGACAGATTGAACTGTTCAGTAGGACCTCTGTATAAAGAGCAGCTGTCCATAAAGGACATATTTGTTGCTCCTTAAGTGTCCTTTATAGACAGATTGAACTGTTCAGTATGACCACTGTAGAAAGAGCAGCTGTCCATAAAGGACATATTTGTTGCTCCTTAAGTGTCCTTTATAGACAGATTGAACTGTTCAGTAGGACCTCTGTATAAAGAGCAGCTGTCCATAAAGGACATATTTGTTGCTCCTTAAGTGTCCTTTATAGACAGATTTAACTGTTCAGTATGACCTCTGTATAAAGAGCATATGTGCACAAAGGACAAAATATGATATTCCTTGAGTGTCCTTTATAGACAGCTTTCACTGTACAATAAGATCTAAATGTATAAGGCACCTGTCGATAAAGAAAAAATTTTGTGGTCCCATGAATGATCTTTATAGACCTATTTCTCTGTTCAGTAAGACTTCTATTTAGATGGCACCTGTCCAAAAAGGACATTTTTATCATCAGTTGAGTGTCTTTTAATGACAGGTTTCAGTGTGAAACTTTTACAATAGAGACTTCAGACTGTGATATGATGGATCTGGTTTCCTAATGTAAACTATATAATCCTTGAATTTGTATCCGTACCATAGGTATGGAAGACAGTTGGGAAGAATCAATAACTGAAAAAAAGCTTGGGGCATGCTGCTTTGCTGCAGGTGTCTAATTTTTTCCAGTCAAAAGAATATTTTTCTTTATTGTAATTTTCTCAGTTTGAGTTTTTAGCTCACCTGGCTATAAGGCCAAGTGAGCTATGGTATGGCCCTGTATTTATCATGCATCATCCTTCATGTGTCCATCAACATTTCCTATTTTGAACTTTGCTTCAAAATCTACCAGACTGAGTTGAGCCAAATATGGCAGAGAGTATTCTGACATAAAGGTCATTAAATTTGTACAAATAATGCTGATATGCCATCAAATGTGGCTGCTGTTACAAACAACTTCTTAAAAACTGTTGAACCAAATTGGACTAGATTTGACAGAAAGCATTCTTGCATAAAGGCCTTGAAAGTTTGTAACAAATTATGATGCTCATCTGCCATCAAATATGGCTGCCATGACTTAAAATTTAAAAACCTTTAAATGCCCTCTTATCCAGAACCACTCAACAGAATTCATCCAAATTGGAAAGAAAACATTCTGGCAGGAAAGCCTTTCATTTGTATACAAATGATGCCAATCTGCCCTCAATTATGGTCACCATTACTAAAAATATAAAACCTTCTAATATTATTTGATAAAGTTAAATACACAAAAAATATGAAGTGAAAAAATATATTTAACTTATATCAACTAAAATCATTACTATACATTTGACTGCCATTTGTTTATTTCACACTATATCCAGAATCGCATTATAAGAAATTTCATTATATTGGGGGAGAGTTGTGTATAAAACATATTTTGAGTTATGACCTATGGGTCACAGTTGGGGAGATATGTGATAAAAAGCATGGGGATTTGCCAAAGCAAGTCATGGAAGTAGTTATAGTTTGATATGCTTGTGCAAGTACAAAACTGCACTTATTTCATCTTGATGTTTTTGGTAATAAATATACTTGTATAATTCTGGTATCAAATTGGTAGCACTCATGCATGTAATTCCTTGAATGAAATTAGAAATTAGAATTCTGAATTATATCTTCAAGGGAAGGCTATATCTATCACAATTTGATAATGAAAATTATTAGATTGTCATTTTTAATAAATACGCTTTTCGTTATTTTTTGGAGGATGGTTGAATAAATAAATGTAAAAATATCTTAAATGTTATTTTCTACTGATTTTTGTGTACAAGTATTTATGAAATATTAAAAATACAAATTTCTCTGTAGAAAAAATCAGAGCACAACAAAATATTTATGTATTTTCTGGATTGATGCTGTAAAAAAAATGAGAGTGTATGACAAATTACAGATAATATGGTACATAGCTTTCATTGTGCATACCACTGAGATTTAGTATGCACTCAAGCTGGGTAACTGTAAAAAGGCAGTGACGGGATGTATTCAGTATTAATTCTGAGCATAATACATGTACAGTTCCTCTCATTTCTTGTATCTCCTTGCGAAAAAGAACTTGTCAATAGAATTATTAACTTATAAATTCTGACGTGCAATTGAGAGATGAATATCGTTTAATGGGCCAGATATAAATTAATATCGCACATGCAGATTGAGGGAATACCATATAGTTCTTATGATGTGCACTTTTTTACTGATAAATGTACTATGTTTAAGGGTAGCAGTAATTTGAGGCCTGATTAATATGGAATCAGTTTATTGGAATGTCACAGTATTCATTTGCTTTTTAACAGAAAAGTATGCAATATTGAATTGATGAAATAAAGGGTTTGACTGGCACCCCACCCCACCACCATCTTGACCAACCATTGACAGTATCTGGGAACATATTATTCTTTGAAGTGATTTGTTTATCCAGATTCCTTGCTGATCCATTTAAAGGGATGGTAACAAAAGTATAAAGATTAATGGGGTTTCACTGTAATGTAAGGTGGTGAGAGGGGGTGGGTGGGAGGTTGCACTGTTCTATTTGAAATTATCAAATGACTGGTCAGACTTGTTCCTTAAATCTTTACTGTTTCAGTGATGAAATCAGATGACCAGTCATGCAGGTTAAATGTGTTTATTCATTTTGGATAATGACATTCTCTAATAATAATAATAATAATAATAATAATAATAATAATAATTTATTTTCAGAGGGTACAACTCAAGTGCCCTTTTATGTATACCCTTCCCCATCGGTGATTGGGTAGGTCATAACTGTTCCTATTTTAATAATTAATCCAATTATTATTTTTGAATATTTCCAGACTTCTAGGGTAGGTACATCTTCCCATTCATATCTGGAACTTTTTTGTGACCTCCGCTTTTTATCTATATATTTTTAAAATATACCTGGTTTGATGGTACATTAATTAATGTTACATGATGAATTTTAGATGCTCTTAGGGAGTCTCACACCATCATTATCATCAAACATTGTGTTCAGGAGGTCTCACACCAGTCATTATCATCAATAGTAAATTTTGTGATGGCAGATAACTCTTCGATCCCAGGAGAATATGGGATCTTTCTCAGGTCCCTTAGGAGCCAAGAAGATGATTAGCTCTTTGTTGGAGAAGACCACTCCTAGAGCCTAGGAGGATATGGGGTCCTTAGGGCCCAGAAGAAGAAGAATAGCTCTTCGTTGGAGAAGAGCACTCCTCAGTCCCAGGAGGATATGAAATTATTCTCTGCAGAGAAATATAAGGCCCTTGGAGGAGCAGCACCCTCTCCAAGCTTATAGCCGATGATGGCAACAAGCAAATTGAGCCTCCCTGGAAGGGGAGAGCAATGATCTCACTATATAAGCTCAGAAGAGGGCTCCTCCGACTGGGCACTGGGCACTGGTCTTCGAGTACTGGTCACCAGTCATTTGAGCCTCATTGGTACAGGGACAGGATCAGGTCAAGAGCACTCTTTTGCCATGCTACTGACCAATCCTGTTAGGGATAGGGAGTCTGTGTACTCACGTCAGACCAGGGATGGGGATCAGATTGGCATCCCCCCTTTCCCTATGAACCGTCTTAATTCCTATGGGATGTAAGGGCACTGATTTCAGGGAAGTGAATTGTCCTTCCCATTTATGGTGCCATGGATACCCAGGCCTTGGCCTCATAGCAGTACTGATGTTGTGAGTTGTGGATCCACATCACCTGCTTGTGTAGAGTCAAAAAGGAAGAAATGGCGGGCCGGCCTTCTTCCCCCAAATGCTTAAGGAAGGTCTTGAAGCATTCTCATCCTCCTGCCAAGTCTACTACTAGGGACAGTCCCATAGCTCCACATGAAGAGTTATGGGACATGGATACTCCTACCCCATGGTCTCCTCCTCAACAGAGAGAAGTAGGATCAGAAAGTCCTGCCCACCAGGGGCAAGAGCATGACAAAGATATCCTGTCTGTCCTAGTGAACTGTAGTGAGTTTGCTGAAGAAGAGACTGAGATGGTGCCTTCTCCTGTCTTCGGGATCCCCTACCTCGTCCTACCCATTGATTCAGGCAGTGGAGGTCGAAGAGATTTGTTCTTTTGATCAGGCAGGAAACAAAGTTCATAGCCTTCTTCCCCAGGATTTATGTCCCAAGCCCTTGGGCTGAGAGGTCCAGGGAATTCTCTCCAGTTTGGAGAGACTCTTGGGGATGCCTTATGCCCAGATCTCCTTTTACACCCCCTTTCAGCTTGATCTACATTTGTGTATACATGTCAACTGCCTGAACCCAGCTTGGAAGTAAACCATTCAATTGTGTGGGTACACAGTGAGTTCCATAAAAACAGTTGAGTCATTCTCTAATGGACAGAGAGAGGAAAAAATAAACCCAATATTCATTTAAACTTTTGTTTATAGCTATGACTTTGCTTCACTGCAGAGCAAAAACGGGGAGTTGAATGTTTGATTATATTGTGTTAGCCAATCGCTCCACCCCCACAACTTAAATAGTTCTGCTCCAATGAGAGCTAACACTGGAAGGACAGTTTTCTGTGTATATGTGAGTGATCTGAAACTAGAAAATAAAAAGGGCTAAGATGAATGTGAGGAGGGGGAGGGTACACATGTGTGGCAATGACCAAAACTGCTCCTGACAGTTTGGGCCATAAACTTGTTTCATCGGGTGTGTATGATGGTTGATTGAGCAGGCATTGGTAGTCTGTTGTTTGCCTTTAAAAAGGTAGGTAAATTAATTGATTTTTAAATTTGGGTAAGACATTTTTTCAGACCACCACATTGTTTGCTTGACTTGTGAACACCTAAATCTTGAAGCTAATTGCATTTGTTTAACTCCAGACTTAATCCTGCCCAGGGCTTCAAGCTTCTCTTAAACGGTAAAAGCTTTTTGTTTCTGTATCCCATTATCCATTGTAAATACCCACTAATTAACACGCTGACACCTATTTCTTTGAACGACTACAGCAAGAATAATTGTTAAGGAACAACAGGGTCATCTGTATAGAGAATGCATGATATTATTCACTGGTCAGTTGATTGCATGATGATTGTCTGACAACACTGCAAAGCCCTTTTTTTTTTTTTTTTTTTTTTTTTTTTAAATGGTTTTTTAAATCATTGCTCCATAATTTGAACAACCTTTAGCAGCGAGATTGACTTTGGTGATTAGCAATTATTTAAATTAATTGATTTATAAATTTGGATGAGAATCTTCTTTCTTTTGAGCAACAATTGTACACAGAATGCATTGAAGAAAAACACAAAGAAGACATACTAGCTTTATGCTTTATTGTTCATGATTCAATAATAATAAGATTAATATTTATCAACTTTTTAAAGAGCTGACATCTTTCAAAAATAAGCTAAGATCAAAATGCAGTGTTGAGTACTGACACATTTGAAATGAAAATTCCCAAATAGAAACATTTAACATCTTTGTTCGTATAAAGAAAGACACAATCAGAAGACACATTTTTCTTCAAAAATACAATACATCTTGCTAAATTATTAAATCAAACTCTTGTTTATTTTGGCACAAAACTTTGCAGTACTTCAAGAAATTTGTGAAATTATTGTAAAATTTTGGGAGCCACGCCAAGATCGTGTTATATCTGAATTCATACACGATCTCTACCCCAAAATGACAATTAATTTTTTACACATTATTTTTTGTACTTTGAAAAAAATATATATTAATTTTTTCATGTACAAAAAAATATATGAAATTTCAGGAGCCATGCCACAATCATGTTATATCCGAATGTGTGCTATAACAAAGCGTGCTACAGCAGGGTTTCACTGTACTATCCCTGCTTCTGCTGCCATTCATTGAAATTATTGCAGGTCAGGGTATAGCGAGACCACACTCATACCAGGCTGGTATAGGGTTGAAAAAAGAAATTGTTCCCTGTCTTGGCACCTCACCCCAATTACTTCTTTTATAACCTGCAATTAACAAAGAAAAATAATTTCATCAGCAAGGACAAAATGTGTACTTTTAATTAATAACTGGAAAATTCAAATTTCGAAAATATTTTCAGAATTAATTGCTCAAATTAGTGTTTTTTTTCTTTTTCTTAAACATGAAGTTCAGTGTATATACAATCTATATTATATGAGCTCTTTGGGCTGTAAATAGTTTATTTTTTTCATGATTTGGTGTGATTCATCGAGTGACATAGCCAGTAAAACATGTTTTTTTACTCAGTGCTTTACCCATGGCTGAATCAGGAGTTTTTGTTTAATTCCAGCATGCATAACATATGTGACATCATTTGTTCTAAAAGGCATTCTTTTACTGCGATCTATTATTTTCATAATGAGAGCCAGCATTTTCGCGTGTGTAGCACTGAATTCTTCCAATTGACAAATAAGAGACAGGCACAAAATTACATGTGGTGGAAAGAAATTATATATTTAGCCTGCAACTTTATTATCAAAATGATACTTGATCAGTTTAAAAAAAAAGAAAAGATCTTTTATGCTTTTGCTTTTATAGTTTCAGCAAACTGAAATAAGTGGTTTTTCAGTAAAGTGACTATACATTGCACCAGAGTATCAATCTTAATATGGAGCATACTATTGCTATATTAATCCCTTTCAAGAAAATAAAATGAATGAATTTGTCATGCCATTTTCTATCCTTCTTAAAGTTCTGACTACCTCATCAAAAGTGTTTAAATCTTTGGAAGAAATGTTTAGTTGTGAAAAGCGATTCTCATTTAGTGAAAGAGAACAAAAAATTAAGACATACTTGTGTCATTTTCTCATTGGCAAATAAGACATAGTTGGTCAGGAAAAAACATTTATTGTAGAGAATGAGAGAGAGAAAGGAAATGAAGTATCAATTTAATTATCATTATATGCATTAAGGTTTTACTGACGATTGATTTCTTCTAAAAAATTTTAAGTTTGATTGCTATTAATGAACTAAATAATTCTGTATGCGATTTCACCGGTCATCCTTTAAATTAATATAAATTTAAAAAGGAATCTACAAACAACTGAAGAAACAAACAGATGTTGGAGCAGAGTGAGGGTAAGAATAAGAATGATTCAATGAATGAATGAATGAATAAATGAATGTTCAAGAAAAGAGACAAGTAGGAGAATTAATATATATTATGAATACACAGTAAGTGAGAATAAACAAGAGGATGTCAAATACAGTTGTTAGGTACAATTATAAGAATGGTGAATGTTACTTTTGAATGAGGGCTTTGCTTTTTCATTAGATGACCAGTGAAGCAATTATATTAGCTTGTCACCTTCGGGTGCGCACAATAAACTTTGAACATAGATGACAAGCCACTAATTTCCCCTAACTAGAAGGACTTGAGACAATACAAATTTCATTTTTTGGTGATTGAATTAATATCTGCAACATCTGTTTATTTTTTTATCTTTGTGTCTTTTTTTTTTACACATTCAAAGTTAAAATAGTGAAAAGACACAATGAGTGTGGATAGGATCTAAATAGAATTAGTTTTTTGATAGTATTAAACTGGCAAGAATACACTACTTTGATGTAATTCATACAAGCTGTTGTTAACAGTACTATTACAACATCTGTCTATATCTTTCTGTCATATACATATATTAATCACTAAGAACGACCATAGGTTTGATGCACAAATGTGTTTCATGTTAAATCCAATGAACAAGTTATAGATCAGTAGTTTTTAAACAGTGTGTTTAGAAACAAAAACAAAGAGGAGTAAAAAGGTAAGAACAAAAATAAGAAAATGCCCAAATTTGGAAAATTAGTAAAAGTGTAGTCTTCTATTTACAACTGATGTCCTGAAGGTAAGTTCACATTCAGCATGCTTATATTTATATGATAAATTATAATAAAAACAAATAAAACAAAATGTGTTTATTGAGTTGCTACAGAGCAGTTGTTTGATCATTTATAACTCATCAGTTAATGAGTGTGTTTGTGCTAGTGTCATAATCAAAACAAGAACATGTGGGAATCAATAATGTCTGTCCTGCAATTCCCTTTTGAGTCATGCAAAAGAAAGTGGACTCATCAGATGACTTCGCTTGTTGTTTACTTAATTTACTGTAAAGTCTAATTGCTTCTAAAATGTTCAGACTTTTACTCTTTCTATCCAATTAATGTGTAAAATCCTTGCCACTGTAGTTTTTATCTGTTAGTAGACAAGTTCTTTGTTTGGCTGGTACCATACAATTTTGTTATAAAATGTGTAAGTAATGTTACAATGCATTGTTTTTTACATTTGAAACATTTTCGTGCAATTGCAAGATTAGATATTTGAAATTTGACAGATGAAATAATACAATTTTTATTACTTTATGTCCTGTAAAGTTTTATTTTATCTCATCCAAACTAATTGATTGCGACTTTTTTCCCGTGACTTTCTTGTGACTTTTTTTGTCTGACATTTTTCCCAGGTAAAAGTGTGACTTTTGATTTGTGACTTATTTTCTTGTGACTTTCTTTCCATTTTCCAATGGAATATATTCTCAAAATAATATGGCTGTAGATTTTGATCACCATCACTTGACTTTTATGAGTAAATAAATACTATTGCATGGAATCAATTGATTTTTATTAATCCTTTTTTTTAAAGCCAAGATTGAACAATGCATTAGGCCTCTGAAGTAGGCTTTTATTTTTCCTAGCTGTTTTTCTTTCAAATTTTACTTCTAAATAAATTTAATCCAAAAGCTATGCAATACATTCTCTTGATAAGCAATGTAGATAATCTACTGTAAATTCATGTTTTTTTGGTGGGGCTCTTCTTTTCATGGATTTCATGGTTGCTACAAACTGTGAATTTTAAGATCTGACAAACAGTTATCCATATGCAGAAACTAAGAACCCCAGGGTCTACTTTGGGAAATTTGCACGCGATTGCAGATTATATAGCACTGATTCTTCAGAAATCATGCCAAACATTCTATCAAATGTGCGAAAATTATGCATTATATTTGCAAGCTCTGCCTTTTCTTATTTTGTTAGGTTTCCCCTATAGTTAGAAAATGTCCCCTTTTGTATATGCAACCAAAGGTGCAGTGGGATATAGAATAGTGATGTCTATCTGCCTGTCCATAAACAAAGTGTTTTCTGCAACATAATTTTAGTTTACTATAGTCTTTGTTTTTTTCAAACATCATATGTGACTTGTGGCTTACCCATGGGTAGACCCAAAAGCCTATTGATTTTTGTACTGTTAGGTTCAAGGTCAAGGTCAGTGGAGTAGAGAATTTTATTTTCCTTTCTGCATGATAAATCAAGTTTACTTGGATTAATTTCATCAAACTTCATAGATAGACTACAGTTGGAGAGGAGCAGCTCCATATTGATTCTGAGGCCTAGAGGTGAAAGGTTAAGGTCACTGGAGCCAACATTTTAATTTTTTTTGTTTCCATTCGGTAAGTCTAGTTCTTGGATCCAATTTTCATGACTTTGCTAAAATTTCACAGATGCAAGTTATATCATCTATGAAGTTGCATAACATTTGTGGAAGAGCTATTGAATCTGTAATTGTTAGATCAAAGGTCAAGTTCATTGGATGTGAAATTGCAAAATTATGTTAAATTTATATTTGTAAAAGCTATGGTTGGTCTATCGTTGCATACCACTGGCAAAAATATGCTACACTCCTTTTACACCCACGGCTGCCAGTGGTAAGATTTCCTTGTTTCTAATTAATATGTATAAACCTGCTTAACCAAACGTGAGCCTGAGTAAACTTTTCCCAGACAGTTTACCCAACATGATCTTTCATGCTGTTTGAATCAGCCAATCAAAGTTTCTCTTCCAAATGCCATCACTTATTGACTGATAAAAAGGGTACTTTCATTGAAGTGTAAGAGCTTGTTTCATTGTGTTTTTGATCATGTATTTTTGTTTATGCATATTCATGAAAATGAGGAAATATTGTCACTGGAAGCCACAGATGTAAATGGAGCATAGTGGATTATTGGCTGTGGGTTATGACAGTGTGGTTGGTCGGTGATCAGCCTTTCATTTGATGGCTATTATTTTCAAACAGAATGGGGGGGGGGGGGGTGTAATTTTTCCCCCACAAATTTCTGCAATAGAATAGATCATGAGGATCCCTATCCCAATTCAGGAATTTAACTACTGATGAAAAAGTCACTTTTAGCAAAACCATGAAAATAATTTTTTTTTACAGTATTCCATTGCCTAAGCTAAAACCTACATGTGCTGGTATACAGTTTTCCCAGTCTAAAATAACTACAAAACATGGGTGTAATATCTTCTTATCATCAGTGTTAATGGAAAAAGCATGTCAGGTTCAATATTTTTATTTTTCCTTTGACTTGAAAATGAAAACGTGTCCTTGAATGTACTAAAGATAGATCTCTCAACATAATTGTTTTCAGTTTTGTTTGTTAGATGTGTTGGTTTAAAAGACACTTTTAACACATTATTGACTCGACCATACAGAGGAAGTGGGAGCTATGCCAAGGACACACCAGGCAGCATCATTGACATGCAAAGAACATTAATTTCATGTTTATTATCAAGTAAAATAAACACTTTCCACATAAACAGAGAAACATATCCTGCTTCAGTGCATGATTTTGAGCAGTTCGTATTTTAAATAATATAGTATACAAAGAGGGAAATGTGAACAATATTTATTTATGTGGAAAGAAAATCAAACTGTATCTTCATCTAGCAAAAATTGAATAAAAATGTGCTATTAACAGTCTTTGACACAGTGAAGTCAAGTTTATTTGACTTCCATTTACCACACAAATGCTTTACTATGATGATGTGAATGAAAATAATTCTTTAAGATCTTTTATAAAATAAACTCATTTTATCTCGTGTTTGAAAATCTCTGGTATCCAACATTTCTGTATGACAATTGTTGGCATTGATTGAATTCAATGTTGGCATCAATTCAATACATCTGTAATGATAGATTATAGCAATAGTTATAGATTGAGAACACAAAAATGAATATTGTGTTGATTCCAACTAGAAGCTGAAATTTTCAAACAGCAAAATTTCTCCTGTAAAAAACAAACCTAACTTAAAATAGCACAGAGCCAAATCTGCCATTGTCTAATGTCAGTGTTTTCTCATGTTTTACGAGAAAAGGGCTCACTGTGTTGAGTTTAAGGGGCCTTTTGCACTTTAAGGAGGACCTGCCACTGCCTATTATTTTATTATTTAACTTGATATTTAAATTTATGGTAACTGCATTGATATTAGACTTTCAGTCATAATCACTTTTAATGACTTAATTATTCAGCATGAAAAAGCAAAAGGTTTTTTTAAAAATTCTGTATGATTCTCTTACTTAGAGCTTTATCAAAGTATGATGTAATCTTGACTAATGAGAAGCTTGCCACATCACCTGAGTGATGGAACCACGCATTTTGATGACTTAGTAGACATGCACAAAGCACAAGGTAGCAAACAATATAAATGGCAATTTGGCCTCTTACGACATGTTGCTGATGTTTACATGTGCCTTTTCAGATTCTGCTGTAAAAGTTAACTGTGAAAAAAGGTGCAAAAGCACAGTCTGGAGAAAACGCAGATAATGTGCTGGTAGATTAGGGCCTACACTGTTCATTTATCTTATGATTTCAACAAACAAAGTAGGTTTTGATCTACTCGTGCATTATGCAATGGCAAATCATGGTCTATCCTGTTCATTTGGTTATGATTTCAAATAAACATTGTATGTCTTGATCTACTGGTGCATTATGTGATGACAAATCATGGTCTATGCCAGGGGTGGACAACATATGGCCCGTGGGATGCATTTGGTGAGATGTTACATTTTGTGCAGCCTGCAGCTCGTGTTCTTACTTTATGCATGTGTCTTTATGGTTTTATTATAAACACAAAACGTTTCCAATATGGCCCATTTAGTTCAAATCTAGGTTGATTCTGAACCAAGTAAATATTTGAGTTATGCACCCCTGATCTATGCTGTTCATTTAGATATGATTTCAGATAAACATAGTATGTCTTGATCTACTGGTGCATTATGGGATGACAGATCATGGTCTGTGCTATTCATCTAGTTTTTAATTTCAGACAAAAAATGTCGGTCTTGATCTACTGGCTTATTATGCAATGGCAGATATAGGCCTATACTGTTTGCAGTTGGATGTGTTTTATGCATGGGTAACAATGATATGTCTTAAACAACTCCAGAATCCAAAAAATTTAATCTTCTGTTTCAAAACTCCAGACATCAAATGTGACAATTTTCTCACCTATGATTCTCATTTGTTGACCAATCCTGCCCACTTTGGCTCTGGCTTCATTTTGGGCACCAACAAATTCACAATGGTCCTCTCCATCTCCACGTGTATCACCAATATCTCGAAAAGGTTCTCTTAAAGACTCTCCTAGAAGTATTTTATATTTCTCAGGAGAACATAGCACCACACCAACAATTTTGCCAAGTTCATAATTTGTTTTTCTAACATATTTGTTACCATAGCAATCAGAATGCTGATGTTCATACTCAAAATTGAATTCCATCCACTTTTGGTCTGAGATTTGTAACTCTGAAAGATTTTGTTGTATATAATTTACAGATTTCATCACATTTTCAACTGCATTTCCTATTACAACCATTCTTTCATTTTGAGTCATTTGTGAAATTTGAATTTCAGAAACATTTGTCTGTAGTACCAAAATAGTTGCCTCTAATTTTAACATGTCAATTGAATGTTTAACTTCGAGACCATCCACATTTTGTTGAGTATTTGCAATTGAATTTTCTAAATTTTTCACTTTATCCATTGTGTATCTTAAGTTAATTCCTTCACTGATAATTTCAGAATGACCTTTGCCTGCACTAATGGCAGATGCCAGATTTGTAAAATTGAAACTTGTTTCATTTTTAAAGTCATTCAGATCATTTTCCACTTCATAAATAAATTCTAAAACTTTGCTGACGTTATTTTTGATAGTGCTCATATTGGTCATTGTCTGGTTTTGATTGAAAAGCATTATGTATTCTAACTCTACTTGATAATGCTGAACTCTTTCATACTTCTTTGTTAGGTCTTGAATATCAGATTTGACAGAATTTGTTATAGTTGTGAATTTGGTCATTAGACTTGACTCCCATGTGTCTATTGTTTCATGCATAGTTCGCTGAAATTCAGTATCGTGTATAATGCTGTTGCGCATAGTGTCTACACTTGCTGTAAAGTCTTGTAGCTGTTGAGTGTTGGTACTCAGTCTCTTCAGCAGAGATGTATGACGAGTTTGATACAGGTCTTCAAACTGTTGCATGCGACTCTCCAAGATTGAGGTCCTATTCTCAAAAGAATTTGAAAGTTTATCCACTTTTTTGTCAATCTCCTCTCTGTATAGTATGGCACTTTCTCTTAGCTCTTGTATCCTGGAGTCTATCATATTAGTCATGTCTCTTTTTAGTGTCTCCAAAATTTGGTCATTCTTGGGAGTTTCAGGTTTCTTTGGATCTTGAGCTTGGTTTCTCTCAGAATTTTGATGTGCACGGGGGTGGTGACCTCGACTCCAGTCATTTTGAAGATAGTACTGTTGATTCTTGCCAGCATCAGGAAATTCATTTCCTAATGGATAAGGAACATCCAGATTGTCCTTCTTAAGAATTTGATTATCTACCTCAGTTTCAGATTTGGTGCTTTGTGGACGATGATGGTGATGATAAGAATGGTGTTGATTATGATGATTTTGTTTCTCAGTATTGTCAGGAAAATGGGTAATCTCTGAACTGTCATTCAATGTTGGTTCTTTGTTGTCTTCTTTAGAATTATCATGGCTGTTTTGTCCAGGAAAGTCATTGTTTCTGATGGTTTGCAACATGGCATCCCAAAATTCTTTCTTTATTTCCTCTTTAATTATTTCCAGCTCCTTCCTAATAAGTGGATGGAAATACAGGTTAAATCTGTCCTTTAGCATATCCTCAGATTCATAGGGTTTGTCACCCACTGTGGTCTGACCATTGTCAGCATGTCTGTTTGGCAAATGGCGATGTTTTAAATCACCCTTTAATACATCTGTTATTTGCAATCTTTGTTCTATTGCATTGATTCTGTCTTTAAGATTGTCCCTTGAAAATGCATAAAGAGATCTCATCTGAACATTTTTTACATCCCTTTCTAGCTGTGAGATATGATTTTCCATAATGATGAGTTTTCTTTCAAATGTGGCTGAAGTTCCACAAGATGCTGTGATGGCTGTCTTTGGAACTACTAGATTTTGAACACCAATCTCATCTGCATCTGATTTTTCAGACTCTGCTCCAATGCATGTTGAGAATACTGATATTGCAAGCAACAACATACAGGAAAACACATGCATTTTTTCCAATTTCATCTTGTTGCATTGTATATATTCAAACTATTAGTTGTAGCATCCATTTTATGTATTCAATAGTAGATATTTCATGTTATTTGATCTGATGTACTCAAATAAAATTACTCAATCAACTCATCATAGGTATATATTTTTCATACACTTTTTATATAAACTGTTACTACGACCAGTGATCTTGACACATGAATATTTCATTTCCAAGCACGTATAACTGTAAACATTGTTATGCAAGTGGTTTGCTTAAATAAGCAATCATGTATGCCCTTGTAATTCTATTCACCACAGTTGGTAGCCAGAAATACTCAAAGTGGAAACAAATATATGTCTAATTTCATCTCTACAGAAGATTTTTTTCTTAACCACATTTGCATAAATTAGGTGTTCAAAGAATATGGTCTGGAAAATCTCAGAATTTCAAAATGTGCATCAATAGAATAAACCATACTTTGCCGGTAGATTTAAAAAAGAAAGAAGTTAAATTGTATTTTTCTTCTCCTTTGGTTTTCACCAGTTGAGGTAGTTTAATTGTGCAAGTTATGGCATATCCATTCCTCAGATAAAAAGTATTACAGATCTGATGGTGTTATGAAATGATTTCTCCAGACTTTCTCCTCTCCAGTTGTCTGCAAATGAAAAATAGTATATTCAAGGACATCCAAGTATAGACTACATGATAACATTGCAATACAGTTAGCAAAAAATAACTTCTGGCTCAAGACAGCCTCTCTTCATATATTGCATTCAACCAGGAAATAGGTTTTAAAAAAAAAAATATTAAACATTTCTTTTGGGGCAATACAGCAACAGTAAATGAAACATAAAACTTTTTTCATGTCTAGAACCCAATTATAAAATAATTGATGTACATATGCACAACTGCATGACTTGTGAAAGATTTCTAAATTACTTTTGTGATCTTATGTAAGTAAAAGTACTTAAAGTAATTCATAAAAATTTGAGTAATGCACTTTAGTATGCTTTAGATGCAATTTCCATTTGAAAATAGGTAAACAAATTATATTTGTAGAGGTAGAAATATACATACATGTACCGGTAGTTCAGAATTTTATACAAATTGATATACATTGCTTGTGATATTTTTGGAAGAGTCTCAGCTGGCTGATTTAAGTGAGTCATATTTTAGGATCAATAAAAAGATATGGTAGAGAGGACACATGAATTGATAATAGTAATGAGATTTAATAATAAATCAGAGATTTTAAGAACGTACATCTTACAAGATAATGTGAGCTTATGAGGAAGTGTTTTTAAGCTATTACAGAATTGCACTTTTTGGCAGAAACATTAAAAAAACATAATCTTGAAAAATCAGTAGGTAAAATGATAGATTGATTCTTTGTCATTTGTGTATACTTTCACAGAGACAATGATACTCCTGTTTATAATAACGTGCATGAAAACGTTGGTGTCCCAACAAAAACACACCGGACAAAAGCACGCAGCTTAAAACCCCTGACAAAAGCGCACAAAGGCAAAAAAGTGCAGAATAGATGTAGATATGAAATAATAAGTGAGATAATTTCTAAGTCAAAAATATTATTTGAGGAGTCATTCTTCAAAGCTAGTTGTGTACCCAAAACTGTATAAATAGCACAAATATATTTAGGCCTAAACATTTGCAGTCATGGAAAGAACCGAATTGCAGACACAGAAAGAGCATATAAGATTTTGAGAAAGGTAGTCAAAACGTCTGCAAAACTGTCTTCCAGGGAGCCCAGATAGAAGGATGTTTTTTCCATCTTGGCCAGTGTCTTTGGCGCAAAGTGCAAGAATTTCATTTAGCAGATACGTATTGTGACAATGAAAACTTCCACATGCACGTCAAAATGCTATTAGTTCTCTGCCATGTCCCAGTTGCTGACATACCAGCAGTGTTTGATGATTATTGGGAAGATGCGTACGTCAGAAGACAGCGAAGACGTGGTTGAGCACATTCAAGATTTCCGGTTGACTTGTGGAACATGCATGATCACGAAAATGACTATCTGCCACATACCAATGGCATCGTTCATTCCAGCAAACTGTCAGTTGTCATCATCCGTCAGTCTACAAGCTGATCGACCATTTCTGCAAGGAACAGGATCATGTGGAGCTGCGGATCAAATGCTATCAATCCGACGTTAGACATCCCGAAGCGTTGGAAGTCAAAATATGTTCAACTGAATCAGCGCCTGTAAGCTTTAATTCCAACATAAGGCAATGTGTCAATAATGGACTATCTGCTCGGGATCGCGCATAATGTCGCACTGTAGTAGACATTTGTAATAATTGAACGTTTGAAAAATTAATAAATGCTATTTTTCGGCATATTGAGATATTAATGAATGGATGATGTTATTTGTTCTTTAATGCTGTTTTTCTGCATATTGAAATATTAATAAACAAACTGTGCCTAATGATCTTTAATGCTGTATTTCTTTGTCTTTTATTGATAAGACACATAAAATGTGCATTAATTGTTTGGGTGCTTTTGTCAGCACGCTTTTGTCCTTCACGCTTTTGTCTTTACACACTATTGTCGGCGCACTTTGGTCAGCTAGCTATTGTCCTGCATGCTTTTGTCGGGGTGCTGAAAACGTTTATACTGTTTGACAGGAAATTAGGCAGTGTTAGCTTGTTTTAAATGTTTTTGTTTAAGGTATATATGATTTAAATTACACAAGGATTGAGGCAACGACACCTGGGATATAACTCTTGCTCAGAATATCAACTTCTCTCTCTCTGTCTCTCTGTCAGAGATTTCAGTACTCACATTGTCTGGATAATAAATCCTACCAGATTGTTGATCAGGTTGTTTGCTTACATAAATGTCCAGCTTTTTTTTTTTTACATAAAATCTCTCACTGGTATATTTCCTTTTCTATTCTTCTCTCCTTTTTTGGAAACTGTCACATCCTTTTTAATGAAATGCAAATTTTGTTGTGAGATCAGAATAGGTCCAGATGTAATGTTCAGTTCAGGAAGGAAGGAATATCTGATTGGCTAAGTTACAGGCTCAAATCAGATCTCAGTGCCAGACCATTGTCTAGGTGCCTTGCTTTTTTAATAGTCACAAAGTGAACAGGACATACCATTTCAGATTATTTAGATACCATTCACCATCACTCTTCTTTCTGATTCTGGTTAACTCTCCCACAGTAGTCTATACATAGAATAAAATAATTATTATAATTATTTAATCTTGTCTTTCTCAAAAAAATCTCCAACTCTTTTTACACAACAAACTATATAGTCAAACAACTGTGAATCATTAACTAGCAGCTTCCTACACTGATGGCTGCCAGACTATCACCATGCAGTGGGCCAAGTCCAAATCCATTTCCCTCTAATGGGTTGTACTGGCTGTTCTCTGTTTATTTTCTTTGCTACTCATTTATTCTGTTCTCCTTACCATTGCTCTCAAATTCCATAATCCTCCAGAATTCTTGCCACTGAAGTGCCACTAAAATATCCAGTGAAGACCACACATTTAATTGCAGATAAATTGCAATGGATGAGTTAGCATTCCACTCCCTATAATACACTGTATGTGGAGTTCACATCTTTACACCTTTCCACATTTAACTCAAGTTGTTTAATATATTGTGCAAGTTACTGTATATGCTGTAATAGAAGAACTCTTTGTTTGAGGATATAGTATAATCTCACTGTAAATGTAGAAAATATGCATAGGTGAGCATTCCCATGTAACTGGTATCTTGTACAGGTGTTCTTATATTTAATAAAATGGCTGCATCTTCATCTATCTACGTGCCGACCTACCTTCCTATCTTCCTATCTAGCTAACTATCATATGCACACTTGTACACACACTGTATCAAGTTAAATACATGTTTCTCCTTAGCACAAAACACTTCTTGTATGCTATTAGAGTCCACACTTATAATTATTTCAAAAGATCCCTAATTAGTTTTATTGTCAAGCCAACTTGGGGGAAGCTTGACAAAGCAATCTCACTTTGGTGTCCATGTGTGTGTCTCTACATCCATTTGTGTGTATGTCCACACTCTAGCTTAATCTCAGCATTAAAGTATTTATGCCCCTCCCCCCCCCCCCCATCAAGCATTTGGGTAATGTGTGTTTGTGTGTGTACACATATGTGGACAGCTATTTTTAAAGTTTTTTTTTCTCCCAGCACCTGTAGTTCAGTAGCCACTTACTCAATTCACTTTATATTTAGAATATACTATCATCACATACTACCCTTCTCCCAGTACTACTTCTGCCCCTGGACAAGGCCAGTCTCAGGTTAGGAATTATAATGGGGACACATTTTGGTTAAAGTTGTTTCCATCACTTATCTTTCTATTATAAATCCCTTTACCAATTCATTTAGTTAAAGTTTTTTCCAGCACTTGTAGCTCAGTAACCCCTTACTTCATATTTTTGAATATAATGTCATTACATACTCCCCTTCTGTCAGTACCACTTCTGACCCTGAATGGGGACCTATTTTGGTTAAAATGTTTGGTGAAAGTTTTTTTATCACTTAATCTTTCAGTATCCCTTTTACCAGCTCACTTCATGTTTTTTAATATCATCACATACACCTCTTCATAAACTGTAGTTGTTTAATAAAATTTCTTTTTAAATCAGAAAAATTAAATGGATTATCCTTTTGTATATCCACACATAAAATAAAAACTCAGCAAATAATGAGAACAAAAATAATTATAATTATGCTAATTGTAGTTGTCCCTAAAGTTATATCATGCTGCCAAATTACATTGCTCCCACTGTATAATGTTATTCATGGGAGTCATAAAAGTGACCCATATTATAAATGAGGGAGCCTTATACTGAGGTATGTTCCAACATGTCTGTGTCATAATCATGCATGAAAACACAAAAACTGTACTTAATAATGTGAAATCATGTTATTATTATTGGTTCTCATTAGCCAAGAGATAAAATTCAGTAAAATAATTAAAAAAAAAACAATGACAAAACACAATTTAAAAACAATTTAGTGGGATCCATGACATTACCTGCATTATAAATGGGGCAGTGGTGTTTTGAGTGGCTTTATTGTGAGGGACCACTTGACTAATTTGCTATCATTTCTTTGTTGATACTTACACTGAATGTCACCTTCTTTTTGATAGCAAGTTTTGTATAATCATTTTATTCTAAAGCATTTAATATTGTATGCACAAGATGGCTGGTCATTCAAGGACATGCTTGAGAGGCACTTGAAAGAATAAGAGATCCTTTGATATCTAGAAAGGAAATTGGCATTCGCTGTTCTTGTTGTAAAAGTTGTATTGTTACAACTCTGTGACCTAAAAATATGAACAGAATGAAAGTGAAACCAACAACATCAAGTAAGATCAACAAGCAATTTATTTCTAGACAATTAAAGTGAAAATTCAAAAGACACTTATAATATTGTGAATTAAGGTCCAAATAATCCTAAGTGTCCTAATCACAAGTCCAAAAATATATAATGTTCCAAATGAATTCCAATAGCCTTGAATGTCCTGATGTACCACATGTCTTGAATGTCCTGATGTACCACAAGTCTTGAATGCCCTGCTGTATCACAGTGATGTAATCCAGAATGTTTTGAATGAATTCACATAAATCCCCAAAAGTCCTAAAATCTATTAGCACTAGAGTATTGTCAATGAATATTTTAAATGAATAATTCCTCTTTCTGAATTATATCTGATTTTAACAATACAACTAAAATAGATTCCTTACAGTCAGATATTTTAGATTCAAAATTCTAGAATAGGAATGAATTTGTTTACCAAAATCTGTATATAAGTACACATGTCTACATGACCTATGTCACATCACAATATGAGTAATTCTAATGGAAAATTACTTTGTGTACCTGACTTTTAGCACAACAAAACATGGAAATAACAGTCCAGCTGCTTACAAAACTGGCCTTGAACTCAAATGATATGTAAACATGTTTACAAAATGACCATAATCTGAGTAAAGTACAACTTACAATCACGGACGCATATTATAAATTCAATATACACATTACATCACATTATACTCTGGAGAAGGAGACTGTAGTGGTCACCTATGAAACTGTTATGGTTTATTTGTCACCCTGGATTATAGCAGGGGTTCCCAACCTCAGGTCGCAACCCAAATCTGGGTTGGGGGGGGAGAGGGGTCCTCAATAGGGTCACGAAGGGTCATCAGAAGAAATTATATCATAAGCCTGAGGGTCAGGAGGTCCTGTTTGTTGCCAATTTAGGGACAGAGCAAAAAAAAAGTTGGGAACCACTGGATTATAACCTTGAAAAATTAATATTATGAAAAGATCTATTTTTAAAAAAATCAAAATAACTTTAATTTTTAATCCTATCTGGGTCATAAAAGGTAGGAGAGGTTTTCACAAAATGGCTGCAGCTAAGATCAAATAGTGGGCCTTGAACTTCACACAAATGTTGATGCCTTGTGGATGTTTCCAAGAGTATTTATTATGTTCTGACTTCAATTAGGGGCCCAATTTAGTGATAAAATAGACATTTAACACAGTGTTAACCCTGCAGGGTAGCAGTATAGATACCTAATTAGAACTGGATGCAAAATATTTGTAGTTGGGTGCTTTCTAAAGTAATACCATTGACACTTGTTAGGTAAATTGAAGATTTTGAACAGACTTAGGAGTTATGATGTCCTTTATTAAAAAGGACCATGGATAAACTCCACTCTGTAATCATGTCTGTTCATCAAGCTTTGATGATCTTTATAAATTGCTACAGTTTGTATAATATTAAAACAATATTTAGCTCTTATAATGTTTAAAGATAGGTATGGTATTGTAGAGCCATGACTGAGTGTTTTTTTTATTGAATTTAAAGTCTCAAAATCAGAACCTGTTTAGCATTAATCATCTTGGAGACTTTCCTATATTGGATTAAAGGTTTTCCCAAAAATACAATATGTAATGGAAATTTCTCTCATTTACAAACAAGCCCTCTTTTTTATATTTTATATTTTTTATTCCCATGCTTTTTTTTTTCCATTATTACTTACCGGCAATATGAAGTGTAAATTTCCTTCATAGTGCTATCACAAACTTGTGTTCAAAAAATAAATTATTTCATGTTCTCTTTGTAGTTTTATGCAGCCATTTACGATAAGGATAAACAATGTTGTACAAAATAAGATGAAAAGACTAAGTATAGAACTTTTTGCATAATTCAACTATTTATATACATTCCTAGACTTGAATGAGGACTCAGTTAGGATCTATAATGACCTCCAGTACTGGTTTTCCGATTGTTTTACCTACATGTGACAGCACCTTATGTGATTCAATGCCCTATCTGGACATAATGAAGTGACTAGATATAAGACCATTTTATGTCAAATTTGTTTAATGTATATTTGCAAAAATCAATAGAATTTCACTTTAAAAAATATTAAAAACAGAGATGTACAAAAGATCATCATTGCTTAATATTTATTTTCACAAGATAAACTTGTATGAAAAATTATTACAAAAAGTAACATACATTACAGTATCATCATTTAAAAAAGATTCCTTTTATGTGTTGTGCTCAATATGGAAATGAGATTGCATCACATATTAATAACTGAAATAAGAGTCTGACCATAATATTGGAGATTATTATTCCCATTCAGTTCAGTCAAAAGGTTTGGACTTTGATAGTTCTTGACCATAAACCAAGGCCATACTTTGTGAATGTCTTGCATTTGAGATAAGGAAGAGACCTATTTATTTGGGGTGTCAAAAAGTCAAAGGTCAAGGTCACAGTGACTCAACAACTATTTATCAGATGATAAGCTCATCCTTGATGATAGGACCACACCCCACTTAAAAATTTTTTTTTGGAAATATTTAATCAAGATATATATATATATATATATATATATATATATATATATATATATATATATATATATATATATATATATATATATATATATATATATATATATATATATATATATATATATATATATATATATGTGTGATTACATGTATAAGCCCACCACTACATTTTGAAAATAATTTATTGGGCTTGAAACTTCTGAAACTCAACACTGTACAGATAAGGTGTTGTCTGAAATATTTTAGAACAGTGATATGGAGCTCTTGGCCTGCAGCAAAATCTGATGAAAGTTTTAAATCTATAAAGACAAATATCTTACGCGTTTGAATGCTGCTTTTTGAATGATTTGTTATACTACCTATTGTTATTGTTATTTTCTTCACATTTGTGCATGTACAGTAGTATATCACCATTTATTATTTTATAATTTTTAATATGGTTGATGTTTTTTTTTAAATTTAATACACAAGACCTAATTTTGACATTGCTTATCATTATGCAACCTTTTGTTCCTGAAGTAACTAGAACTTTCTGATACGTAAACAAATAGATTATTTGAGGGCCACAAAGGATGCTAGATACATTTATATTCCGATGGAGTTAACCTTGTTAAATAATAAATAATTATTATAGGAGTAATACTGTAAGAAAAATTGGTCCTTGTACAATAAGTTTAGCTCAAAATCAAATAGCATTTCTTTTTCATATTCATGTATACATTTTTGGATCCTCTGGCAGACATTTCTATTTAAAGGACAGACAGGTTTCATTGTTTTATGGTTCTGATCCTTATTTAGGAACTCAACTGAACTCTCCATTCACTTTTTGTTTGAATTTGCCACAGAAATGCATGTATTTCAGATGTTACAGTGCCAAACATGTCTATAGAGGACAGTCAAGGGACCACAATATTTTGTTCTCCTTGGATCAGTGTCTTTTTTACATACAGGCAAAATTTGTATCTATAATTAAGAAAAGTGGCTTGTACATGTTGTCCATAATGAACATATGTCCTTTATCTGGAGGTTTCTTCTATGGCAGGCTTCAGTTTACAAGCATAATATCCATGGTAACATAGTAATTGGAAGAGGGTTTAGACTTGAAGTTGATACTCTAGAAGAGAACGGTATTATAAAGATAAAGGATATACTCCTACACAGCTCTTCATAAAAGAAAGAATAGCTTTGTTTAATTGTGTTCTTCCTGTCTCTTTGTTACCCATGAGTGTTTCTCACAACACTTAATACCTTTTCAAGATTGAGAAGGAGACTGAGAACTTAGCAAAATAGAGAGATTTTAACAAATTATATGTATTAATATGTGTACAAGTCCTAATACCATATTAGCTGATGTGTAATGAACACCTAAGTGGTGAACAGCACAGATCCAGATCTTTCTGCACATAATGGGATGGTAGATCTGGATCAGTGCTGTTTGTTATTGTTATGGTTTTCAGGCATACAGCATTGATGCTGATTTTCTGGCACATAATTTGATGGTAGATCTAGGTATATGCTATTCATTAGCTTCACTGGTCATAGACCAGAAGAGCTTATGGGATGACCAGTTGTCACAAGTTTGTTATTGATGCACTACCTAAACTAATTAGAAGATTGCCATGAAACTTTACACACACATTGATCCAAAATAGTCTAGATATGCCTAAATGAAAATGGTGCTGCTCAGACATCAAATATGGCCACCACAGTGGCCATCTTGAAATCTTTTTATTGCTACTCCTTCTGAATTAATTGTCATATCAAGATGGGATTTTCACTAAAAGACTTCTTATGATAGCTAGTTGGTCCTAAAAGAAAATAGGGCTGCTTGAACATCCAGTATGGCTGCCACAGTGGCCATCTTGAAAATCTTTTTATTGCTACTCCTTAATGGATGGTCATATCAGCATGGGGTTCTCACTGAAAGACTTCTTTTGATGTCTAGCTCAGGTCCTAAATGAAATTGATGCCACTCAGACATCCAGTATGGCCACCACAGTGGCCATCTTGTTAATCATTATCACTACTCCACCTAAATGGATGTTCATATCAACATGGGGTTTCACTGAAAGACTTCTTATGTCTAGTTAGTCCTAAATGGAAATGGTGCTGCTTAGACATCTAATATGGCCACCACAGTGGCCATCTTAAAGATCGTGTTATCCTTATTGCTCTCCTGAAAGGACGGTCATATCAGCATGGGATTTTCACTGAAAGACTTTTTATGATATCTTGGTCTTAAATGAAAATTGTGATACTCAGACATGCAATATTGTCAGCCAAATGGCCATATTAAAAATCTTGTTATTGCTACTCCTCTTGAACAGAAAGTCATATTGACGTGTGGTTTTCACCAGAAATGTTCTTATGATGTCTAGTCATTCCTAAATGAAATTGATGGCCATCTTAAAAATCTTGTTTTTGCTACTGCTTCAAGATGGATGGTCATATCAACATTGTGCTTTCACCAAAAGACTTATGTCTAGTTGGTCCTACATGAAAATGGTGCCATTCTGATATCCTGAATGGCCATCTTGAAAATCATGTTATCGCTACTCCTCCTGAACAGAAAGCCATATCAACATAGGGTTTTCCCCAGAAGACTTCTTAGGATATCTAGTTGGTCTTAAATGAAAATGGTGTTGATCTGGCATCCAATATATTCACCATGGCAGCCATCTGAGAAATCTTACCACTACTTCTCCTAAATGGAAAGTCATTTCGATATGGGGTTTTCACCAGAAGACTTCTTAAGGTGTCTAGTTGGTCTTAAATGAAAATGATGCAATCTGACTCTCAATATGGCCACCATGGTGGCCATCTTGAAAATATGGTGGCCATCTTGAAAATATTTTGTTATTGCTACTCACCCCAAATGGATGACCATATTAACATGGTGTTTTCACCCAAAAGACTTCTTATGATACCTAGGTGGTCCTAAATGAAAATGGTGACAATCTTACATTCAGTATGGCTGCCACAACAGTCATCTTAAAAATCTTTTTATCACTTCTCGTGAATGGATCGTCATATTGACATGGGATTTCCACCAAAAGAATTCTAAAGATGTCTGCTTGGTCCTAAACAAAGTGGTGACACTCTGACAGCCATTATGGCCACTGCAGATGCTAATTTGAAATATCTCATTATCGCTGAAGAATATTAGAGATGGTTTTAACATTCAACACTTAAAAGGAAGAAATGGTCTTTTCTTGAGTTACTGGAAATTCTTTTCAGCCAGTAGAGTGTCAGTCTTTGAGGGACTCTTATTATTGTTATGGTTTTCAGGCATATAGCATTGACTCATTTTTCTTGGCACATCATATGATGGTAGATCTGGTTCTATGCCACTTGTTATTGTTACAGTTTTCAGGTATACAGCATTGACTTTGATTTCCTGGCACATTATTTAATGGTAGATTGGATCTGTACTGTTTGTTATTGTTGTGGTTTTTGCACAAAGAGCATTGACTCTGATTTCCTGTCATATTATGTGATGGTAGTTCTGGGTCTATGCTGTTTTGTTATTGTTATGGTTTTCAGGCACACAGAATTAACTCTGATTTCCTGTCACATTATGTGATGGTAGATCTGGTTCTTATCATACATATTCAGGTATAGATCTGTTTGGATCACTCATGTAAGAGGCAACTAACTGAGGCAACCTTTTTGCACAGGGATGCTTCCAGTAGTGATGTTCCAGCTGAGGTCTTAGACTTGTTAACATCATGCAGTTCATGTAAAAAAAAAATGACTTTGTGTTTTAAGAATTTTACCCTTTTTTGCCTTTATCATTGTGTTTATGCCTTTTGGGGACATTACCAATACTCTAAACTATATAGACAGGATTGTGCTGACATGCCATTAAGCCCTATACATACATACATACTGTCTGAATAAGACAGGTTCTACCATACTGATTTATTTGTAGAGCTTTATGAATCATTTTGGTTCAATTCAATGTTGTTCATCCATGTACATATGTGTTACTCTATTGATTACATAAGCTCTACCACCTTTCTGCTGTTGCAGAAAGGCATGGTCTGTTCAGCTTGTATCATATTCAGAGATCATTTAAACGTAGAGCTGATGAATGATGATATTGGTTCAATGATATTTACACCTGTATAGCTGATGAATGATGATATTGGTTCAATGATATTTACACCTGTATATCGTTAAAAGAACTATCCGGTGTACACTTTTATAGACTATGCCTTATCTATCCACATATAGAGCTACCAGTAAGCAGATTACACAGTTTCTACCATATAGAAAAGTAAATCTTTGTGGAATATTTATATTTACCTTATTAATTGTTTCTCATTTGTAGGGTTGGGAATACAAAAAAAAAAACTTCTATCCATTCATCCATCACACTGTCTTCTTTAGAACATAACACAAACACTGTTTAATGTATGTTTTGAAACTTGGTACACCTATCAAAATATGGCCTACAGGTACATTTTGCCTTGAAGAATTACATTGCCATGGAAACAAGTTGCAAATTTGCAAAATTGTAGAGCTTTCAAATCTCAACCCTGAACCTGTTTGATTGATGATTACAAAATTTGTACACATATCAGAGTAGTAGCCCAGAGGTGCCTCTTGCTAGCAAGAATTTTAAGTTTTGGAATTACCCTGGAAACAGGTTGCCAGGTGGCCATATTTATATCATGTGCGAAAAGTAACTCAACAATTTTGTTGCATATCATTACAGACTCTGTACACATGTCCAGATATTAGCTAGCCTAGAAGTACCTTTTCATATCAAGAATTTTAAACTTTCAGTAGTTTTGGCATTTTATTTGAAAATTTCAGTTGCCAACTAACAAAATCTGTTTGTTTACAAAGTTTACATTTAAAATTGTTTCAGATATCATTTGATCACTACACATATATATAGGTGGGGTGGAGGATATAAATAATCATGTCTTCTTGCTTCAACACTTGATTTATTACATGATGTAATTGAACATTTGGTTGATATTAAGCTGTCTTATAGTTACAGTATTACTCAGTGTTGATGACTTAATGAAAGCAGAATAGTCAAGGCATTAATGTACTCTAAAATCTTCCAGTTAGACTCTTTAGAAGCTATTCATCCAATTGAATCATCTTATTACATCATGTGATAAATAGTGTGCATAAACATAGAAATTAATAAATTTGTTTGCTGAATTTTATATGAAATGATATGTGTATAAACCTCTCTTGTTATTTCAGGTCATTGTTGATGATTTGGACAACTCAATAACATATCAATTCCCCTGTGGCCGCTGGTTGGCTGATAATGAAGATGATGGTCAAATTTTCCGTGACCTTGTTGTTGGTGTTGGGCCTATGGATGGTGATCCAGGTAAATAGACCACTTAACTTATTATGGCTGAATGCAGTAGTTCTGCATCATGAAATAGTACCCTTGTTCCAAGGTTTGTGATGTAATCACAATTCATGATCGACCGAAGGGAATGGTATTAGAAAAAAGACAAAAGATATAGTTTTATAATGGTTCCAATATGTTCTACACATGTTAAAAATTAACGCCAAAAAAGCTGAAATTTTGAGAACAGATATTTTCTTTGTAGGCAAAAAATTGCCAATTTCAGAACATGTGCTTGCATCTGGATTTTAGACTTTCTCTTGCTAAATCTAAATCAGACCAGTCCAGATATCACATGGACAGATGAAACTTTGAAAAAATTAGGATAAGTTTGAGATTTGGGAATAAAGGGTGTCCAATAAACAAATAACCAAATAAGTCCAATTTTTAGCCATCTGCTCATTTGTGGGTGAAATAGCAAATCCAAAACAACTTGTTTTACATGTCTAATGAACTGGTGACATGAAAGTCACTCTGAATCAGACTTGCTTGGGTTGAATCAGAAGTAATAATGAAACTCTAACCCCATCAAGGGTGAGAATGAAAATAATCTCCCAGCCTTGATGAGTTAATTAAGAAGGGCAGAATTTCACTGACATCACTAGATTTTAATATTTCTTGCCTATTTGAAGGTTTTTGCATTAAAACTGTTAAAAAAAAAATGTTTAAATATTCATTCTTGGACAATATTTAAGAAGTTAAAAAAAATCCATTAATTCATTAAGGTCAAATGCTGTTGTTTTACGTCATGAGATAATACCCTTGTTCCAAGGTATGTCACATCATCACAATTCATGATAGGAACAGGCATGTGGTATTAGAGAAAAGAGGAAAGCTGTAGCTTTATAACAGTGCCAAATAATGCAGATATTGTACACATGTTAAAAAATTTAGCAAGAAAAGCTGAATTTTTTAGACCGGATTGTTTTAAGACAAAAATTGCCGGTTCTGGAACCAGAATTTTCATCTGGATTTTAGACTTCCTCTCATTAGATCTAAAACAGACTGGTCCAGATGTCACACAGACAAATGAAACTCTGAAAAAATTAGGATAAGTTTGAGATTTGGTGTAAAAGGGGGCCTGGAGATGAAAATCATGGGTCAAATAAGCAAACAAAACAAACAAAGGTAAAAATGCTGAGGCAAACTAGCCAATCCAAAACGATTTCTTCAACATATCTAACCAACTGGCAGATTTTGTTTAGTATAAAAATACATTATGTTTGCTGAGGGGGTTCCTTTCATTAGGTTAAAATATTTTTAAAAACCCAACAAATATGCATGACTTTAGTTTCATTACACCCCAGCCTCAGTAGAGGTGCAGGTAAACAGTAATCCTTTTGTATGTCCATATGCCCATTCATCTCTCTGTCCATCCAATACAACCTTGTTAGCACAACTAGTCCTGCAGTTTTTGATGTATTGCCATGAATCTTGGTAAATATTATGGTCATCACCTGAAGATGTGCATTACACAATTTCATTAGCACATGTCACACAATATTTGATGGATTGCTATGAAACTTAGTAAATATTATGGTCATCACCTGAAAATGTGTGTATCAACAAATCAGTTTGCTCCAACGATTTTTTGTTAGAGTTATTGCCCTTTTTGTCTTGTAGTTTAATGTAATGTATGCTGCAATCTTGTTTTTGCAACTTGTCCTGCAGCTTTTTATGGATTACTTTGAAACTTGGTAAATATTATGATCATCACCTAAAGATGCATATATCAACAAATCACTTTGCTTCTGCAATTTTTGTTAGAGTTATAGCCCTTTTTATATTTAGCATTTCAAAATTTTGTTAGCAATTTTTGATGGATTGCTATGAAACTTTAAAATTATTATGGTCATCACCTGAAGATGTGCAGCAATTTTGTTAGAGTTATTGCCCTTTTTGTCATGTAGCTCACTGCAGTGTATGACACAATCTCGTTGGCATAAATAGTCCTGCGGTTTTTGATGGAATGCAATGAAACTTGGTAAATAGTATGGTCATCACCTGAAGATGCACATATTGACAAATCGATTTGCTCCTGTAATTTTTCTTAGAGTTATTGCCCTTGCAGTTGAAAGTGGTGTAAGACAGAATCTTGTGAACACAACTTGTATTGCAGTTATTTATGGATTTCTGTAAAACTGTACATAGTACGGTCATCATTTAAAGATGCACATGTTGACAAACCTTTATGTTCCCTTGATCATTGTAAAAGTTACTGCTCTTTCTGACTTACAGCTGGTTTCAATGTATGAAAGAATTTTGTGAATGTAGCTACTCTTGCAGTTTTTAGTGGATTGATGTGAAACTTAGTGCATATTATCGTCATCATCAAAAGATATGCCTGTTGACAAATCATTTTACTCGCTCTGATTCATAAGAGTTATGACCTTTTTTCACTATAGACTTTATATCCATCATGGGGTTTTGGTGAATGCAGGATAGGTGAGGTATATTTATGTGAGCTACTCACCATTCCTCTAGTTTTACAATAAATGTAAACTTGTAGATGGCATGCAAAAGTTTCTGCTAGATTCAAGCAATTTATTTGCTAAAAACTCTTCCAAATGGAGATGCTTTTACTAATAAACCTTCACCTTTGGAATTCTACAATGCACATAAAACATGTTTTAATGGCAATCAAAGTGTCAGTTTATGTTTTGCTTTTTGAATTTTTCAGCTTTTTCCTAAGCTAAACCTCTAAATATATTCCTATGAGAAATCATGCCAGAGAAATGATATTTATGTGAACTTTTAATGAAAACCTGCAGTTTTATATATCTTGAATTGTGGAATTAGTATTGTTCTCTGTCATTCTCTAGCAGGGCATGGAAAAATCACTTGTCCTCTCATCTTGTGAACAGGTCAGATTTGCCTGGGGATAAGCGGTGGTCCATATGCAGTTGTCACCAGTGATTATTAAAATTTTATTCAAAAATTGATAAAACTTAACATCGTTAGATAAATGTTATTCATGTTGCATGCTGTACACTTTCACAACAATTTCATCTGTAAAGAAAACTACATAAACAAGAACTAATGCCATATTTTTCATGAATATCAGAAGCAGATGATTAGGCATCTAGGTAACATTGATCAATATAAATATTGTACTAAAACGCAGCAACAGTTCATGGTCACTGGTGGCAAACCAGATCACTGTCATTCTTTGTCTAGCAAAATATATGTTGCAATAGTTGCATCAAAATGTATGTTTAGAAAAAATTTAGAATGAGACAATTTTATTTTTATTATTCCAACAGACACTTAAATCATTTTACAACACTTAATTTGATTAATTCTGGTTGATTTTGAAAGCACGTTTCTACTGTTTTACATCTGTCAACATGGGCTTTATAGCTTAAAACCTGTGAAGGATTAACTGATTAAGTTGGACAGAATATCAATGGAGAGATTGAAGAGAGTGGGGTAGGTATATATTCATAGCAAGGAGAAGTCAACTTCACTTTCCTGGCATGTTGAAATAAAATTTCATGGACAAGGGCAACTATTTCTCACACTTTGCCTGGTAGTGTGACCTCCGCCATAATTTTCAAAGTCCTTGTATCATGGCAAATTAATACTGTATCTAAAATATTGTACTTAAAATATGCTATCCAATTTTTTTAATTAAAACTTCATTTTATTGTTTAATCATTTCCTAAAATTCTTTAATGGTACAGAAGCTGAAGGTAATATTAAAAGTGTTTAACCTAGCCATTTGTTTGAAACTTCCATTTTACTTGCTTCATTGTGTCCCAGATACTAAGATAGGTGGCATACAAAGCTTCCATATGCAATGGGTATTAAATTGCACTGTAAGCATTCATTTTACATATGTGTGTATGTTAAAAAAATAAAATGCCTACCTTAGAAAAGTGAAATTTTTGTGACAGGTAAAGGAGCTGTTTGAGCTCCAAAATGATGTCAGTTTAACTTAGTTATGTGCATTATTAAAACAGGACTATATATATAGTTGCATACAGCATCAACTTTTTAGCTACTTGTCATGTACAAGAAGAGCTTATGGGATGGTTTTTCGCCCATCGTCCATCCATCCATTAGCACAAGTTTGTTATCGCTACTCCTCCTAAACTACTTGGAAGATTTCCATGAAACTTTACACACACATTCATCCCATGGCCTAGTTGGTCCTAAATGAAAATGGTGCCGCATGGACATCCAATACGGCCGCCACAGCAGCAATCTTGAAAATTTTGTTATGGCTATCCTCCTGAATGGATGGTCATATCAATATGGGGTTTTCACTACAAGACTTCTTATGATATCTAATTAGTTCTAAATGAAAATGGTGCTGATCTGATGTCTAATATGGCTGCCATGGTAGCCATCTTGAAAATCTTGTTACTGATACTCCTCCTGAATAGAAAGTCATATTGACATGGCGTTTTCACCAGAAGACTTATGATGTCTAGTTGGTTCTAAATGAAAATGATGTAAATTTGATGTCTGATATCGCAGCCACAGTGGCCATCTTAAAAATCTTGTTATCACTACTCCTGCTGAATGGATCATCAAATCAGCATGGGGTTTTCACTGAAAGACTTCTTAAGATGTCTGGTTGGTCCTAAATCAAAATGGTGCTGCTCTCACATCCAATATGGCTACCACAATGGTCATCTTGAAAATCTTGTTATCACTGCTTCTCCTGAATGAATGATCGTATCAGCATGGAGTTTTCACTAAAGACTTCTTATGATGTCTAGTTGGTCAGAAATGAAAATGGTGCCAATCTGACCTCCAATATGGCTGCCACAAGGGCCATCTGCAAAATCTTATAATCACTGCTTCTTGAAGGTGGCTGGTCATATCAACATTGTGCTTTCACCAGAAGGCTTCTTATGATGTATAGTTGGTCCTAAATGGAAATGCTAGCCTCCAAAATGGAAAGACATATCAACATGGGGTTTTCACCAGAAAGTTTCTTATAATGTCTTGTTGGACCTAAATTAAAGTGGTGCTGATCTGACATTCAATATGGCCATTATGGTGGCCATCATGAAAACCATGTTATTGCTACTCCTCGTAAATGGAAAGTCATTTTGACATGGGGTTTTCCATCAGAAGAGTTCTTTTGGTGTCTAGTTGGTCCTAAATGAAAATTATATAAATTGACTCTCAATATGGCCACCAAGAATGGCCATCCTGAAATTTTTTTTATCTGTACTCCTCCCTAATGGATGGTTATATCAAAATGGGGTTTTCACCAAGAGACTTCTTATGATACCTACTTGTTTCTAAATGAAAATGGTGCCAATCGTAAATCCAATATGGCTGCCATGATGGCTATCTTGAAATTCTTGCTGTTGCTACTTCCCCTGAATTGATGGTCATATTGACATGGGGTTTTCACCAAAAGACTTCTAATGATGTCTACTAGGTCTTAAATGAAAATGGTGCCAAACTGACATCCAATTTGTTCACTACAGAATCTAATTTGAAAATCTGGTTATTGCTGAAGAATATCAGCGATGGTTTCAACACTCAATAGTTAAAAGGAAGAAATGGTATTATCTTGAATTCCTGGAAATTCTTTTTGCCCAGTGGAGCCTCAGTCCCTTCTAGGAACTCTTGTTTTTAGATGTGAATGATAGAATTTAGGTGAACATGTTGTATCCTTGCCCAGAGTATAACCTTTCAACCAGTGAAGATATTGCAATGAAACTTTGTATCATGTATAGACAGTGAATGGCAAACATGATAGCCATGCCACCTGCCTCCAGATGAAGATCACAGCAAGGGAAAATGTAACTCTGACTTATATCCTTGTCTGGAGTTTAACTTTTGAACCACTGAAAATATTTTAATGAAACTTGAGCCAGTTAAAAATCGTAACTATACACTAGTGTGTCACATACCATATCCACACCCCATGACTCAACATTCAGGGTCACAGCAAGGGACAAAAATAATATGACAAAAGTTCTCTGAACAAAAACTAGAGTAAAAAATCATGGTCCAGATTATAGCTTTTGAAGTGTTGACAATATTTTAATGAAACTTTGCCCAAGTATATACCATAGCCATGCTACCTGCCTCAAGGAGAAGATTGGAGAAAGGGAAAACGTAACTCTGACTTGTATCCTTGTCAGGAGAACTTTTGAACCAATTAAGATATTTCAGGAAACTGTAACCAGTTATATATCATGACCAGACAGTGTGTCACATAAAATAGCTTCATTCCTGCCTCAAGATTCAAGGCCAAGGCAAGGGAAAATATAAATCAGTGACTTCTATACATATATGGGGTTTAATGGTTGAACCAATGAAAATATTTTAATGAAACTTTAAACTTTTATATATGTTTACTTCACAGTGTTTTACATGTTCACAGTCATACCCACTGCCTCAAGGTCAAGGTCACAACAAGGAATAATGTTAGGCAGTGGCCTGTTTCCTTATTCTGGCTTTCACTTTATGTACCTGACATATTTTGATGAAACTTTACCCAGGTCTACATTTTATCATACAGTATTCAATTCCCAAGTGCAGAGGTCAAGGTCATTAACAGGGATAAGGTCATGTGATGGGTGTATCATATGCTGTTTTGGGCACATTGGCTGTATAAATCAACAACCACACATTGAAAAATTATTTAAGAATATTATGCAGGCACAACATTGAACATAACTATATGACTACCAAGAAGGAAAAATATGAAAGTAATGTGCCACCTATCTTTCTCATCTACCCTTCATTCTTTTTCCATGCTAATGTTGCATAATTATTAATGTAAGGCTTATTGTTGCTGTGTTCTTGCATGTTGTATTAAAGAAATTGACGACCTGTAAATATATATATATGATCAAATTTGCAATGGAAAATTAGGATATCTAAATATTCTGGTAAAGATTTTACCAGCAAAACTTGAATCTGGACTGAAACTTAAGCCGAAAATCTGGCAATCTGATTGGCAAAATTGTACTTACTAGAATCCAGCATCTGATTGTCAAAAAGTACTTACTAGAATCCAGTATCTGATTGGCAAAATTGTACTTACTAGAATCCAGCATCTGATTGTCAAAAAGTACTTACTAGAATCCAGCATCTGACTTGCAAAAATTTGCTAAAAATTGATCCATCAGTTAACTTTAAGACTTTGCTGGTGAAATTGGAGATAGATGTAACTCAAGCAACTATAAACCCCCTCCCTCGTGTTCACCCCCACCCTGAAAATAGTTACTCAAGGATTATAATGCAAAATCCATTCAGACAAGAAGATATATTAGAAAAACCATTGTGTTCTGTTTTTTTATTTTGAGTGGGAAGGCAGTTATAATATATATATATATACAAACACACAGTGTAATCTGTTTTTTTTATTGTTGGAAGTTATACAGTTATAATAATGAATCATTATACATCAATATCCAACACACAAATAGATCACACTACATTGGTGCTTTGAAACTTCATGTTGGACAATTTGCATCTGTTGTGGTGACCTTGAAATGTGAATAAAAGACAATTGTACTGTTTATTAATTATTTTTTTTTTTAAAAATTCAATTAACATTATTTTTGTTTATTTGACTGTTTTTATTATGCTTTTATTGACATCATGATTGACAAAAAATTAACATAAACAACAATTTTCTTCATCAATGTTTACCCAATTTTCTCCAATGAAATGAAAATTGTTGAATAAAAGACTAAATTCCTTTGTATTTATTATTGACAAATGATTTTGTATTGATACCCAAAGACAACAAAAAAAAAAAAAAAAAAAAACATTAAGCATAAAAAACATAACAAAAAATAAGAAAAAAGAATGAAGAAAAATTTAAAAGATAAATAATAAAACATAAAAACGTAGTAACATCAAGAAAAGACTGGAAAATAAATTAGATATTTAATTCAATTGACGTAGAATTAGTACCATATTTATCTGTGTAGAATCCCCACCCAACTTCAAACAGCATAGACTCAGATCTGCATATTGCATAGGTGTATCTGGGTCTATGCTGTTCCTTTTACTTATTGAATTCAAGTAAACAGGATAAACCCTAATCTTCTGGTGCATTATTTTACAGCATACATGTATCTGATTCTTTGTGTTTGCAATTGTGTAAGTGTTATATATGGTTTTATATGGTATAAAGCATGGTAATGGCAGAAGCTCAACTAATTCTACTTCTACATTTTTCACTAGAATCAATTTATCATTACCAGTTCAGATGATTTTCATAACATTCAATAGTTTGAACCTCCACTTAGAAGAACTTGGTGTGATGTTTTTTATATGACCTCCAACATGGCAACCATAGTGGTTATTTAAAAAATCTTGTTATCACTACTCCTCTTGAAAGAATGGTGAAACTGACATGGAGTTTTCACTAAAACACCTCATGCATTATGTAATTGGTTCTGAATAAAAATGGTGCAGATCTGACTACCAACGCATCTGCACTATTGTGAACAAGTTTAAAAACCAAACTAACTTGACCTTGACAAAGTAAAATGTCACTGCCTGCATTTTATTACTTCACTGAGGTTTGAACACAGTGACTTGTACATATACAAATGAATTTAGCCAGACTTGTTATTTTGTTCTCTTTCAATAAACAAGTTGATAGTCAGCATGTGGTCATTGATTTCAAGGTCAAAGGTCTTGACATGAGTTTTATCTATAATGGCTTATATGAATGGATTTTTATCAAACCCAGTTTATCAATACATCTGAAGAATACCTTGAATGAAGCCTGTTAAATAACTGGATTTTTTGGGATTTGTTTTTTTTTCAATAATTATTATGTATTAAACCAAACTTAGCATATGAATATGACAGTATCTGAAATGAGTTCAATGATATCAGGTTCAGGGTCAAAGGTCATGAAGTTAAAGCTTTAAAATTGAGCATAATCTTGAAACACTCTAACATTGAGCTTAATTTAGGGTGTGGACAGATATACAGATGGATGTATGGACACACACATAGATGCAAAAGTGATCACCATGTCAAGCTTCTGCCAAGGCAGGCATGACAATATTCCTCCCCCTTTGCCATACCAAAATATATACAAGGTGCGGCCCCCTTGGTTTATCAGAGGAGAAATACTCTGTATTCATGACATAATTTTATTATATGTGTGAGGTAAATTTTTCTGGAAAATTTCTCACTGTTACATCTCTTAATTTCACTCAGTGGATCATGTAAAATAATTCACTAGTAAATTATTGGTCTCATGACAGCTGTAATAACTACTAATGATAGGAAGGAAACTAAATAAATTGTGGAATGGACTTATTTACAGTGGTTGTCTGAATCAATTATAAGACTTTGTTGTGATGTCACAATGCATGCACTTTGACATTTCATCCATAACGACATCACGATTCATTCATACTTTTACTGTTTTGGTTGGTGCAGTCATTCGCTCAACATTTGCTGTGCTCACTTGTGACTACCATGATCAACATAATCGCTATATGAGCACGCATTATCCTCAAAAAGTACTGTTCTATCGGGATCAAAAAGGCTTTTAATACTAACAAGATCTGAGGCGTTTAAGTTACATGGTGCCGCAAGATGAAAACAGAATTGGATCAGATAGATTTTGTAACGTTATGTGGGATACTTATATTAATAGGATGAATTTCATTGTTCAATCTAGCTTCAAACTTGGGGTGTGCATTAAATCCTGCAAAATACAGTATCAGTCATAAGTACACATATTTATAAATAACAAATGGTTGACACAGACTGATATTCCTCTTTGAATAGCATAAAAATTGTTGGTTTTTATTTCTCAAGGTATTCCATATGAGATTCGAGTGATGACAGGAGACAAAGCAAATGCTGGCACCAGTGCCAAGGTGTTTGTCATCATGTACGGTAGGAAAGAAGACAGCGGCATCGTGTGGCTGAAGGGGGGTGAATTCAAACGGGGTATGACACAGATCTTCAATGTCAGCATAATGGCCCAGATAAGTCCACTTACAAAGTTGGACATCGGCCATGATAATAGTGGAGCAGGACCTGGGTGGTTCCTGGAAATGGTTTGTATAGAAATGCTAGAAATCTAAAAATGTTGATATATGAGAGATATATGTAGAGAGAGTGAGAAATTGGGGGGGGGGGGGAGCTAAGTCAACTAAAACATTAGGATGTCCTATGAATCATGCATAAATCTTGAAGGCAGACCGGTGGCTGCCCAATTAAGTAGTCAGGGGGTCTAAGTATCTGAGTTATATAAATGTGATTGTGTAGTTATAGCATATTTATGTATTCGATAAAGCATGAGTGCCAGGGCATTCTCCCCAATAATGACTGAGGCCTATTATGGGGAGAATAGTCTCTCATGAATGCTTTTATAGCTCACATAAAATGTATCCCAAAACATCAAAATGTTTTGAAACCAATTGTGACCTCTTTATGTCGCTGTTATGTGAATCATGTGCAGGCATGGATTCTGCGATGTAATTTACTGGTCTGTGAATCTCATGCGGGCACTGGTTCTAAAACTTACAAAGTGCTTGAATAGGTCTCAGTTATTTGTTAGTCATAAATCTCCTATTAAGACCCTATCCCCCCCCCCCCCTTTCCTTAAGACACTGAATTCAGTATAGATTCAAGGACATTCTCCAAAATAATGCACCGCTGGAAACAATATAGGTACATTTTATAGCCAATTAAGAATTTGCTGGTAGAGTATACTGGGAAGCATCTTGTATTGTCAGGGTAAAATTATTAGTAGTAAAATTGGAGAAAATATAGTTAAAATTGGCTGTTTATACCATTGGATATATATATGCTGTAAAAATACAGCAAGGCATCAAGATATTGGTAGATTTCTGTATGAGTCACCAGCATACCTATATTTTCAGGCATAGCTTTGTAAATTTGGACTTGGATTGAAAATTGCTGGAACTATTATGAGACATATTTTATAGAAGATACCATATAATGCGATGGCAGATCAGGGTCTATGTTGTTTGCATTTAGACCCGGCTTGTACGCGAGTATATACGGCAGTCCTCAGAAAGCTCACACTTATGATTACAATTAAACACGAGTAAGGATGAACAAACGCTCATGATATTTATATAAAAACAGGGTGCATACCAGCATATTGATGTATAATGAATGTACCAAAAATTGTGCAGGTATATTGTAAATATAACTTCCAGTAATCTGTCCACATGGTTTGAGAACTCGGCAAGTTCAAAAAAATGAAACAGTATAAATTAGAAACTGGTAATTGTCCAGATACTATCAAATGTTGTTGAACAATATCAAGTCTAGCATTGCAATTGAGTTGAGAGGTGCAGCCAAAACTGTCCAATTTTTCTTGCAAATTGTGAATTTAGAGATTGATGGCCATCCCATTCATTTAGAAAATTATCTCTGCCCCAAAAGTAGCTGATTCACTTTAAAAAATTGTTGACACCCCTGAATATTATGCAAAGGAGCTAAAGTTAAGACGAGTATCTAATGAAGTATATATAGTTCATGGGCAAGACAGTGTTCCACAGAACCCTAAATTAGGCATCAACTTGAATATGATAAAACTTGAAAATGCCTTTCATATCCTGTATATATTGTAAATCATACTATTTTTTATATCATGACATTTTACCATGTTTTAAGCTCAAAATATTTGCGACACAAAATGTATGCACATAACTGGAAATTAATATTGTAGCCTACATGTTTTGTGAAAAATATTTTCACAGATATAGCATGCTTGTTAAAACTTTTGTGATTTGCAGTACAGTGAACTTGATAATCTGGACACTTTTTTGTTCCTATCCCTTTCTTGCAGATTAATAAGGGATCTAGATGAAATAGATCACTTCAAAGAATTTAGGGTGATTGCTTGGGAAATGTTGAGTTTTTAGCTTTTTTAAAATGTTATATTTTTTACATAACTAAGGGTCCAGGCAATCCACAATTTTTTCTTGCACTACTCTTAGTTGAATATCTATCCCCAAGTAAATTCATTACATGGAAATGTATGGGAAAAAGTAAACTCATTGGCCATAAAATAATAGTTGAATGCTAATTTAAAAATTCATCAAAATTGCACATGTTGAAGATCAAAGATTGATCTTCTCATCAAATACCAAGAGAAAAGGGTATGTTCTTTCATTTCGACAAAGTTAGTGAGATTACATTGGTTTTCTATAATAGAAAACCTGCAAAACCAATTTACAGCAAATCACTAAAGATTCCAAAGGTCTCATATACTTTTTGTTGACTTGATCATTTTCTTTCACAGGACTGTCATTGCAGTTATTAAAATTGTATAAGAATTTGTCTTCTTCATTATTTAATAAGAGACTAAAGTTACGACCATGTCATTTTACGTCAAATATCTCCCAGAGCTCATAACACTACAATATACCTAGGTGAAAAGGGATGTAATATCAATTACATTATAATGTAGTGATCACATAATTTTGAACTGCATGGTAAGCGTTGATTTTACAAAATTGGACTACCTTAAAGTGAAATCTATTCCCAGAAATTGTCATATGGATACTGAGACATTTGATAAATGGAGTCTGGATTAACAAGGCTTAATGGTATATTGGGACTTGACTTTCTAAGAACTTCTCTGTACCTCTGCAGGTCTCAGTATACTGCCCTAGTACTGGTTTGGAACAGGTTTTTCCCTGTCACAAATGGCTGGCAAAAGACGAGGGAGATAAACAGATACAAAGGACTTTATATGAAGACAAAGACAAGAGGAAAGAGAAGGACAAAAGTAAGATTCAAACTAAGAATTAAGTTTTCTTTGATTACTTTCCTTTCTGATTGTGTCCATGCTGTTTTCAGAAAATATGGGGACTATACCATATATACCTGGTTATAAGTCACCCTATGTATATAAATTTATTAATTTTGTGTTTAATGGCACATCAACACAAATAAGGTTATACCATGTCAAGGTAAGAGGAGTAAAGAGACACGCCATAGTGGCTAACCTGGCCTTGTCTGGACTGAATTGGAACCTGCAGTTCTGGTCATGAATTCAGCACACTAGCCACAAAGCCACTATGACTTCTTGACCCGTGTAGAAGTCGATGCTTCCCCCAACTTTCAGTCAACAACAATTTTGATTTCTGTATGACCCTTTTAAATTTGGGGTTTATTTTACTACGAAATTTGCCAGGAAAATAGAGGGTGATTACATCTATAGATCTCCCTCTGTTGATTGATAACTGTGTACTGACCATGAAACGTGTAACTTTAGCAGTCAAACGAAAATGGAATGCAGAATTATGGCAAATTGAATGCAGAATGAATGCAAATGAAATGAAATGCAGAATGATTTGGGGTTGGGGTGTGTGTGTGTTTTTTTTTGTTGGTTTTACTGGCACTTTTAATACATTATTGGCTATATCATGCTGAGGAAATGGGAGCTAAGTGCCTTTCCTAAAGACACACTGAGGCAGCCAACCTGGGCTTTCCTGGGCAGGTACCAAACCTGCAACCCTTGGATTATGAGTCCAGCACTCTACCAAACTGAGCTACTGCAGTTCGCCTTACACAAATGAAATGAATGCATTTTAAAGAATATTGGATAGTGCAAATGCAGAATGCAGAATGCTGAATGGAAAATGGAACAAAACATGAATGCATGACATGAATGAGTATGAAAATCAAATATTTTGATGTTGCCACTAAATTTCCATGATAGAAAGTCCTTTTGCATGATACTACCATTGACCTAAACATCTTGACCCTCAAATTTTCCAGCAAACATATTTTAAAAATTTGTCATCATTTTCAATAGTACACCCAATTTCCAGACACTAAGTATGTTTTTTAAAGCCGATAAAATATAAAACATTCAAGTTAGAACATAAACTAAGGATTGCTTTACCATACTTAAAAAAAGGTGCTTGAATAAACGACTGTCAGGCCATGAAACAGTTTTGATTACCCATATTATCACATGGAAATAGCTGAAGGTGTTGTCCGTAGGCAGCAATAAAAGCATCTGACATGCTCTACAACTCATGATTACTCATGTGTGATATACCAGAGGACTTGGTGTAGGCAATTCACATTCTCAGTAAAGAGTTGATTAACTTGCATGATATAAAGTGTTTAAACACATATGCCGGTTATTATCTTTGTTTTCTCTTTTCCAGTAAGCTAAGCTATGTTGACATTTATTTGTGATAAAGCAGTCAACATCTCTGACACGCTAGTTTCACAGTTCTTGTTGTCCCAGTTTCATTCAGTGGCAGATTTCCCCATAATAATCTCATTTTTGAAGATAGTTAGATCTTCATACCTAGAGTATTATTACAAATAATGGTATTCTGTAATTAATGTCCTGAACTAGTCTGAGTGATTTGGCTCATTTGCATATTTACAGCAATCATCACCATATTTGGAGATATAGTGTCGAGATAGGTTCAAGCATTTTTTAAGGAAACTATGGATTATTGTTCAGATTTTCAGAATTGAGACAATATGAAGAGTGTATATAATTTTAGCAATACATTCTGATGTCAAAGACAATCTTTATATTATGACACAATCTTGATATGAGAACTTGCAGTTTACATTCATTGTTATAATCTGGGTCATGATAGCGATAACTGAGGCTTGTTGGGTTTTAGTCAGTCGTTTTAATTTGTTAATACTTTATGTCCAATTCAACAGATTAAGCAACATGATATATGCCACAGTTCATGAACTTGCCCAGAATTTACAAAAATTAAAGTAGTTATATAATTCAGGGCTGGTTACTGGAGATATTTGGATACTTTTCACACTTATCATTGGCAGCAGTACATATACTCGATGAACAGACTAATGTAGTTTTACAAACAAAATGAAAAATAAACAACAGACATGCAACCAGAATTCTTTATTCATGAAGGAAAACACTGAAACATTACCATCAGAGTGTTCTTCCGACCAGCACTGAACTTGCCATGTGCATCGATACATGATCCTGGCAATGGAGATATTATTTTCTGGACAATACAGAAGGGTAAAATCAAAGGTTGAATCCGATCTCTCGTCCTGCTGAACTGCTTTCCAGAGAAGTAGGTAAACAATGCTACTGCCTACATGGGCAGTGTGATCCCAGGGACAGTCTCATTTTAAGTTATTATTTCAATAATTTTTTCATTGAATTTTGCCTATAAAAAATATATGTAAGAAGTTAACAATAACAGTGCTGGTGTTGTTGGCTTAAAGCTATAATTTCTATATTTTCTGTTACTTTTTGCAAATCCCTACAAATAGAAGGTAGAAAAAAGAGCAGGGATATCTATATGAACATTACAGATATAAACTTGTGGTAACTGGCATTTCAAGAGAAGTGAGAGCACCACCTGGGGAGAACTTCGACTTTAGGGAAAAGTGACTTAACCCTATTTTGGGAGCCTAAAAATGGTCTCTATTTTGGGAGCCTAAAAATGGTCTCTGAAATATTCCTTGATCTTCCCTTAGACTGTACCATAAGTGTTGTGTGTAATTATTTTTGTTTATAAGAACATTCCAGTTATTCAGCTTTTCACTGAAAATAATAAGTTCAGATTTAAGATTTCTTAATGAAAAAATGTCTGAGATGCACTTGCTACAAGAATGAAACATAACTATTCCTTGGTTCAAGCCTTGACTGTGTTCTGTACTATATGGAAGTTGTTAGCTCTACTGGTAGAAGGCCATTAGAGCATATGGGATGGGTTTGCATCCACCATTCATCATCTGTCATCCATCCATCATCCATTTGCATTGTTTTGTTATGGCTACTCCTCCTAAACCACTTGGAGAAAAGTCATGAAACTTGGCATACAGTTTTATCCGGAGGTCTAGCTGGTCCTAAATGAAAATAGAACCATTCAAACCTCCAATATAGCCACTATGGTAACCATCTTGAAAATCTTATTACAGTCCTTCCCGTTTATGTCGACATCTTCGGGCCCTAGGAAATATTGTCGACATAAGCGGATGTTGAGATAAGTCTTTGGGGGAGGGGGGGAGGGGTGACCTGTCGTGTGTGAGCCGGATTTACACTTTGAGAAAACAAACAATGGAAATTTTGAGTACATGAAGACAAAACCAGCGTGAAGTACACGTCTATATTGACAAATTACATTTTGGTTACCTTTGTGTAATAAAATCCACAATGCATTAAGTGCATGTATATGAAAAATCCATGAATTCGTGTACGGGTCTCATGTTAGAAAATGTATGCATCGGTCACATCCTGATAGGAAACACATGTATAAAAAATGGTTGTCCTCATTTGATCTAACACGTCTTCACAATTCACTACGATAATCATTGTCGCCAGTAGCTCATGGTTGCATAGTTGTTATTTACATGCTACAAAGTACATGTACATGTACTTAAATTGGCCTAGATTTTGGTCAGCCTGAAACAACGTTCCCATCTTACTGAGGCTACCAAGGGGATGGGGCTATTCACAGGGAAATGATAACATGTATTTATTTACGGAAGTCATCGTGAAAAGTACATAAAATTGAACAAGAGATATGCGGCTGATATGATTAATTTACCTTCAATGTAGCCTTTCTTTATAGACTCAGCAGCTGTCATCCATCTAGACCAACAAGTTGTTCTCCTGCTTTTTTTTTGTTTTTGTTTTTTTTTACTGGTCCGCCACCAGTAAAAAATAAATAAAAAAAAATAAGGTGGAGAACAACTTGTTGGTTTATCATCCATCCTGTGACAGGCTGTTATGTTTAAGTGAAAAGTTTTCACAGACATATTTGCGAGATGCCCCACCTTCAACTTCCTTAACAGCCAGATATTTAGTTTCCAGAGACTCTAAATTTAATCTGTGTTTTACGCTGCCATTGGTAGCTATCGTAAACATAAATAAAGTTAAAAAGGAAACTTTCACAGCACAATAAACTTGTTTTAATCACTGATCACTTTGGAAAATGCAACAATTGATCAGATTTCATTGCTTTTATTCAAGTTTGGTGATGATTTTTTTTTTAATGAAGGGTGGATTGTTTTTATTGAACATTGTAACTGGCTTGCTTTGATGAAGGGTACATGTGTTATTTAAGTCGCACCGAGAGGCGAACTTAATAGGACCAAACAAAAGCCTGTTTTTTAATCCACCGAGACATTAAAGCCTGGCGGCAAGATCAACTAATTGTTGAACAAAGTACAGGTCAGAACTGGCCGCTTGTCGACATAAATGACCTGGCGGAAAAATTAAAGCTTGGCGGCAAGATCAACTAATTGTTGAACAAAGTATGGGTTGGAACTGGCAGCTTGTCGACATAAATGATTAGAAAACAAAGGATTTGTTCAAGCTGGGACCAAGGGCTTCTGTCGACATGTACGTTTATTTTTTTATCTCGACGTCGACATAAGCATGACAAATTTGGTAGTAATAGTAGACCAAGGGACCGGGACTTTGCTCTTTTGTCGACATAGGCGGCTTGTCGACATAAGTGATGTCGATATAAGTGGGTAGGACTGTATGGCTACTCCTTCAGAACGAATGGTCAAATTGACATGAGTTTTCACTAAGCAACTTTTTATGACATGTGGATGGTTCTAAATGAAAATGATAGTGATCTGATATCCAACATAGCCACCATAGCAGCCATCTTGAAAATCTTGATATAGCTACTCCTTAGTGGCTGGTTATATCAACATGGTTCATACAACCTTGAAAAATCCTTGAATTTGAGGGGTTATCTTGAAAACTCGAATTTTGCAAAAGTTAGTTTTATCCTTGAGAGTCTTTGAATTTGTTGAAAAACTCCTTGAAATTTTTCCCAATCTCCTTGACTTTTCTGAGGAGATACAAAATGTTGAAACTAAATAAAATATATAACTTTTAAAATTCAGAATTTTGGGTTTTTATTTTACTTATTTTCCAAAAATAATAAATAAATAAAATGGGATAAAATTGACTGGATCAAATGACAAATGGTCTGATCAACAAGGTGTTTTCATTAAAATACTTCATATGACTTGTAGATGGTCTGAAATAAAAATATGTTGATCTGACGTCCAGCATCTACCATGGTGGCCATCTTGAAATTCTAGTTATTGCTACTTCTACTAAACAAATGGTCATATTGATATGGGATTTTCACTTCAAAACTTATTATGATATGCAGTTGGTCCTGATCAGAAAGGTGCGGATATGACCTCCTAATATGGTCACCACAGTAGTTAGCATGAAAATCTTGTAAGGGCTACTCCACATGAACAAATGGTCATATCAACATGGTGTTTTCACTAAAACATTTTTTACATGCCTGCCATATTATGTTATGATGTTGTCTATTAGTTCACTATTTCTTGAGTTCTCCACCATCTACATTTACCAAACTTTGCAGATGGTTTGCACTTGGAGTAAGGAAGAAACCTATCAGTTTCAGGGTTAGAAGGTCAAAGGTCAAGGTCACTGTGACTGCAAGAAGAAAATTGGTTTTGGCACAATAACATTAATTCTACTTCACAGACCTGGACCAAATTTTGTGGATGATTTGCACTTGAGGTAAGGAAGAATCCTATTGATTTGGGATCAAAAAGTCAAAGGTCAAGGTCACTGACTGAAAGAAGAAATATGGTTTCTGCAAAAAAATTTCAGTTCTCAACCATGTACCTTCACCAGAGTTTGTGGATGACTTACACGTTGGGTAGGAAAGAAATCTACTGATTACGGCATCGAAAGGTCAGTGGTTAAGGTCACTATGCCTGAAGGAAGATACAATTTTTTTGCATAATAGCTTTAGTTCTAGACCACGTATCTTGACCAAAGTTTGTAGAGGGCTTGCACTTAAGTTATGGAAGATGGTTTGATTATGAGGAGAAAAGGCCAAAGGTCAAGGTTGTGGCTAAAACTTTTTAGGGTTTTTCCATGTTAACTTTTGTTCAAGAGTAAGTTCTTTCACTAAACTTTTTGTTGTTGATGGGTTGCACTTAGGGGAACAAAGAAACCTATATATTCTGGGGTCAGAAGGTCAAAGCTCATGATAATGGTTAGTCTAATAAGATAATAATGATTTCTGCACAGTAAGTTTAGTTCAGGTCTGCATATGTTGATCAAAGGTATGGATCATTGAGATCTGTTGGTCAATTGTCCCCAGAGTCAACCATGCCATACTAGTACCTACATAGAGGACTCTAAAAAATGGAGTGGGCCATTCACACTACTCTTGTTACAATATGCAGTTGGTCCTATATTAAAATGATGCTGATCTAACCTCATCAATGGCCACTTTGGCAGCCATCTTGAAAATATTCTAATGGTTCTTACCACATGGGTTTTTTACTAAAAGCATTACGACAATAACAATATATAGCAGGTTCTGAATGAAAATAGTGCTGATCTGACCTCCAACAAGGTAATTATAGTCACCATCTAAAAAATCTTGTTATCACTTTTCCTCTTGAAAGAATGGTGTCATTGACATGGAGTTTTCACTCAAACAACTCTGTGCATCATGTAATTGGTCTGGAATGAAAATGGTGCAGATCTGACAACCAACATGTCTGTGCTATTGCAAACAAGTTTAAAAACCAGACCTACTTGGGGTCTGAAATATGGTGGTCCAAGGTCTGGGACTGATCTTTTTTGGCTGCAGACTTGCCATATATTACAAGCACTAGCCCATCAAACCTTTTATATTTCTTAGTTGTGTCCATAAATTTAATAAAATGTGCAGTTTAATCCTTGAAACGTCTGAAAAGAGACATAAAAGTGCACTGATGCAAGCAGAAGTTGATTGTTGATCGTTCAATAGTCAGAGACTAGTATTGTAGCACATTACCGAAAATCAGCAAATTTAGCAACTAATACATGGAGCACCAGTCTAAGTTTGATGTTTGTCAGTCAAGCATTGGTCTTTTCTCATCCTTGGCTAAAACAAAGCATCTACTGTATGGGTTTTGTGAATTTCACATGTTAAGACTTGTTGGACCAATTCTTGGCTTATGTGGACCTAGGTAATGTAATGTCCTACTTTTCCTAGACCTGTGTCATAAATAAAATTTTCAGGCCCCTCTACTTGAACTTGGTGTCAGTTCAGAAGTAACTGCTTGCATATTTGTACTTCATTGATCTTATGGGCACAGCATCTTTTACATATATAAATGAATTTTAACCATACTTTGTATTTCATTTTTTTTTACATAACAAGTTCATAGTCAGCACTCTGCATTGATTTCAAGGTCAGAGGTCTCTCTGTAATGGCCGGTGAGCATGATATTGCAACAAGTATGACTAGATTTTATCAAACCCAGTTTGTAGATATATCTGAAGAATACCTTGAATTATGCCAGTTCAGTAACTTGTAATTTTTGAAAACAATATTAATTATTGATTTGACCAAACTTAGCATGTGGGTATATCTTGACCATAGCTGAGATGAGTTTATTGAACTTCTATACATAATATCACGTTCAGTGTCAAAAGCTATGACAAGGATTTTGTACTGCACATATCTTATGAACTCAGACATATAACAAAATATTTTTGTTAGCCAAATTCGGTATGTTGGAGTTTCTCAGGAATATCAGAGATGATTTCAATACTCAGCAATTAAAAAAGATTAAAGGAGGAAAAAATGGACTTCTTGTGAATTCCTACAAATTCTTTTCAGTCAGTAGAGCATGAGTCAAAAGACTTGTCGCTCATATATTTTATCTAAACAATTACTTTGAAACATGTACGGTTATCCTATTGCTTTTTAAGATAAAGTGTGAGTTATCTTAATTTTTACTTTTTTTTTCAGAGGTCACTTGGTTGGTATGGGTGTCAACAAGTGATATAAAGTTTGCTGGTACAGACTCCAAAGTTTACATTTGTCTGTATGGCAGCAAGGACAAGGGCAAAACAGAGGAAGTTCTTCTTGATAACAAAGGAGACCCCTTTGAACAAGCACAGATTGATCAGTTCAAGGTCAGCCTTGATGATGTTGGCAATCCTTACAAGCTACGAGTTTACCATGACAATAGTGGCAGGCTTGCTGCCTGGCATTTAGACAAGGTGAGAGGAAAATATCAGTTCACTGGAATCCCTCTGGATAAATATCTTTATCTGTAAAGAAACACATTCTTATGGAGAACAAATGAGAGCATTTTTAGATATAGGGTTTGTCTTTTTGATGATAATATCATAAAATTTCACTGAGATTCTGCTAGGAATGTTTTTTTTGGCCATATCAATATCTTTCTCTGATAGACGTGAGAATATAATGAAATGGCCAAGAATCTTGATGGGTTATCCTTTGCACAGACTTTATCTTGTAAAAGTTTGGCTTACTTGAAACTTGCTTAAGCACTCTAAATTAAAACACATGTATTTAGGTGACGATCACTTCTACCTGTACAGAGTTGCAATATTAATTGCAATCAGCTTTTTAGATACAGTGTATTTGACAAGTATGAATTTCTGAGACAACATACAATTCTTAAAACAATTTTAATTGAAAATTCATATTGTTCATGTAATTTATAGTGGTTACTATGTCATATGAATGCATCTTTAATCTTCCAGGGTAGATGCATGTGGTTATTTCTAACAAATGCATTTATTGCACTTGCCAACATTTTATTATGCTCCTACCATATCAATGGAGGGGGCATATAGTATTGCCCATGTTCGTCTATCCTGTCCTGTCCTCTCCACTTACCTGATGCCCAGGACAAACTCAAATTTAGCTTGAGGAAGCTCAAGTTTGCAAGGTACTTGCTGAATGGCAAGTCAAAAAAATTGAGAGAGAAAGAGAGAGAGATGGTGTTTATTTCTTAATGCTTTTTGTTCTGCAAGGTCTATGTTCTGCGAGCTCATCACAGTACATATATCAGCACCTTTATTTAGTATTTATATGTGCCTCATGCTTCAGATCTATTACATAAATGCCTGCAGTTTCATTCATCTTTTGATCCTTTATTTCACACGATATACTGTCCAAGTCTGTCACTTCATCTTACAGTCTGATGGTCAGTCTTGTATTTTCTCGAGCAGATGTGATAATGTGGATGCTTATTATTTGAAGCAAGTTTTGACAAATATGGGGAATAAATATTTATATTTTAACTTATCAGTTACATCTTAATCATAATATTTGTTAGTACTGTACATGGAATTCTGTGTCTTTTAAGACATAACATAGCCACAGGTGTTGGGCAAGTAGGCTCCACCCTAATCATTTTGCTGGCCAATGAAATGGCCTGGCCCACTTTGACTTGTCAAAGATTGGTTGGATGGCATTTCGCTGATTTCAAGATGACTTGGTGATAATTGTTAATGACACAACTCATGAGATTTCTGTTACAGGCGTGTTTGAAAATAAAAGGCAATTGTCTCTTATGATTAGTCACATGGATTTCTCTCAAATCACCATCAGAGTATTGAAACATAACAATCAGTGAGTGGTGTTTATCATCTATTATTTATGTGGTAATTACAGGAGACCGCTGCATACTTGCTGTTTAGCAAAAAATTACATGGATAGAAATAGGTGTTCTCAAATCATTACAAAACAACTCTCATTTCCTATACAAGCTTTCATTATTGTTGATGTAGTTCAAGAGGTGAGCCTGTTATCTATCTATCTATCTATCTATCTATCTATCTATCTATCTATCTATCTATCTATCTATCTATCTATCTATCTATCTGTCTGTCTGTCTGTCTGTCTGTCTCTGTCTATCTGTCTGTCTATCTATCTATCTATCTATCTATCTATCTATCTATCTATCTTTCTTTGCTTTTCAAACTATCTCTGCATTCTGTTTCAAACCTTTCATTTTTTCTCATCCACATATCTATCAACATGTACTACTAGATATATCTGGGGGTTTTTTTAACTGTAATTCTTGGCAAAAGTTTTTAATGTGCAAACAAATAATAAAAAGAAAACAAAATTAGCTGTTTTATTTCTAAAATAAATATAACATCACTTCAAGAATACATCCCATATTGTATTTGACCTTATTTTTTAACTTTCATGTTGTCATATTTTGGGGCAAGCTCAGATTTCCCAAGGGCAAGTTAAATTTTCCAGTCAGCTTGCCTGCCTTGGGAAAAGCTGACTTTCATTAAATTTGTTCAGACCTGATACTGAATAATAATAAACCAAAAACTAAAAGCAGGTGAAATAAATTATGTACCATATACTCGCATATAAGTTTGGGTACAAATGCAAACAACATAGACCCTGATTTGCCGTCACATAATGTGCAGATCAGGGTCTGTGTTGTTTGTTCTACAGATTAGTCCTTACAAACTGCATAGACTCAGATCTGCCGGCACATTATACGATGGCAGATCTGGGTCTATGCAGTTTGCAGTTGGTATCGGTTTATACGCGAGTATATATGGTAATAACTTAAACAAGAAAACACGTTCACCTAGTATAATGTTATACATAACTATACTTTTGTTATATCTGGGATGGCATTATACTGAGGTGCTTAATAGTGGGGGACCACTATATTTATTTTTTATGATTTTCATACAAAAAAATTGTTTATATTTCAGATTGAGATGGAGAATGACAAGAAGGAACGTTATACATTCCTCTGTAACAGATGGCTGGCTGAGAATGAAGATGATGGCAGTTGTGTTAGGGAGCTGCCAGCCTCTGGACCAGGAATCAAGAAGCCTTTACCAGGTATCCAGTCAATATGTACCAGTCAAAATACTGTTTAATGAACATTGTCATTGTTAAAAAAGGATAAAGTAGCATTTTAGATCTTCCCCATAGACCACATTTGGTTCTTGTAATGGTGCTGGAAAGAAAAGACAAAAGACATTATACCCCAACTTTATCGTGGTTGGGCATATAGTGTTACCCTTGTTCATCTGGCCATCCGTCTGTCACACCTTGGTTAAGTTTTGTGTTAAGGTCATCTTTTGGTCCCTGTAGTTGGGGATCATCATTTCATGAACACATTTCTTGATCTATATAATTGTAAAAGTGCTATTAGATCTTGACATTTATTCTAAAATTTAGGAAAGAGCATTTTTCTAGCAGTAATACATTATCTGTATTATTGCATTGTTGTCTCTTTTTCTGGCACTAATCCCCAGTCAAAGGTAAATATTCCCTCTAATTAATAATTGGAGGTCTAGAATAAAATCAAAATGATCCCAGTCTGATACTTAGTCAACTTCTGTCATTCAAAATATCGTCCTTGTTATCCATTGACATTTTTCATCACCTAAGTAGTCTTTTGGCATATCTGTGGTTAAATGTATACATTTTTGTGTTGTAATTGATATATTTTCTTCCCAATCCTTGCTTAATTTTCATTTGTCTGCATCCTTTTTGGTTAAATTTGAAAGGTATTTGTACCTATCTAGTTAAGCAGTTCTTCTTTGTTTTATTATCTACCTCTTAGTAGCCAGTGTTAGCAGTGCTAAAAAAAAATTTCAGACACAGGTGGTTAAAAAAAATCACTTGCTCAACTCAAAATCCACTTGCCCGACAGGGCCACATCTTTTTACTATTGTTTTCACACATTATTAAAACTGCTGTACTTTAAATAAAAAAATAAAAAAATACTTTAAATTAACTAATTTTTGTGTGTGTATTTGCCTCTCAAAATGGTGTATTTCAGAGAAAAATTATGTAACCTTGTCGACTAAAATTTTTATTTGATTTCATTTCATTAAAGCTGCAAAACTTTCTACATTTCTTGATTAAAGTTGAAAACAGAAATAAAGTCAGAGAGGCATAGGTCTTTTCAAATCAGTAACAACAGTAACTTCAAGTTTTGTATTTAGTTCATGTCATAGTACTGTGGATGTGACACAATTATAGAAAACGCTCCTTATAGCAATAGAATCAGCGGCTACCATCTCTACCAACTTGATGGATTACAATCCAATGTAATTATCTCAGTTCCTTTAGAGTGAAAAACATTCTTTTGGAGGCTTTTATAAGTCACTGATCCCCTAGCTTATCTTAATTGTCAAACAATTGCATAGATACCACTTCATATATTGAACCAGTGATGCGTTACCAAAGTCCATGTGAACAAGGGACAGCTCAGTTTTATTCATGCAGGACAAGTAGTGAGCACTAAATATAGGTAACCAATGAAATATGGAGAACAGAAATAGTCCTGTTCTCCATTCATCATAGATCCTGTCTCACATAGCAAGTCTGTCAGAGAAGACTGTTGTCTGCTCACTTCTACCTCTCTATCCAGGGGACTCTGAATACAGCAGCAGACTTCGTTGCCCTAGAAAGACGTCATCTCCAGTTCCTGCTGCTTGCAAATTGGAGACCGCACAGGGAACCTCTGTCTGCTCAGATCTCCTGGGATCCAAGTTTTATGACCTTCAGAGGGGTGGCAAAATCAGGACCACTTTCTGACCAGAGTCCTGATATATGCCCCAGAACCTCGCTCCTTTCTGTACACCGATGCCTCGGATTCAGTTTGGGGTGCTTACCTGGAACCCCAATGGGTAGTTCTGCAGCATTTGTGATCTTAGGAAGTATCTTCCTTTCACATCATCAACCTAGAAATGCGGACTGTTTTCCTAACACTTTGAGCATACATCAAGTACATAAGATGGTTTGGGGTGCTCATCTGGATCCCAAGTGGGTAGTTCTGCAGAGCTTGTGGTCTTGGGAAGAATCTTCCCTTCATATCAACAACCTAGAAATGCAGACTGTTTTCCTAACACATCAAGGGTGCATCAACTACACAAGATGTTGGTGTGTCATGGTTGCCATGCCATGGAAAACATATCGATTGTAGCATACCTCAGATGTCAGGGGGTACTCATGCCCATTCTCTTTGTTTCTAAGTCTGTAACCTCCTCTGTTTGACAGTCTTGGAGGAGTCCCACACATTCTGCATTCTGGGCAAGAGAAATATCCTGGTGGACAGCCTGTCCAGACAGGATCAGGTGCTCTTCTCAGAATGGTCTCTGCATCAGTCAGTATCAGAGATGCTTTTTTAAACATGGGGAACCCAGTCGTAGACTTGTGTGCTATAAGACTGAACAACAAGCTCCCTCTCTATGTCTCTTCAGTTTCAGACCAGAGGGCATGGGCAGTAGATATCTTTGGTTTGAAGTGGAATTGTCTGTATGTCTATGCCTTCCCACCTTTCAGAACAATCCCTGAAGTTCTTCACAGAGTCAGGACCTCAACATCATGGTTCATCTTGATAGCTCCCCTGTGACGCCAACCATCCTGGTTCAGTGACCTCCTTGACCTGTAGGTAGATGAGCCCAGGGAATTACCGCTGAGGAGGGACCTTTTGTCACAGCACAGAGGGTCCCTCCTACACAACAATCCTCAGATTCTCCACCTTCAAACCTGATTCACATCTATGATCTATCTGTCCCTCTTTCACTGCAGCTGCAGATTTCTTTCTTTTTGTTTTAAGAAAGAGACTGTTCACCATCTACTGTTAAGGGCTTTAGGGCAGCCCTCTCCAATGTTCCTTAATTCTCTATGGGCTCAACCAGTGGGTCAGACCATCTTTCAGAACTGATCAGGTACTTTGAGCTTCAGAGACCAGTCTCCTTCTCTTTTTCATGCCTAGGTGGCACTTTTCATCTGTTTTTTGTAGTTATCTAAACCTCCTGATGAAACTTGAGTGAATTTGAGAACCTTACCCTTAAGACAGTTTTTATTTTCTCCCTAGTGTCAGTGAGAAGGAGTGAAATTCATGCCTTATTTGTGGAAAAGGGTTGTTTATGGTTCAGTGGTAACTATGATGCAGTTTCTCTTCTTTGCCAACCTTGGTTTCTTGCTAAGAATCAACTACCTTTGGAAGCCCCAGTTCCTAGTGAAATTCCCAGCCTCAGTTATATCTGTGTTAGGGATAATCAAGATAGGCTTCTTTGCCCGGTTAGCACTTTACATTTCTATTTGGCCAAATCAGATGGGGAAAAGAAAGAGTCTGCACCATCTTTTTCTCCCTCTAAAAGGCATCTCTGATATTTGGGCAACCACCATGTTGAGGTGAATTGTTCTGACTATCAAAAGAGATTATCAGTCTCATGAAAATCAAAGCCCATGTGGTTAGGGCTATTGCTGCATATTAAGCCTTTTTTAATCACTTTCTTGCTGTCTCACTCTACCTTCTCTTCATTCTCCCTTCAATCAGTGTCATACCAGAGTGAAGACATTTACACATTAACTCCAATTGTGTCAGCCTAACAAGATCTCAAGCCATCTTCCAGTCTGCAGTAGAGTGTCCTACAGATAACAAAGGCTAAGTTCTCTTAACAGCTTATCTTTAGGCCTTCAGCCTCCCATGCTGGATGGCAAATTCAGCAATACAATAATAGCAGGTATTGTATTACTCCCATTAAAATGTATTTTAGAGCAGATACAATTATTTAATTTAGGCTCGACTGTATTGTATTTTCTGTTTTAAATATTGTGTATTAATCAGTGATTTCTTCAAAAAAAACAATGATTTTACCTCTGTCTTTAAAAAATGATTTTTCCTTTATTCTTTGTTTCAGTGGAGAAATATTTGGTACAAGTGTATACGGGAAAGAAGTTCAAGGCTGGTACAAATGCTAATGTTTACATCAACATATTTGGAGAGAGGGGAGACACTGGAATTAGGTACCTCACTAGATCCAAGACAAATAAGGATAAATTTGAATCTGGAAAGGTAAGATAAGATAAAATTAATTTAAAAAAACATTATTAGGGACATGAAATTTTATTGATTGAGGCATAAAGATGGTTCATGGGGACAACATGTTGTAGATTTGTGCTACTTCTGTTCTTAATGTTTGAGCAAGGTTAGTTTTTAATTTAGGATTTACATTAATTGATTCTTTTGGTTTAAGATAAGAAAATTTGATTCCCATCAGAATTTACATTCTTTCTTAGGAACCTCAAAAACATAAAAAAAGAAAAACTTTTCATAGTTATACAAAATTTTAAAATTATTCCAGATATCTGGATTTACTTAGTCTGCTTTGTATGTTATCATTCAGCCATATTCTATTTTATATTTCTCTTTCATGGATTTTGCACCAAATGTATAGATCACTGTGATCTACTTTGTTATACCTCCACCTCTATAGAGACATACATGTGACAGAACCAGGATTTCAAACCAGTAGATTTATAAATTTTGATCAGTACATTGGTCTCTAAACCAGTAGATTTTTTATTGGAATAAAGTTTACGTTTCAAGGGGATGGAAAACAAAACAAGTGCTTTTTTTGTGCCATAATATGTATTCTCTTCATACTATAATAAAACGGCAAGTTTGAACATGAATCAGATTCAGATTCTGACGGAAAATGTTACAATAATAATTAATTAATAGTAGTCAGTATATGGTCAAAAATTTAAACAGGAATAGTTGTTTATCTGATAGTTCACTGCAAAGATTTTTCTTTTATAAAATCCAATAGCATTTTTAGTTTCCTTCACAACATCACTGTCTAGTGACTACTGATGACATTCATTGTGATTATTAAACTTCATGCTTAACAGGCTCTCAACAGTTCTCTGGTCAGATTTCCCCATGAATTACTTTGTATTTTGCGAAGAATGGAGAATGTCCTCTCTGTATTAGCATTAAACTGTTGTAATGACAGGACAACCACACTCAGTCTGCAAAGAAGTTCTAACTTCTGTTTTCCTGTTGCTGTGGTTTGTAAGGTTGCTGACTACTCTCCAATACTCCTCCAAGCTATGTTTTGATCAAGGAGGATGTTCCCAACTTGGACTTAAGATGTATCCCTAAGCCTCATCCTCAAGTGCTTCTTTCTCTTCATGGCTCAGATCCAAAATCTGTTGGCAAGTTTCGCCACTGTAAACTAAAAAAATAAAAACTGATTTAGAGTTTAAATAAAAATGACAACAAAAATACATGATGTATTTATGCTTTTATGAATACTTTATCCAAATTTTAAAATTAATTATCTTGCAATATATTTTTAACTGATATATTTTATCTAGGGCTTGAACTTAATGTATGTGCATGAAAACTTCAAACAGTTTATGAAATACCTTTGAAACACATAATGCAAACTCAGGACCTTTGCTGCTCACCTGTACACACTTAAACTCTGATATCCAGGCATTGTTGAACTTGTAATATTTCATAGCTTATTGTTTTTTAGCATTTGGAGAAAGTACATGTTTCAAATTGAACAAAAAATGTAAGAGCTGTCCTCCTAAAACGTCTTGAACAATACAACAATAATTAAACAATTAAAAAATCAAAATACTTACTCTAGTGTGTCTGCCGAAATAATTTTTTATGGTCAATCACTTCGTTATATCTCCCCTCCGCAAAATTTCATCAAAGGCTCAGAAGACATCATGGACCACCCTTTATCCCTTTATTACTTATAACACTTCAAAAAACATCCTGCATTTGGCCTTAAACTCCTCAAATTCCAACAATAAGGTAATCAGTTAGCGGCTTGCTGTGTACACATGTCCGCTGTTCTTTAACAATTCTAATCCTATTGCTCTGCCACGCATCATCGCACCAGTCATTGTAGTGGTGGAGCATTTCTCTGGTCCCCAGTAGACTGGTTCTGGTTGGTTTCTCTAATGTGTTGATAGAATGCTTAAACATACCGTGTTTCGTTTGTTGTTTTTGTTTAATAATTCTTTTTTTTTAATTCTTTCAATTTTCAAAAGCGATAGATTTTAAGTACTAAATGGTTTGTGCAGTAGATGGCCTTTAGAATGGTATTTTTAGCATACCGTTGGTAGAATCACATGTATGCTAGAGATGGGGGTATATAAGAGTCCTTGTGTCCAGCCATCCTTCCATCCATCACACAATCTTATGAAGACAACTAGTCTGAGAGATTTTGATGGATTACCATGACACTTGGTAAATATTACCTGAAGATGCACATATGGACTAATCACTTTCATCTCACAATTTTTGTTAAGAGTCGTTGCCTGTTTTGTCTTGCAGCTAAATCCTGCATATGACGGAATCTTCTGAATGCAACTAGTTTTGATGGATTCCACTGAAACTTGGTACATGTATATATTGTGGTCATCATCCGAAGATGTGCATACTGACATATCACTGTGCTTCTGGGATTTTTGGGGAGTTGTTGCTCTTGTTTACTTGAAACTGGATGTAGTATATGACATAATATTGTGAATGCAATTAGTCTCACAATTTTGAATGGATCACCATGAAACTTTGTAAATGTCACGGTCACCATCTGTGCATGTTATGAAATCGTTGTGCTCATGAAATTTTTTGTTAGAGTTATTGCCTTATTTATCTTGCAGCTGAATGCAACATAAGACAGACTCTTTCAGTAACTTTATGGTTAGCTGGAAATCTTGGTACATATTATGGTCATTATCTAAAGATGCACATAATGCCAAATCTTTGAGCTCCAGGAATTTTTGGAAGAGTTATTGCCCTTTTTCATTTACAACTGGAGGCAATATATAACTGAACTTTGTCAGTGCAACTGCTCTTGTAATTTCGGTGGATTGCTGTGAAACTAAGTACATATTATGGTCATCATCAGAAGATATACCTTTGTACCAATCATTATGCAGGGCTGAGCAAATCCCATAGCTTGACGTCCTGGACTATTCATTTTTGAAGTCGGGCAAGTAAAATTTTCCAAGTCGCTAGTTCGGGACAAGTGCAAAAAAGTGGGGCAAGTCCTTATTTTTGTGCTTTAATCACTATATCTACCTTTATTTGGCCAATCATGCCCTCCGGGTGTGCTGAATACTTGATTATATCCCTCTTCATGTATACATTTACATTCTGTATAACACATAAATGTGGTCAGTGATAATTTTCGCATATGCGCACGTTCTGTTACCACTTGACTGCACATTGAGCTAAGCGACCAAATTATTGGCAAATCAAAACATGTCAAACAAAAAAATGCCAGTATGATCAATTAGCAGTGTTTTAAGCGACTTTGTTGCATTGTGTTTACTCAAGCCAGATCCTCATGAGTGGCTCACAATGATTTTAATCCAGCGAGTCAGTGTAATTAAATTAATGAAAGATACTTTACCGATATCAGTGTTGGTTTCCTTTATTAACTGATTAAATGACAGTGATGATTCTTTAATTTTTAATTGATTATACAGATGATTAACTTGCACGTGTGATATTGCGTTTGAAGCGAAACAATTACGCTAATTAATGAGCTGTCTCTGTTCATATTTAAAAGAGAAAATGTATGTTATGATCACTTTAAAAGTAGTTGTCAAGCAAGCTGATAGTTACTCTGTGGATAAAATGAGTTTGCTAAATTATTTTCGCAAGGAAAGTAATAAGGGCGATTCGGAGATGGAAAATGTTTGTGAAAGTGGAGAGATAAAACGCAAGACTGCTACTGAATGTGCGGTAGCTATTTCTCCAAAGAGACGTAAGTAGAACCTTTGAGATGCTTTATAGCATTTGACTACAGGCACTTTCCTCATGAGAGGGCAGCTCTCTTAAAATATGGGAAGGAAGACTTGCAGGTTCTTCGTAACCATCTTCAGGGCTGCGCAAATCCCATAGCCCGATGTCCTAGACTATTCATTTTTGAAGTCGGGCAAGTAAAATTTTCCAAGTCGCTAGTCCGGGACTAGTGGATGAAAAAAAAAATTGCTTAATCCTGTTATGGTACTCACACTATTTTTGGAAAAGTTATGCACTTAATTTGACTATAGACTCATCTCCATCCTGGGGTAGGGGTAGTATGTGGGAGATATGTATGTATGTATAGGGGTTTAATGGCACATCAGCACAATCCTGGCTATATAATGCTGAAAAAGTTTAGTTATCCAAAAAAAAGACACAGAATAAAGAGAAAGGCAAAAAGGGTAAAATCCTTGCAATACAGTGTCACATTTTTAAAATAAACTGCACTCTTGTAAAAAGTTCAAGACCTTCTCAGTTGAAATATCATGGGATGAATCCCTGGGCTAAAAGGTTGTCTCCATTAGTCATCTCTTACAACATGCAGGAAAGTGCTTCAGGCCTAGTCTACATTTCTGAACCTGCAGGAGGAAGGATGTGATAGATGAGGGGGTATCTTTACATGAGCAAATTGCTCACCATTCCTCTAGTTTTAACTATTATGAACTGACTCGGATTTAATACTTCATCATCATCAAGTATTGTTTTTGTTGTTATCACCACCGTCATCATCAAGCATTGCAAGCATCATCTTTCCATTCAGATGGATGAATTTGAGCTCGAGGCTGTGTCACTGCTGAAGCTGAAGAAGATAAGAATTGGCCATGATGGGAGAGGAGCTGGAGCAGGATGGTTCCTGGGAAAGGTTGTTGTCAAACTGATAGGGCACCCGGAGTATGACACAGAATTTGCATGCAACAGGTAAGTGTATCTACAGAAAAAAAATCCTTGCATGTTATTTAATTCTAATAAGTATCCTAATCTGTTTGGTCTTGTCTACAGTAGCAGAGCTATTCACAGGAATCACTTTTCTAGAAGTGATGACAATGTTAATGCTCGCAGCATCAACAATGTTAACATTTTTAAAAGTCGTTTAACATACATCATAGCACTGTTTGCAGCCGAGACATTGCAATCAGCAGATCCCACCTTTTTTGAGTATGTCCTTCATAGCTTTGTATCCAAAGTGATGAAAAACCACACAAACTTAGTCTCTTTCTCTGTCTTTCTCTTTCTGTCCTATGTTTCTCCACCACTATAATGTGATTTCAAAAGACTGTTCTAAATCTAATTTTCACTGCTGAAAGGAAGCTGTTCGGAGAATAAAACTAATTGAAGATAGCTTATGATACTATATTTGGTTTTCTGGTTCCTTTTGCCCTCAGCAGGCTTGCACAAATAGAAGCTGTGTTAGATATGCTAATACTTTTAACACAAATGTTTGTTGACTCTCACTCAGATTATTCCATTTTAGCTTACCTGGTGAAAGGTCATGTGAGCTTATGGTATAGCCCTGCATCTGCCACAGGATCCTGCTTGTCCTTATATCTGACCATCTGCAAATCATTTTTTTACCTTAACTTTTTTGGGAAAGTTGGTGACAACCTCTGTGGTATTGAAAACTGTACACTTAAGAAGTAATTCACCCAAACCTCGAGGGTTTGGCTAGAAATGGAAATTGAATAAGGCAGATTGGGAAACACTTCAGTCTTTCTGCAAATCTAATTTGACAGCTGATTATTTCAAAAAGATGGCAGATCAGATACTTCTATTTACTAACATAATTTAGAACATTGCTTGGGATACAATATCCAGAAATTCAGCAATTCCGAAATGTTTCAGCAAGCCATGGTTTAATAATGCTTGCAAGGATGCCATCAGGGAAGTAGAAAAAGGTCCTTTGAAATGTAAAAGCCAATTTGGCAGTTGAAATCCTGAATAAATACTGTATATACGAGCTAAAGCTCATTGTATCATAAGAGAGAGAGCAGGAGGAAAACCTGAAGATCCTATGTCTCAATGTTGAAATCTCACTTCTCTTAGACAGTAACTGTAAATCAGTATGTAATATAGTACAGAAAATCATTATTCAAAAGTTCTTCACCAGAAAACTACTCTGAAAGCTTCTGATGTTAAAAACCTGAAAATAAAGGTACCTTTAAATGCTAAATCTGCTATTGCTGAAGATTACAATAAACCTTTCACTCTCAGACAACTACAAGATTATCTTGAACCAGCCCATGACCAGATAATATCCACTATCGGTTTCTAAACTCTTTGATACAACTGTCAGTATACTACTAAACATTTTCAATAAAATTTGGGAAACTGGTAACTTCTTGCAATCATCAACAGTTGAACTAGTACCCAGACATGGAAAGGAACATACTTACCCTTCAAACTATTACTTACAAGCTGTATTTGCCAAAAACATGGAATGAATGATCCGTGCTTGACTCTTACGGTATCTTGAATCCAACAAACTACTATCAGACTTTCAATGTAAATTCAGATGTCAGAGAAGCACAATTGACCATCTAGTCAGACTTAAAACATTTATTAGACATTTTCATAAAGAAAGAACTTACAGTAGCCATCTTTTTTGGCTTGGAGAAAGCTTATGACACCACATGGAAATATGACATAATGAATGCCCTATTCAACCTAGGTCTAAGGGGTCACCAACCCATCTTTATATTGTACACAGTTTTTTGAAAGATAGACATTTCATTGTTCAGGTTGGTACCACCTTTTTAGACAGCTATCCTCAGGATATGGGTGTACCTTAGTGCAGCATATTGTCAGTCACCCTTTCCAACATCAGAATTAACAACATAATCAAATGCCTTAATCCAGGAACCGACTGTTCATTTTATGACAATGACTTTTTGATCTGCTATAGCTCAGAAAGTATGCTATTGAACATCAACTTCAGATGTGCTTAAATGGAGTTTAGAAATGGTAAGAAGAAAATGGGTTCATATTTTCAAGGCCTAAATCTGTTTGTATGCACTTCTGCCAATTACATAAAATTCATCAGCATTTGGCCACGCAGCAAGGGTATAAAGCTATTTTTTATGAAAATTTATGAGATCAGCTTAAAAAACTTCATTTCATAGAAAGTTGTTTAATGTGCACATTATCATATTTTTTTTTATTAAAGATGGCTGGCAGAAGATGAAGATGATGGTTTAATTGAAAGGGAGATAACTGCTTCTGGCTCACAGATGCTTACAAGTAAGTTCTAAATACCAGTTCTTTAGTAAACCTTTTACATTTATAAAAAAAGTTTCTATCTCTTGCAAAGCCATCTAATTTTTCACCTTCTTTCTGAAATTTAATGTATATATGCTAGTTATAGTACACCATTCTACTTCTATATTTAAAATGCACTTTATAGCATGCTAAAATTTGAGCATTTCATTACTTTGGTTTAATCAGGATGTTATAATCTCCTATTGTCTTCATGCTCTTCAGTCACTTTAACATTAAAATCATTCATACTTCTAGTTTAATCTATCCTTTTGATGTAATTCTGTGTGTCCTTTTTGCTTTCCAATGATAATGAATTTAGTCTAAAATACCACTTATATTTGACTTTTGCCTCTTTAATAATCTTCAAGCTTTCCTCAATTTTTTCTAGAGTTCACTGCCTTCCACTCCTTTTACCTCTGTCAGCATTTCATGAACTGTGTTGTGTTTGACCAGTGACTTTGGACTCATCAACACATAAACATGAGTGAATAAGTTGACCTAAATACTGCTATTCAGACCTCTGCAAAATTGTTCATGAAATACATATACAGTCAGACCTGTCACAGCAGTCACATTTATATAGCAGTCACCTAGTCACAATCTCCTTTTTAATTTCTCCTCAGCAAATTTCCTTGATATTTGATTAGTCGTAGAACAGCCTCATTGGGACTAATATATTTGGCTGGTTGGTTGGTTTTTAATGGCACTTTCAGCACTATATCATGCCAAATTTCCTATATAACAGTGATGCATTTGATGGTCACCTCCTTTCTGCAGTCAGCAGCTAGGTGTTTCCTAACCAGATAATAGTTTCTTCCTGCTTTAAACGGTCACTGGAGCATATCAACAGTGACTGTACTATACATACAAATTAAACTCTGTTTGATGAGGAAGGCATTGTTTAGATAAAAGAATAGCATATGAATTGGTGTGTAAACATTTCTTATCTCGCTTGTACTCACCTTAGTCAAATCATACTGTCAGTGTAACTCAAAGGTGTCAATATGTCAAATTCAAAAGCACAGCGATTTTTATCATTAGAGAGAAAGGGTTGAAACAATTCGTTAGCTGGATAGTGGGAAAAGTAGTCATATAGTCACAGCAGAAATGAGAGTCGCCTTTTGTGACAGGTATTGTTTTATATCAGATGAAAAGAGTTAATCTGTGAGGAGAGATATGAATTCATTCTATTTCATTAGGGTAAGGGGTCATTTAGAAACAATTCGTTAGCTGGATAGTGGGAAAAGTAGTCATATAGTCACAGCAGAAATGAGAGTCGCCTTTTGTGACAGGTATTGTTTTATATCAGATGAAAAAAGTTAATCTGTGAGGAGAGATATGAATTCATTCTATTTCATTAGGGTAAGGGGTCATTTAGAATTGACAAAACTAGTCTGTAAAGGCAGTAGAAGTTTTGGTTCATGTGTTAACAACAATAGCCGCATTAAGCTTCTTTTAATCTTTTCATTCCTTATTCATCACAAGCCTCTCACATAAGCTGACTCTTTTGATCTTGGTGAGTTGAGCAGTTGGTTAATCCAGATATTGTTTGAAGTGAGAACAGCTGTTCTTAAGCTTGATTGTACCAGCTGGCCAAACAAAGAGTCAGTCCTCTGTTTCACAATCATATGTAAGCTGTCAATTAGTAGTGATATTAGCATTTTGTCTTGGTGCACAATACAAAGATCAATGATTTTACATGTATTTTATGATTTTGTTGAATAGTTTACTAAATTAAATCTGTTAATAATAATAATAATAGTAATAATAATAAAAGTAGTAATAATAATAATAACACTTCTATTGATAATGGTATCGGGTGCATGGTATGTGTTCAAAAACCAAGTATGAAAGGTGAGCCTGCATACAGAGGTCACCTGCGTATAAGAGCCAGTTTGACTTTTCCCATGGGTGGCTGATATTGACAGGTTTGACTGTAGTCATAAATGTTGTTTTAATTTCTGCTTATAGTGCAAACATTAATGAGGAATAATTAAATAAATCAGACAGAAAAATAATGGTAATGTCACATTTTGCAAGTTTCTGGGGAAACACTAAGATGTTGACAGAGGCAAATGGAGCAGAGTATAGAGGACTCCGGGAGAGAATGAGCTTTCCATTTTATGCAGTACTATTCTGACCTGCTGTAGATCATTTGCAATAGAATTAAACTTCCTTAAACCAGACACTTGCAGGGTTAAAAAAATGTTGACTGTTTTATAGAGGTGGCTAGTGTACAAATATTTGATTAACATTAGAACAGTCTTATTGGGACTCAGATATTTGGTTGGTTAGTTGGCTTTTAATGGTATATTATGCCAAGGAAATGGGAGCTAAGTGCCTTTCCCATGTACACACCTTGGCAGCCGATCCATACTGGCCTGGGCAGGTACTGAACCTGCGACCCTTGGATTACAAGTCTGATTCTCTACTGACTGAGCTACCTCAGCAAGATATTTGGCAGATCTGGAAAGAGAGCTGGGTTACATGCAGAGGGAAGTCTCACTGTATTTATTTTAGAAAAAATGTCACATTTTATCTACTTTGCAGAAAAAATGATTTCATTTCTTGAAAACATTTGTCCCGTAGAAAATAAAAGATTTTTCACAATTAGGCATTAGAAAATTTCATGTTTTGTAAGATCTTTTTGCAGCCATCATTGAGTACATTTGAAATATTCTCCCCTTTTTTGCTTACATCTTCATTAGTTTTATTATGTCTTTTTTACTCTTCTCATATTTAGATTATTTTATGATGTCAATTCTTTATATTATTAGCCCCTGAGAGTAAGTTCTCTTTTTTCTTAATATTTCAATTGCTTATTCCCACCCTCAAATACTTTTATGTTTACATTTGATTGTGCAGTGCAGATATTTTACTTTTATTGCTGCATGTATGGCACTGATTATGTGAAAATGTGCATGTAACCAGTGGAAGTTACATAGATTTGCAGATTGTATGTAATTCATATTTTGAAAAATACATATAATTAAGGAAATTGATAAGACTTTCAGTTTTCAATTCATATTACTGCAAATTCATTATTATTCATGGGATACCATTTAGTTGTGGTTTTCATGGGTAAGCTAGACCTTGAATTTAAAGTCACAATGAAATATGAACCAAGCAGATATTCAAAGCCCCCTCCCCCCCTTCCATATGCGATGGTAAAATATCACTTGTTTGTTTGTTTTAATAGCAACTGTATTTATATCTTTATAGTTCTGAGAAATATATGTCATGATACATTTATGAAAAATGAGGAACAATGGAAATTGATTGATTATGATTTAATTTGCATGCACAATTTCATTAACTTAAAAACTCTGTACTAATGTAATAAATGCAAAAGCACTAAAACTGTATGCAATCCAATGAAATTTTAAAACATATGAGAAATGTGGCAGCAATAAAGTTCAAGAAAATGAAATATCAATCAAAGTTTGCACTCTTTTTAAGCACACATATCCTTGAATAATATTAGTCCCTGTTTATCCAGGAAAATGTCCAAAATAATATATTGGTCATGAAAGGATTGTATTATCAACTGCTAGACATTGTTCCATACTGAATACATATATAAATGTGAAAGCAATTACCGTGTCTTATTCAAACATTAATCATTTCATGAATAGAAGAATCTTTTCTCTGCATTTTTTATTTTGTTGGTCACAAGTACTATTCCATTGACCAAATGGAACACAAGAGCACTTTGTTATTACCAAATATGTTTCAGATATATAACCAATTGCTGAATAAACAATTAGCAGATCAGTCCTGTTTTCTCAAAACCTGTTTTAATTACATCTATCTGGAGTGACACTTTATCATGTGTGGAGACAATCCACTGTGCAAGAGTTGGCTTAAGGGTAGATGTTTTCTCCAGGGTCCTTCTGTTCATTTATTTGAGCAATCACCTGTGCTGTGACAGATAAATCTGCGGCTTGCAACCTATCAGTGCAACTTATCCATTCCTTTAAAGGAGACAGAGGTTTACTCCTCTGTGTGCTTTGAAAACATCAAAGAGTGCTACTGCCTTCTGATCACACCCAGGAGCAGCAAGTTTAGTACAGAGTTAACATGGTATCAGATTCCTGTCAGCAAACAAAGTACTCCTTAGAATCAAGTAGGCTTGTGACAGAAGATTTTACTTTAAGTTTCCTGCACATTGTGATAGCTGAGAAAGTGAAACTCAATTTCAACAGAACTGTTTACATATGGAAAAGATATAAACTTTATTTGGATAAAGATTGCTTTGCTGTCTGTGGCTTTGTTTTGGCACCTAATCCCTAATTGTAAAGAGCCTTATGTTTTGATTGTGGTCTTTAAGAACACTGAAAACCTACATGCAGTCTTAATTATAGCAGTGGAATTAGCTTGTTTGCACTCTGCAGCTTTTGATGTAGATGTACAAGTGTTATGCATCAAGACTGGGTCACTGTTACCTACTTCCAGGATTTATTAAGAAATTGTGTCTCTGCTCTAATTCCAGTACCTGTTCCCCTATTGCCACAAAGCTTACACTGAGGATTCATCTTAGGATGGATGTATTTTTTGCACAAAACTGGGTTTTTGCGACTTACTTTCCAGGATATTTGAAAAATTGCTTAAAAATTGTGTTGATCCTCTCTGAGCTACAATTTTTTTTTTCTTCTGCAACATCTGTTGATATCAAACATACACTTTATGTGTGTCTTTGGATGAGTATGTATTGTGCACCAAAACTGGGTCATAGTGACCCACTTTTCAGGATTTAAGGAAATATTTTTTTACATTTATGTCTGGGTTCTGATTCCAATATCTTGGGACCTATTGCTTCAAAACTTACATTGAGGATGCATCTTAGATTGAAAGCATTTCACACATTAAAACCTAATCACTGTGATCTGAGTTTAACAATTTTGAACATTACTCAAAGATGGTGTCTGTGCTCTAATTTCAACTATTGCCACCCAGCATGTATTGTAGGTGCATCTAGGGATAAAGTTGTATTGGACACCTAAACTGGGTTGCTGTGAAATAGTTTTTACAATTAATTGGACACTATGAAAAGTACTGATTCATGACACAGATGTGAGCACTGGCTCACTAATAACTCTGGTTTATCTCTATACAAGCTGGTTTTAAATCGAATTGCAATATAATGTGCATGCACGAATAAGAATCAGAAGGAATCTCTCCCCATTGCAAAGGTTAACCCCCTAAAATTAACCCCAGGCTATAATATTTCAAGTCTAGTGTGAGAAAAGATACTTTTCAAATATTTATAGGAGCATGGTAGAAATATGAGTATTTGCTTTTACATGCTTGCTTTTTCATGCTTTAATGTGTCCTTGTTTTGGGTATTTAGTAACCATGCAAATGCAACTTGATTATTGATATAATTATAATTTCATGTTAAATTGATTATTATGATTGAGTGCATGCTATAGTTCCTTTGCTGAGAGGAATTTTTATACACTACAACAGGTTTAGTATAATTTTTGTTGAGTTTACATTAGTGGGAAGTGGGACATAGCAGTCAATTTTCTGGTAGTGGCAGTATCAACAGTTTTAGGCTTTGATTAAAGTTTTTCTTTTGCTTATATTTCCTAAACCCCTTTATAGATTCTTATCATACTTGGCATGAATTATTATGAACCTAAAACAATTCATTCTGTTATATGTGTGCTTACCCCTTTGACATTGGGGTCAAGGTTACAGTCATGGAAAATTTGTGTTTTAGGTTTTGGGTAAAGTTTTTTCATTTGCTTATATTTCCTAAACCCATTCAAATGGATGGATTTTTGTTCATACTTGAGTGAATCATTTGAGAAGTTTTTGATACATGCTTGCTCATCCTTTTGAGTTTGGGACCAAGGTCACACATTTTACAGCAATGCTCTGTTTGTGGGCTTTGGATGCAAAGCTTGGCCTTATTGTTACAAGCAGTTGTTCTCTGCCTTTAATAAATTATTTTTGACAACAGTGATGTTGATGAGAATGGTGGTGGTAGTAGTGATGATGATAATGTTGACAATGATTGTATTAGCTAACTTATAATTGTCTTCATAATTGTCAGCAGCATTATCTTAAGAAAAAGAAGATTAACATCATCATTAGTGTTGTAATCTTTATTGTCATTGCCACTATTGTCTTTAATTATCATCACTGTAAATAGATATTAGCTTCAAAACTTATATGGAAATTCTCCTGTGTCTGAATCTTTTTAGTGCAGTATATATTATACTAAGATACAAAAATATTCAGCTTGAAGCATGATAAGTCCAACAGTGAAGTTTAGAGTTTGTTTTTCCAGGTAAAAAATTTTACGCACCATTTTTGCTTGCTGTTTTCTAAGTAACAAATCAGTTCAGGTTGTAAATGTTTAGATTCTGAATCAAGGGTTTTGTTTAAAATTAGTTTGATCATTACATACTTACAATTGGTCTTTCAATACTAAATTCTCACAGTATTTAACATGTTATGATGATGTTAAATTGAATATTATGATTCAGTGTTGTTACTTCTCCAGATTTGTTTTGTTTTTTAAAAATTTAAATGAGTTAATTAGTCATAACATGTGGTATATCCTGTCCTTTCTCTACTACAGCTACCTCATACCACATCCACCTCAAAACGGGTGATGTTCGTGGTGCTGGGACTGATGCCAATGTGTATCTAATTATCTTTGGTTCAAAGGGTGATACTGGTACCCTTCAGTTGAGGCAGTCATCAACAAACACCAACAAATTTGAAAGAGGAAAAGTGGACATCTTCAAGATTGAGGCAACTGATATTGGTCAGGTAAATGCATGAAAAGTTAGTTCTGACCTCTGCCATTTTGTAAAAAGCTGGGGACATGGTATTTGCATCTCCATCTGTTCATCTTGCCATTCATCCATCCATCAGTCACATTTTCTTTTCCAATCTGTAACTTTTGTGCCATTTGAGATAAATTAATGAAACTTGGTACATTTGCACATTATTACCAGAGGGTATATTTTGTATGACATGTAAAGTCTTAACTTCAAGGTCAAGGTCAAAGGTGAGCATTTGCACCTTTTTTTCTGTTTCTACCTTATAAATCTATTGTTGTTTGAGATAGAGGGATGAAAGTTAGAACAATTATGTATCTTTACTAGAAGGTGTGTTGGCAATCACATCTGAGGTCATTATTTCAAGGTCAGGGTTACAGATAAAAGTATTTACTTTCTGTAGGTCCCACATTTTTCTGTTTCTACCCAATAACTCAATAGCTGTTTGAGATAGAGGGATAAAACTTAGAAACAATTATGTATTTTTCCAAGAAAGTGCATTGGCTATCACCATCAGGGTTATTATTTCAGAGTCAAGGTCACAGATCAAAGTATTGATTTTCTGTTGAGCCCATGTTAGTGGGAAGTGTGACATATCAGTCACTATTCTGCTGGCAGCATTGTTGTCAACAGTTTGTTATGGTTTCAATTAAAGGTTTTTCTTTGAATATATTTCCAAAACCACTTAATAGATTCTGATCATACGTGGCATGAATCATTATGATCCTAAGACAATTAATTCTCTGACATGCATGCTCACCCATTTAATTCTCTGACATGCAAGCTCATCTATTTAATTCTCTGACATGCAAGCTCACCCATTTCACCTTGGGATCAAGAGCACTGTCGTTGAAAAGTTGCTTTGAAGTTTTGGTTGAAGTTTGTTCATTTGCATATATTCCCCAAACCAATTGATAGATTTTGTTCATATTTGGAATAAATCATTATGAAGCTAAGACAATTAATAATTGCAACATGCTTAGGTTGCCTCTTTGACCTTGGGGTTAAGATCACAGTCATAGAAAATGTGGGTTATGGTTTGGTCACAGTCTTTTTTTTAATTTGTTTATATTTCCTAAACCCCTTGATGGTTTTTCTTCATACTTTTGATGAATCATTCTGAAGCTAAGACAATTCAATCTGCAACATGCTCACTCAACCTTTTCACTTTTGGTCATGTCACTTATTTTGCAGCAATGCTTCGATCATGTGCTCGACATGCAGGCCTGGCTGCCTGTTTTTCCTGCAGCTTTATAATTTTCTGAAGCTCTTTCAGATACTGACACAAAATTTGGCACTTACATATGAATCACCACAAGGAAATTGAGTTAAATACCATATTTGAGGTTATATTTTTAAGGTAAAGGTCAAAGGTCTTCAGCACATGAGGCAGGGATATAGATTCACTGAATTTGTTTCTTACATAATAGAATGAAACATTTTCTGTTGAAATTTCCTTATATACAAGGAGATTCACTTAAGTAAAGAAAGTTGGCACAATGGCATTTATAACTAAAGTTTCAATCTACATACTTACATGATCAGGTTACCCACTATCAAAGCCATTGATAATGATGTAGTTTTTCGCTCATCTGACTGAAGACCAAGTGAACACATGATATAGCCCTGCATCCATTGTGCATAGTTCATCGTGTGTTATGCTTCATGTGCTGTCTGTCTGTCGACACCTGCTTGTTACCACTTTAGAGGCTTTATTTATGATCAGATTTTGATCAAAGTTGGTATATAAGTTTATATCATCAAGATCTCTGATTTCTTATTATAAACAATGTCTGGGCATCTTAGTGAGGTGTTCTTACCTAAACCATATGAGCAATATCATGGCTAATTGGGCCTCTTGATATAACATTTTCTACTTTGCATTCAGGGCTAATGCTGGACAGGGCAAGCTTTGTCATATTTTCCTTTGTATTTCAGATTAAGAGGATCAGAATTGGGCATGACGGTTCCAAGCCAGGATCTGGCTGGTTTTTGGATGAGGTGAAAATCCTCGTGCCATCCCGGGGTGAACAATACATGTTTGCCTGTCATCGTTGGCTCGACACAAAAGAGGAAGATGGACAACTTGAAGTTGAGTTGGAGCTTTCAGTGAAAGAGAACATGGAGAAAAGTAAGTCCATGTTGCATCATAAAAAAAGAAAGTTCCAAAATGTTTTTTGTTTTCTTCATATAAAATGATTTCTTTGACTCAATGATTTCTTTATTTTCCAAACTTCAAAGCCTTTAAATACATAATGGGTAAAAGTTGTCCGATTTAGTTAATGTTCCTACAGTGTTTGTATTTGTCAACATTTGGTCAGAGTGAATCATAATGTGATATGGAATGTATATATATATATAAACATTGATTACACACATTGCTGCTTTGACACAAAGTTCTCAAGTAACAGTATTGCAAGTACTGATTAAAAATGCTGTGAAATAGAGCAGGCAGCTTGATCAAAATGCCTACAAGACAAACTCGCACTTGATTCATGTGATGCTTGTTCAGTGCCTGAAAATTATGGTGGTCCAATGTCTGGACCGATCATTTTGTGCCATAACCTGTCATATATTACCAGTTCTACATCATCATACCTTTAAGATTTCTTAATTGTTCCTATAAATTGAATACAATGTCCTTAAAACATCTGAAGATTCATACAAGTGTACTGATGCAAGTGGAAGTCAATCATTCAACAGTGTGTGACTGGTGTTATAACATTACTGGAAATTGGCAAATTTAGCAACCAATACACAGAGCACCAGTCTAAGCTTGGTTTTTGTCAATCAGATGTTTGTCTTTCCTCAATCCCAGCTAAAACTAAGCATCTACTGTATGGGCATACAGAATGTTCCAGATTAGTTTGTTTAAGTATTGATTTATTAGTGGGCCAAAATCAAGCACAGGGAATTTATCTGCAACATCTAGTGCAGTACCTGTTGCAATGCAGAATGGCAAAAGTTCCAGGTCCAGCAAAGGACAACAACTACTATACAAATAAACTGAGAACTGTATATATGTTTCTTCCTGTGAAGAGAGGTAAGAAGGGTGCTGACTCCCTTTCCTACTTGATCACTTGATATTATAAATGTTAGGAAAAATACAATATAAGAAAAACATTTTGCAGCAAATGTTAAGATTTTCATTGTAAAATGTGAAAGAAAAAATTAGATGCCAAGCAGATTTCTTAAAATCATGAATTGTGGAAAGTGTAAATATATCTGATATTTATGATAAATGAATAAATAAATAAACATATAATGTATGACTTAACAATCAATAAAGTGTGTTGATGTATGAATTTTTAGTTTGCATTAATTTTGTTAATTTTTCCTATGTTTTGTTAATGTTCTGTTCACTGTAGTAAATATTGACATGTCAGACTTAGTTGCTGGACCAATGCTTGGCTTATGTGGACCTGAGCAGTGTAGGATTCTACTGGTCCAGGACTAGTGCTTGGCTTTTGCAGACCTGGGTAGTGTATAATCCTACTGGTCCAGGACCAATGTTTAGCTTATGTGGACCTGGGTAGTGTAGGATCCTACTGGTCCTGGACCAATGTTTGGCTTATGCAGACTGGGGTAGTGTAGGATCCTACTGTGGTCCAGGACCAGTGAGTCAGAAATAAAATTTTCAGGCCATGTTGGTTTTTTTTGTATTATATTAACATATACAGCCTTATCACTGATTTTATGTTTGATTTCTGATGAAGATAATCATGTCTTAGTTCCAGGGATATTTAGTGCTGATGATGTACAGTAAAAACCCACAGATACTTTGTGTATAACATACTTTAGATCTGTTGATGTTTTCAACAGTATAAAATCTGAAAACCGAAATATAGAAAACTTAGTCTAAAATGGAGAGAGGCAAAAACACTGAGACTCTTTCTGACAACAGATGAAAGATTCATGGAAAAATTACAGAAGACTAAATTTCAGTTAGTCTTAGTAATGAAAATGATACCCTTAATTTTTGTTTCCAGCGATCCCATATGAGATTACAGTATGGACAGGAGATGTGAGAGGAGGAGGAACTGATGCTAACGTTTTCATCCAGATGTATGGAGAAGATGGCAAGTCTGAGGAATGCTTCATAAGAAACAAAACTGACAATTTTGAACAAGGACAGGAGGATAAATTCAAAGTAAAGAAAGATTTGTTTAATTTTATTTATGAGAGAAAGAGAATGAAACAGTATAAATCATAATATTCTAACACACCTGTGAATGTAGCATGCTTTCTGATTGGTCTGGCATAAAAATATAATATAGTGTCAGAAGTGTTAATGCTATTGTGATATCATTGGCCACCTTATGATGTAATGCCCCTGCCCACTAAGACATTTCTAAGAATTTTACAATTATTTCAAATTTTAATAGCAGTTGATGTTACAGGTGGTTTTACTTTAATGAATATCTGTTTTACCAGTTTTGCTGACACAATACCAGTAAAGCTCAATTTGTGACAGTAAAATTACCATTAACTTTCTTAAACCTTCAAATGCAAGACTGTTTGTTGTCATCAGATTTTTGCAAATATAGCGAACACAGTTTGTTGACATCATAAAGTTTTTTAATTTTTCATGAGCCAATTGAGCTTTTAGTATGGCCCTTCATCTGTCATCTGTCATTTGTCATCGAGCCATCAACAATTGCTTGTTACCACTCTGGTCCATATTTCTAATCTGATCTTGATCAGAGTGGGAATATGGGCTTATATCATCAAGATCTCACATATACTGAGGGAGAACCATGCATATTCATGAAGTGATCTTGCATCTGATTTGCTGTTAACACTCTGGAGACCATATTTCTGTCTGATTTTGATTAAATTTGGAATATGGGCATATATCATCAAGATCTCAGATGATTTCATTAATGAGCAAGATCTGCACATATTAATGAGGTAATCTTGCATATGATTGGCTGAACTTTTTAGCACTCTGGAAGCCATATTTCTGATCCAGTTTTGATCAAACTTGGAATATAGGCTTATATCATCAAGATCTCACACAAGTTTCATAATGAGCAGGATCCAGAATATTAAATGAGATGATCATGCTTGTGATTGGGTGAGCTTGATTCCACTATAGAGACTATTTCTGGTCTGATTCTGATCAAATTTTGTAACCAGGCTTAGATCTCAGTTGAATATGATTATGAATGAGATCCATGCATATTAATGATGTGATTTTACATATGATTGGCTGAGCTTGTCAACACTCAAATGGCTATATTTCTGATGAGATTTTGATCAGTCTTGTTAAATTGTCTTATATTATTAAGATGTTGGATGAGTTTCATTATAAGCAAGATCTATGCATATTAATGAGGTAATCTTGTATCTGATTGGCTGAGTTTGTTACCACTCTGGAGGCCGAATTTCAGTTGGATTTGGCTTCAGGTTTTTAAGTAAGCTTATATTATCATTGTCTTAGACAGGTTCAATAATAAGTGAGATCTGCACATATTAATGAGATGATCTTGCATCTGATTGACTGAGCTTGTTACCTCTCCAGATTTAGAGACTATATTTCTCATCCAGTTTTGGTAAAACTTGGTAAATAAGATTAATCATCAAGATCTTGAGAGACTTTGATTATGATCAAGAGACTATGCATTTTAATGATGCCTTTATCATTGAATAAAAATTATATCAGACTATAGTCAGATATGTAATATGGATGTGATATAAAGTTTGGGAGATAGTTTACATAGGTTGTGTTCTTACAATACTATATAAGCCAGCTTAGTGAAACGGTCAACTTTTAATCTGAGCTATTGAGAGAACTTAATACAAGTTGTATGAACTTAAACTTCATTTATAAGAATTGGGATTTTTACCTGTTTTATTTGTAAATAATATCTACAGGATGTAAAATGATATTATTAATTTATTTATATATTTCCCAGATAGAGGCAGCAGATGTAGGCAGGATTCAAAAGATCCGAATTGGCCATGATGGAGCTGGTATGCTGGCTGGCTGGTTCCTGGAAAAGGTAGGCAAAATCTTAGGCTATGTCTGTAGAGTTTTTCATTCATTCTTTCAAAAACAAGGCTTATGTCCTATGCATTTTGAGCTTCAGTTGTGTAAAATGTCAATTATGCAGACTTGTTATCCAGACTGAATGATCATATGGACTAATGGAATATCCCCTGGATTCACAATGTATTCTGAATAAAATTATCAATTGTCTAAACAAACAATAATCCAGTTAAATTCCATGTGTCCCTATGGTCCAGATACTTGAAGTTTTGTTGTATTATAAATACAAAAATTATATTGTTATTTTTGATGATGATGATGATGATAGTTCTGATATAAATCAAATCATGAACCTAGGGTATTTAAAGCATTCAATTAATATTAGAAACTTTACTCATGTATACCATGATACAGATACAGAGAGAACATGGTCAAGTTGAACAACATCTATCTTTTGTAAGTCCTAGCAAACAAAAGATTTAAATTATTTTACAGGTTTCCTGTATTTCATATGAAATGAAAAATATCTATTACATGACAGAATTCATAGATTTTGTCAAATAAACCAACAGATTAAAAAAACTAGCTGTTTCAAAACATTTGGAATATCTATACCTTTGTATTTTAACACTGTATGACTCCATAATGCAATATGATCAAATATCCAAGATATGAAATTGGTTCATGAGATGATAATAATAATAATAATAATAATAATAATAATAATAATAATAATAAAGTCTCTATTTTCAGAGGGCAACCCAATTAGCCTTCAAAACTAATTTTCCTTGAGCCCCTCTAATGTATACAAATATTTTGAAGTAAATGTACAAGAATGCATTATACTGCACTTATTTTATCATGTAGCATGTAGCCATTTCTTTTTCTTTGATGAAAAGCATTTATCAAGGGTACTTCTTTCATATCTTTAGGCAAACTATTCCAGATCCATGGGCCAGAATATGCACAACTTTTCTTAAATAATTCTTTTTGGGGTTTTGGAATTTTGTAACTATTACTTGATAAAGACCATATAAAGGTTGAATTTGGATGTGCTTGCTCTGGTTTGACCATAATTAGGAGATACTTTGGACCCTCTTGATTTGAAACTTTGTACACAAGTTTAGACTTCATAAATATCCTTTCTTTCATTGAAAGGATTCCTGCTTGGTCCATGGAATGAATGGAATCTATAGTTTTCACCTAGTATAATCTTAAATGCTTGTTTCTGGAGACTGGACAGTTTATTGAGATACATTTGCCCACAGTTTCAAAGTAGGGCCAAGCATAGTTTTTTTTAAAACCTAACTCTGTGAGAAATAGGGATGAAGTGTTTAATCTTGGATAGCAAGCAGAGTGTCAAGGAGACCTTTTTCATTATGTGTCTTGTAACAGATTGTAGACCTTTTTCATTATGTGTCTTGTAACAGAATTGAAACCGAGTGGGCTTTGGACTAAATGAATACCACAAACACAATGTATGTGAATTACAATATTTATGTATTATGATATGATGATGGCACAAAAATAATAAATGAAACAATCTATACAATATCAGACTCTCGCACATACCCTACACACATTCACAAAAGAAAGAAATATATATATATAATGATAATGACGAGGATTGAGATGATGACAACACAGTACTGAAAATACTAATGATAATGATGACGATGGTTCATATAACTGATATGCTATATAAAATGAAAAAAAAACACAAAATATCACAGTTCCAACCCATGCCGGGTGCACTCTGGTTCAACTTCCCAGTTTCACTTTAGCTCAACTTCCCAGATTCATACTGGCTCAACTTCCCAACTTCGCTCTGGCTTAACTTCCCAGTTTCACTCTGGTTCAACTACGGCCACCACCAGTTTCAGTGTGGCTCAACTACACCCTCCACCAGTTTCAGTCTGGCTCAACTACACCCTCCACCAGTTTCAGTCTGGCTCAACTACACCCTCCCACCAGTTTCAGTCTGGTTCAACTACACCTCCCACCAGTTTCAGTCTGGTTCAACTACACCTCCCACCAGTTTCAGTCTGGTTCAACTACACCTCCCACCAGTTTCAGCTACAAATAGATGAAACTGGTAGCGTATAATACGAAATACGCTATCACACAAAATACTCAAATATATGTATATGAAATAAATAAATATCCACTCAACAAATCTCTATAGTCCATTATATCAATATCCCTAATGGTTTATAAAAAAAAAATACATTAAACCCGCACTCTATGTGTGACTTTCTACTCCAAGTCCTACACGTGAAAAGGAATAAATTCTAACAGTGAATTGTCTGTTAAACGTGGTTGTTTTATCTATCGAAGCTTTATCAAATTTACGATAATAATAAAATAAGAATGTCACAAACACACTGAAAAGCATAAATGTACAAGGGAATCAAAATTATTTTAACAGTTATCACTTACCCCTATGGCTGTAGTTTTGTGGTTCCAAACCGACACTCTTTTACAAGATCCAAGTGATGATGTACCGCTTGTAGTAAAACCCTACTATTTATACTATATAAAAAAACAAGACTTTCAAGACCCAAGGGTAAAGTACCCGTGCATGTCGAGAAACGTGGGCATCACGCTGCAAACGACCTACAACGAGATGTACTCATTCAGTAACTATATGTCAAAGTAATAAAAACAAGCTACTTTAGTTAACGCTGTACGCCTTGACAAAGTCAAATATACATTGTCATCGTTTAATGCAAAACCAAATTATTTTCTTGCCTTATTCCGTGACATGTCTAATATGTTCATTCCATATTAGGTTTTTATCAAAATGCTGATAACCTTATCATGTGTGACAACCTGCAATGATGTATCTTTGTAAGAATGATCAAGTGTTGCTGCAAATAATCTTGATCTTCTATGGGCTGTTGTAATCAGAATACTTTTAGTTTTGATATATTCAGAGTCATTCCATTCTATTTACACCATGTTTCCAAATCATTTAGGGCATCTTGCAAATTAGTTTGTAGTACAGCTAAAGAAAACTGCATCAGAGAGTATGGTATCATCAGTATAGATATCAACAGTTGTAACATTGTTTTGTAAACAAAGAGACAGATTCTTGGTAAAGATTAAAAACAGAAGGGGACCTAGTATTGAATCCTGTGTAACACCATATTGTACAAATTGATACATTCTTTAAATTATTTCAGCATGTGTCATTAACAACTCTTTTATGCCATTTTATTTATAGCTGCTGATTCAAAGAAAGCCCAGGAAGGGCACAAAGAAGAGAAAGAGACGACCTTCATCTGCCAGAAGTAGAAGTCGTTCTCCATTGCAATCCCGCATGGACATATCTGATTCAGATTCTGATATCAGCAGTGTCTCTTCTCCCAGGAGAAAGAGACCCCATTCTAGTGGCAGCATTAAAAGCAAATCACTGAAAACTGTAAGTTTGTTTGACAGCTTGTATTTCTTTTCAGTTAATGAGTTGTTTGGTTAATTTTCTTTTAATAAGTAGAGGTTTTTGAAAGTAGGTATTATATTTAAAGATTTGAGGTCTGAATGGATATTTACAACAGTAAAAGCACAATTAGGATCCCAAATACCAACATGCAAGTCATTTTTCCACATTCCTTATGACATTGCCGGCTGGATTTCCAGAATTTTCAGATTCATTCTTGTATTATCTGGATGAATTCCATTATTTGTTCTCTGCATTCAGGTGTTACATTAGACATAACCATTATGATTGCAGTATTTGTAAACTACCGTATTTCATGTATTTTTTCGTACAGGAAAAATTAATTATTAATTTCAGTGTACGAACAGTTATGTGTAAAATAAATAATAATTATTTTGGAGTACTGACCATGTACGAAAAATAAAGGGATCGAACCCGAACAAGGTCTACATGATGCGTGATACTCGACGACCTAACAGTACTAACGTACAAAATAAATGTACAATTTTTGTCTCATTCTGCTCTTATCTCAAGGATCCAATTACAATAAAAAAATACAAATACTCAAAAAGACTTTTGTTGTTATTAGTGAGAGAGAGAGAGGAGAGAGAGAGAGAGGAGAGATGGCTGAAACGATAATGTTGTCAGTGTGCAATATCATGTGTATTCAGATCATACTTATTTGTAGCTGTTATGGTGTGTTAGTTTCCAAAATGATTAAGATGGTCTGTACATTTATTATTTATGGGTATTATTTATCTGTAAATTGTATGCAATGATACTAGCCCCTGTTGTCAAAAAGTTAAGTGCAACTTGTATTCTTATAGTAACATCGATATCAAATTACAATAAAAAAGAATAAAAGAACTCAAAAATACTTGTTTTTATCGAATGTGTGTGTGTGAGAGAGAGATGAAACAACATTGTGTCAGTGTGTAAGATCGTATGTATTCGGAGCAGTTTTTATTTTTTGCTTTTGGAGAGAGAGAGAGAGGTTACAGGGCGAATGTAATCTGTATTGTTCAGTTACCTGACGTACAAGGGCACTATTATATTCCATTATCAATTAACACCTCTGAATAAACAATTCAGTCTTGTTTTCATTACAATATCCATTGTTACAAAAACCTCACGACTAGTGTTATTTACATGCTAATTAAATATGCCTAGGGCTTTGGCCAGGTTATTCCAGTTGACACCAGACTAAGGGCAAGATTCGACCGACGAGATCAAATTAGTGAGGCTACCAATAGGGAAATGAGGCTCACCATAGGGAAATTAAAATCTGTCAATGAGCTTCATGTATGAAGGCCATTGTCCAAACAACATGATTTTTATATTTTATTTTCATATTACTATAATGAAACAATAAGACTAATTTGACCAATGGTCTGTGGTCTTCACTTTATCATGTACTGAGATATAATTTTTGCTGGATAGGAAAAAAACATCAAGTGGCATCCGAACTCGTTTTAAGACCCGTGTGGTGCTTTGTTGCAGTGGCCATCTTAATAAAGATCTCTCATTAACGATATTGTTTAAGGATTATGTGCTGTAAAGGCCATTGTCCAGTTAATGCAGAGCAGTAGATACTGTAATGACAACAAGTGATCATGCGCATCCATCATTATATTTTCTCGACGATAAAGAAGACAAAGAAGAGCGAATCGATGAATGAGAGTAGATTCTCAATTAACAAAACAATTACCCTTTCAAATGGGATGATCAAAGGTTTTCTGCATGATTATAAATGGTGATTATGTCTTTATTTCTTGATTTCTGTTTTATTATTTGATGCCTCGATTAAAAATGTATGCGATGTTAACAAATAGTTCGGGTATGCATTTAATGGAGACAATAAATACTTATGTTTTTCATATGGGATTATATCAAACATACTCAGCAAACAATGCAGTCATGGTTTGACGTATCTAAATCGTACATTGGTATTTTTTTCAACGCCCTTTGAAACGCGAACTTCTCTTCTTGATTCAAATAAAAAACATCAAAATACGTGGTTAAAAAAAAAAAAAAATGAAATGATCACTGACTTTTTTGCACGATTATAAATGGTGATTCTTTTATTTCTTAATCTCCCGTTTTATTATTCGATGTCTCAGTTACGAATTTAAAAAAATTTAAATCACCATTTATAACATATGCTTAGCAAAACAATACTTTGGTCACTGGACGTGTCTAAATCGTACCTCGATATATTTTCGAAGTCGTTTTAAATGGGAACCTCTCTTCAATTTTAACACATCAAAATACAAGGTTAAAAAATAATACAAAGATTAAAACAGAACAACAACAATAACACATTAATTATATATGATTTTAATCTCTTATTCTTTTTTGTACCCCCCACCTCTTTTTGCAAACTTAAAGCTTTTCAGTAGAACTTTTATGTACGAAAATGTAAAGGTTTTGACGAAAAGTATGAAGTGCTATGTACGAAAAAACATGATACATTTAATTAATTATTACCTTTGAAGCTAGATGGTTACGAAAAATTAAAGGGTACGAAAATATACATGAAATACGGTATGTTTTGATTGGTCCATCCAAACAAAGACTGGCAGCTAAAAGCGGCATAGTTAATAACTTGTCACAGGTATGTGTCATGGCATATTGGAGAAATCAGCTGTAAAAAAGCATTTCTGATTGTATTTTAGAAAGTAATTTAAAAAATGAGTGTGTTAGATCGCAGTGCAGGCATCATATCACTCAAAAAGGGAGCAAAGAAACAAGTTTAAGTGGGAATGGCTACAGAAAAAGGACTGTAATGGAGTATTTATGTCAGTCTACATTAAAAAAGTAAACATCCCAGGATGCATGATGTGCACCATATACAATGATATGATTAAGTACAGATGTCATGAAATTTTTTTTTTACAAACATTCAGGGTTGGAAAAACACAGTAAAAATACAAGAGCAAAAAGAACATCCCAGTCTGTTCTGACAATGTTTGCTAATTAGTTCTTTATTTTGCCTACATTACTACTAAATGTTTTTTTTATTTTAATCAGCTGTTATATCTTTGTAATTGTTGGCTTACTAAACAATTTATTGTAAACTAACAAGCATCATGTCCTGCAGTAAATAAAATATTTCCCCCCTCAAAATTAGTTTCTGAGTAGTCTATAAAAACAAGCCAGGAAAATGCTAGAATCACTCTCAGACCCTCTAGACCCCAATATCTTGGCCCCCAAGCCCCCAGCTTGTTTGGGGCTGTGATTGTCTTTCAGGCTTTTTCAGTTCAGGTCACTTACATCTCTTCAAAACATGGAAATTGAGATTTACATTTAATAAGGAAATCCACTCCTATGAAGAATGTAAAAGTGGTGGAGTGGAATCTCTAAGTCATGTCCAGATAAATACCCAGTTTACCAGAAATATGTTCTGCAGTATCAGTGTAGGATTAGAATATCATTATTTTTTTTCCTCTTGTGGCAAGCTTTTGATGTTGTAATGATGCAAATTTAGATTTTTTTCAGATGTACACACTTTCAACTCTTTTTATATTTTCCTTTTATTTACAGGTGAAAGAAGAGGAGGAGGAGGAATCTGAGTATGATGGAACTGAAACAGAAGATTATTGGTTCTTTGTAAAGAGATGGTTTGCCAAAAATGAAGATGACAAGGAAATTGTTAGAGAGCTGATACCTACAGATGAACATGGCCGACCTCTCAAAGGAGCACTTGAGGGTATTTTAACCATTTTGTTTAACTTCAGTATTTTTTCAAAGATAATCCCATGATGCCTGTCTTCTGACGAGGAGGAGGGGCTTATTATCAGACAAAGCTCTCTTAAATAAAGATTTCCCAAAATTGTGTAATTGTGGGTATGTGCTTACCATCAAGCTTGAGCTTATCATGGGAGAATCTTATGATGAGTAACAGGTGAATAAATCTTTCATATCATAGTGTATTAACATAATTCATTGATAAATTCAGGGATGAATTGCCAAAACTTCGCCCATTATCCAGTCAGTTTCTTTGAAAATGTCTTCCTTACGAAGCAACTTGGCCAGATATACAAATCACTTTTTCTTGTGGCAACAATGGTGGGGGCCACATCATCACCTTCATTAAGATTTTAAGTTGACTGATTGAAGTTATGTACAAGGAAATTACATTATAGTATGCTACACAGGTAAGACAGTATTCTGTGGAACCCACGCTCAAAATTCCTTTGTATCAATGACTGATTTTGTTACTGACTGTGTGGATAGTAATGCAATCTCACCTGTACTGAAAGCTTATCAGAGCTCAGCATTTGTCCAAAACCTATTAGATACTTTTGATTAGATAACATGAAGTGATTTATTTCATTGTAACTTTATCTGATAAAGTGGTCTTCTATGTAAAAACTTTGATTTATGACACTTGTTGACAATTCTTCTCTTATCTAGGCTTGCAAAAATATGGAGATTATCAAATTTCATATGAAATGAGTACTTGTGGTAGATCCTCTATGTCACACATAGTTTTCGAATGAAATATCTCCTAGAAATATATGTATCAGTTCACACTGCCCTAGAAATATATGTACCAGTTCGCAGTGCCCTAGAAATATATGTATCATTTCACAGTGCCCTAATATTTCTTACTTGGACTCGACATTTGTTCAGCTTTCTGTTCATTTGTTTGCCTGTCCTTCCTTTTATAATCAACATAGCTCTAGTCGTTTATTATATATTTTGATGTTGCTCAGAATGAAGTCTGTCCAAAAGGTTCACAAGTATCCTTTGATGTTTTTATCAGTTTGCCTCAGTGTTTGTCAGATTTATTGTCCTGAACTTTTTTTGATTGTCTTTTTCTTGGCCAGTCTCCTGTACCCAATATAGCTCAGCAGTGGTTGGACATACTACTCTGTGGTGTATTATGTGATATTACCTTGTGTTTTCATTTTCAGATATTTTTTAATTCCCTCATTCTGTCAGGTTCATAACCCTTTGACACTTGGGGCAATGTGTCCATTAATAAGAGACTGAATAAAATAGTGAAATTAAGAATAGGTGTTTTTATTGCTTTCCCTATGGACCTATACCCATGATATGGATATGTCCACTAAGACATGTTCCTATCAATATTATTTCCTAATTTCAGAGGTTGAGTACATAGTAAAGGTGTATACGGGAAAAAAGTCAGGAGCTGGTACAGATGCTAACATCTTCATCCAAATATATGGTCAAAATGGTGACACTGGGGAAAGGCAACTTAAAGAATCTTCAACAAATATCAACAAATTTGAATCGGGCAAGGTAAAACTTTGTAAAATTCTAGGATAATGAAGTCTGAGAAATAGATGACAATATTTTGGGAGGAAAAGAGCTTTCTAGGCTTCAGAAAACAATGAGGGGTTTTTTTTTGTTGAGGTTCATATAGTTATTTCAATATTTATTTTTAGTATGAGAAATTAGACACAATGATATATATTTTAATCAAAGAAGTTCACACTTTTTTTTTTCATTGAGCCTGCGTTTAGCAGGTGGTGAGACATATATATCAGTTTATATATCAGTTTTCCATCAGTGGCAGTTCAGGTGATGATTGGTGGTTGCTTCAGCATGAAGATTTTGTGGTAAACATTTTGAAAGCTAGATACAATAGGTCAGATACACCATAGCACTGTTCATCTTTAAATCTGTGCGTATGTATGTATGTATGTATGTATGTATGTATGTATGTATGTATGTATGTATGTATGTATGTATGTATGTATGAGATATAATAGTTCTAACATTAAATGTTTCTCTATTTTCAAGGAGTCCAAGTCTAATATGTTTGAACAAAACAAGGTATATGTAATGTTATGTTACATACTCACCCGCTCACCCTGTTGAGTCTTGATCCATTTTGTTGCTTTGCCTGTAATGTACAGATAAATGTTGCATGTAGGCTATTGGCATTTTTTTTTAACATGCTCATATAATATCGTTTGTATGTATTATTGTCAGTTCATCTTAATTAGCATTACATATCAACCAGAACAAAATTAACATATGACGGATTATTTTTACTGCTGTATTTTTTGACTGAATTGCAATAAAAATGGATTATTTAATATTTTACATGTTCAAATTTTAAATGTTAAGGGACTAGTCAAATGTTTAATGCATGCGGTGACCAGACACATACAAATTAGTAAAATAATTGCAATTTGTAAATACAGGGAAACTCCTCAAAACTGAACCCTCGGTATACTGGAATCCCCTCAAGATTGGAATTTGGGGGGGGGGGGGGATCCCAAATTTGTTCTTCTTTAATATCATCATGTTTTATTTCCAGTAAACCGAAACCCCTCAACTTTGAAAACTGAAGCAAATTTTGATCCCAAATTTCAATTTTACCCATAAAACCAAAACTCACTTCAAACTTGGAAATGTATTTTAGCTGCTGACACACTGGACCAGATTATTTATGATTAGCAACTAGTGTAGTAGGCTTATTGGTGAGAAAATATCCCAAGGGCATGCGAGGTTAAAACGGTACTTCACACATGCACTGATACAGAGTGGGGTCAAAAATAGGCTAATCTGAAGTCTTTGCACCATCAAAAAGAGCCATCTTTTAAGGTAAATTATTAGTAACTTAACGCTTGTTGACAAGTAATTTAAGAAAAATTATGTTTATCTGCTTATTATCTAATTGTGATTGATGGTATTCATTGGTATCAGTGATCAATTGAACATTTTTGTTTGTTTTTTAATTAAATACCCTGGGCTTTATTAGCCAGGCATGCAACCTCACTTTCGTGCTTTGCTGACAGAGACTAACAAAACAGTATTCTAGAAGCCAGATTCACTGCATCGATTTTCAAAAAAAAAAAAATCATTAGAAGCATGGATTTAAGTAGCCATGACTGTCATTTGTCTTCACTCGCATGTCAAGATGTCAGAATGACCAGCTAAGTATCGTTGGATTGAACTATCCTAACAGGATAAAATTAGTCTGGTCAAAAAGTATGAATCTTTGCCAAACCTACATTGAAGAAACTAGGGGGAAAATTTGGCATAGGAACATTATGAATTATACGGAGTATTAAAATATTATGAATTATCATTCATAATTCTAATGGACTTTAGTAAAGTTATAAAAGTATCTCGTTCCTTAATTGTTTCTTGAGACAAGGACTTTATTTCTGTGTGGATCAACTGTATTTATTTTAAATGATCGGATGTGATTTTCGGGAGGAATATATGTTGTTTGGCTAATTTTTCATTAAATGTTTAAATAAGAATCATCTGTCTTAATTTTTTTTTCACTCTTACACACACACATACATAGATGCTCTCTAATTACATTCTCTCTCGCTGTCTCTCTCTCTCTCTCTCATCACATAAGTACTTATAAGAAGACATTTTTTTCAAACCCTCAGTAAACCAAAACCCTCTAAAAACCACAAATTAAATTTGGTCCCAAGGGTTTTTGATTTTTGAGAGGTTTCACTGTAGTACCCTTTATATAGAAAAACTTGTACACTAATTTTTTTCTCACAAACAACTCAACAGAATTTGACCAAACTGAGAGAAAGCACTTTGGCATATAGGGCTTTCAAATTTGTACAAATGATGCTGGTCTGCCATCATATATGGATGTCATTACTAACAAATGTATAAAAGTTTTAAATGACGTCTTTTCAAAAACAGCTCAACAGAATTTTTATAAAATTTGACAGAAAACATCCAGGCTTGAAAGGCTTTCAAAGTTTACAAATTATGCTGATCTGCCATCAACTATGGCCACAGTTACTGAAAATAGAAAAAAACATTAAACAGCTTCTTCTTCTAAAAAAAGCTTAACATAATTTTACCAAATTTGACAGAAAGCATCTGCGGACATAAAGGGCTTTCAAGTTGTATACATGATGCTGATCTGCCATTAAATATGGCTACCATTACTAAAGATAGAAAAAAAAACATAAACAGCTTCTTCCCAGAACAGTGCTAAACAGAATTTGACCATATTTAACAGAAAGCATCCAGGCATGAAGCTCTTTCAAATTATACAAATGATGCTGTTCGGCAATCAGATATGGCTTTCATTACTAAAAATAGAAACATTTTTTAAGAAACTTCTCAAAAACTACACAACAGAATTCAAAACAAATATGAAGGGCATTCAGATTTGTACAATGATGCCAATCTACTATCAAATATGGCCATGTTACTTAAAATTAAAAAAAAAAACATTTATCTGAACAACCACACAACAGAATTTGACCAACTTTAACAGAAAGTATTATGGAATAAAGGACTTTCAATATTGGACAAATAATACCGATATGTGAATGAAGATACAACAAATAGAGAAACCTTGAAACATTTGTTTTCATATCATAAAATTATACAATCAACAGCAATTTGGAAAATATTTCTGCAGACATGTATACTTTTTTTCTGGATCCCTATCATTAACTAAGGTAGATTGCACAGGTCATGTATTAGAATGGTCACTTTAAACAGGCTGAAAGCCAGACTAGTATCATATAAAGATGGTGACTTAATTTAGGAACTCTCAGTCTCACAATTAGGAATGTATTTATGCTGTGAATAAAATTTCATCTGTTGAATGTTTTTTGCATAAAAAGTGGTATATAATTACTTGTAATTAAAAAGTGTTGATGTCATTTTCTAGTTGCCTCATTATGATTCTGAAGGTCGCCAAATGGAGACCACTGACCGTTTTCACTCAGCAATTCTAAATATTTAGTCACAGATGCAACCATTTTTGTTGGAACTTGGAACACTGTTGTGTCCTAACTTTTTTTATCATTCTGCTGCCTATTTTAAAGTTTATTTCACCTTTTCACAATTTAAATAAAAACACTGGTCAGTGTTCTGCCACCAAGTTAGAAAGATTTGAATAGTATTGTGTTTATTTCAATTTCTGTTACTGTCTCTGTCTATATAGCTTGTTTTTCATTGTGTTTGTCAGATAATTGTTTATGTAATTTCGTTTCTTCAGTCATCTTGTATAGATTAATAGTTATTATTTGTATATTGTTCATTTATTTCCATGTTTGTTTGCTTGTTTAATGTTTTATTTTGTTTGGTTTGAGTGTTTGTTATATTTTGTTGTGTATCCTTGTTTACTTGCTCGCATATATTTGTTGGTACATGTATTGTTTTATCCTCCATCTGTCCATCCATCTGCCTGTAACTCTATTGAGTCCTAAACTAATTGGTGGAAATTCACCAACTTGTTAAATAGGTTGTCCATTGGCAAGAGGGTTATGATATTGGGGCCTCTCCCATGCAGTCTCTGGGAGGGAGTCAAAGGTCAAATATAAGTATACAAAATTGCAATCACAATGATATTTTTTAAATAATGTTTTTTTCCAAATTTTACATATACATGTGTTTCAGGAGGACACATAAATATGTAATGGGTTTTAGGTTATGACCCCACCATCTAAGGCTGGAGAGGGGGTTTTGGGAACATGGAGTAGGAGATACAATTTTGCATTGGGATTTACCATGATGAAGCATAGAAAATGCTTTAACCCTTACAGTGTTTGTTGCTGTGTAAATCCTGCCATCAGTAGAGGTTCCATAGTGCTTGTTGTGGCATATGCCGTTTATCAGGTAGGCAACTGTTTACACATCTTGGTACTTTAGCTTGATGTGAATGGTTGTGAGACTAAATTCAATTGATATATTAGGCCCTGAATAAGCATTCTGTCATTGTTTTACCATGCATTTAGCAAAGAAGTTTTACAAATGCTGGTTAAAACGTGCGCTACCTAGAAAACTCACAATGGCTGACTCCCAACACAAGTCATTTTCAGAAGATGTTTTAATTCAGCAGATACTGGCTGATGATTGCACTGATGACAATGATTTTAAAAGTTTTGAAGTAGATGAGATTATTGGAGCTGTGAAAGTGTTACTAGAAATACCAATGGGTGATTTTGAGCCCAAAAATGATGTCCGATGTACATGCTGGCTGGACAAAAACAGACAGCATGCTGGTCAACCACCTGTTCAGCGGTATTTCTAAACTTAAATGTAGAACTGGAGAATACCAAGCCTATAGACTATTTAAGGCTATTCTTTGATGAAAATTTCTTGCATTTGATCACAGATCAAATGAATCATTATGCAGATCAGAGAGCAAATGGGGTGGACTTGATTGACAACAACCACATGAGAAAATGGAAGACTGTCACACCTAACTCTTTTTTTGGGGTTATGGTCATGGGTTTAGTGCATAAATCCATAAAGGACAACACAACTGTGTCCTGTATGGAGAGGTGCCCTGTATTTAGATGTTGATACATGTATATAAACTTATAAAAAGGGTTTCAGAATGTTCTTTATAGAGAGGTGCCCTGTATATAGAGGTGATACATGTATATAAACTTATTAAAGGGGTTTCAAACTGTTTTTTTTATGGAGAGGTGCCCTGTGTATAGAGGTGATACATGTATATAACCTTATAAAAAGGGTTTCAAGATGTTCTTCTTTATGGAGAGATTTCCTGTATATAGAGGTGATATGTGTACATAAACTTATAACAGGGTTTTAAAATGTTCTTTATGGAGATGTTCCCTGTATATAGAGGTGATATATGTAAGTAAAGTTATGAAAAGGGTTTCAAAGTGTCTTCTTTGGGCAGGTGTGCTTCATATGTAGATGTCTGCTAAGGCAGGTTTCATTGTAGTTTCAAACAACCAGCAAATTGTTGCTTTGTATTTTATAAAAATAGTACCCAAGCCTTGCATGTCCTTATTATAGATTATTATTGCATGATGGGCCCTTGCTTCTTTTGTTGTCTATGTCAGCAGTTATTTTGTGTAGCATGGCTAATGATGCCCTGGCCTGGAGATCATAAAACTCCGAGACTGAGTTTGATATTGAGTTCGCTGTAACAGCCAGTCAATTGTGGCATTTCAAACGAAAAATCATTTGTGATAGGTTGAGAAAACATATATATTACTGATTTCTATGTTCACTTAATCAATTGAAAGGCATTCTAAAGAGAAATGTACTTCTTACAAAACTATGTGACCTGAAAAAAAATGCAAACTGATTTCTGTTACTTTAACTTAAGAACAAATACTGGTATCTATTACCCTATTGAGACAATATAATTCTGGAATAAATAAATAAATAAATAAATAAATAAATAAATAAATAAATAAATAAATAAATAAAATTTTAAAAAAATTCTTTTTAATATAACTGAGAAATTTATTGAATTTCTAATATTATAGGATTTAGTCTGAAATTTGTAATGACATTGGTAGATTTAAGTTTGTACCATGCTCACCAACAGAGCTCCTTCAATTAAATGAATCTTTGTTTTGTTTCATTTTTGTCAATTAATTTTTTCTCAGCATTATGGAAGTAACAACACTATATTGAAAGAAATGAGGAAGGAAAGAGAAGATTTTGCAATACAGAATGATGAAGTCCAAATTGCTGATTATTATCTTACGCCACAGGAGGTTGTGAGAAATACAGTAAAAACTCAGTAATCTGTATATTGGTGGATTTGGAGTTTTTCTAGATAATTGATCATCTAGTCTGAATGTATTTTTATTTCCAGAACAAATGGTAGGTCTGTAGAGCACTCCTTGAGTTAAGTGAATTGAAAATTTCATATCTTTGGGTCCACAAAATGGACAATTTACTTTATATAAACATCAAATGGCACATTAAAGTTTGCCAAATTTATTGTACAGTAATGTTAACTTTATTTACCTGAACGTTACAGGAGGACATTTTCAAGATTAAGGCCATTGACATCGGAAAGCTTTCAAAGTTGAAAATTCGACATGACAACAGTGGACCTGGAGCAGCCTGGTTCCTTGACAGGGTTGAGGTAGAAGATCCAAAGAGGAAACAGAGGTTAAATTAAAATCCATTTATTGCACCACTTGATTTGTTGAAAGAATTATGAGAACTAATTGTGAAATTATTTTTTTTGCATGTGTTCAGATCAGTCTTGTTAATTGGATTTCCATTTAATGAGGAGATGCAGTAGGTCATTTGGGTAGTGCATCAGACTTGTTATCCAAGTGTTGCTGGTTCTATATCAGCCTGGGTCCACTGCCTTGGTGTGTCCTTGGGGAAAGGCACTTAGTTCCCATTTCCATGACATTATATAGTCAATAATGTGTTGAAAGTGCTATTAAAAACCAACCAACAACAACAGCATTATTACATTGATATAGTGCCAGGGCATCACAATAATTTCTCAAGTAGGGGTGGCTCTTTCAGAGACAGGACATTTTGTCAAATGAGTGCAGTGACTGTGGGATTGCCATCAACATGTAAGCTCATAATCTATGAAAAATTTGCGGTGGCTTCAGCCATCCATGTAACCCATTTGTGACACTCTTGCAATGCTATGAGTGGAAATGGTTTGATGACCATCAATTTAGACTCCATATTTACCAAGTTTCTCACCTTGAATGCATACTCAAGCTCAAATGTTTTATACTAGTATTGATATTGAACAAACTAGTCTTTATATAAAAGTTGCAATTTATTTTATATGCAAAATATTGTTAGAATGCAAAATATTGTTAGAAATGGACACTAACTTTATGAAAATCTAACAAAAGAGAATGAATTCAAGGTAAATAGCTTAATTTTGAGTATTCACAAAAGTTTGGGAGCTTTGTGAATATTAGACCACATAAAAAAATATATGAAGCTATTAATATTATTATTTTTCTTTATTATTATTATTATTATTATTATTATTATTATCTTACTATTTCTTTTTCAGTATCCTGCTACAACAATCTCATGACACATTTCACTTACTGCCTTCTTCATGCATAACTTTACCAGGATATAATTCCAGAAGAGCTTATGTAATGGGGTTTTGTCCAGCATCTGGTGTCCATTAGCACAAGTTTATTTCACTACTCCTCCTAAACTGCTGGGAGGATTGCCACCCATCTTTACATACACCTTCATCCCAAGGTCTAGTTGGTCCAAATGTAAATGGTGCCCATCGGACATTGGAAAATCTTGTTATTGGTATTACTCTCAAATAACTTGTCATATCGGCATGGGATTTTCACTTAAAGACTTCTTATGGTGTCTAGCTGGTCCTAAATGAAAATGGTGCTGATCTGACATCCAATATGGCTGCCATGGTGGCCATTTTAAAAATCTTGTTATTGCCACTCCTCCTGAATTGATGGTCGTATTGACATGGGGTTTTACTTCTTATCTCATCTGCTTGGATCTAAATGCAAATGGTGCTGATCTTATATCCAATGTAGCCACCATGATGGGCATATTCAAAATCTTATTGCTACTTCTGAATGGATGGTCATATCAACATTGGGTGTTCACCAAAAGACTTCTTATCGTTTCAGCACTCGGCAGCTAAAGAGAAAAAATGGTCTTGTCTTGGATTCCCGGAAATTCTTTTTAGTCAGTGGAGCATCAGTTTCTTCAAGGGACTTTTGTTAGTACATATTGTAGTTTCTAATCTTAGATGGCATTGTTACTTGTCATGCTTGGTTTCCATCCTTTGTCTTAAGCCTGGAACTAGGTCAAAGCAATTTGGTTCTCTATACAGATTATACATATTTATGCAGATCACCACACCTTGGATTATTTTTAATAAACTTTTATTATTCTGATCCCAACACAAAATAGACATGTAGTTTGCACATTTTGATACTGTTTTTCATCAAGTTTTTTCATTATTTAACTTTTTTTTCTGTAGATTGTCCCAGTCATTCCAACAGGGTTTCTCATAGCTTTTGTGTTACATGTTTATTTTGTTTTTTGGAAGTTGTTTCTTCCACATACAAAAAGCTTGATTAGCTTGAAATGTTGGGAAACTGTTTTGTAACTGTGCCGTTACCAATTGTTGTGTCAGTGAATATATATATATATATATAACTTTCCTGGCAGCAGCTGCATTGGCAGTGGTTTCAACAATCTTAAGATTTTATTTTTATTGGTCAAGGTACATTGCAAGTAAGATAATATGTATTGAAGGCAAGACAGTCGATTTCTGACATTTTGTCTATGTGAGAAAGCTATGTGGCATTCAATGGATGACACAGTCCAATATCAAGCTTATGATGTCATAGACATCTATTGTACTCCTGCTGGTTTTGAATGCAGTGAAACCTGTCTTGAGAGACCACTCCTGCTGCATGGTAGTCTGTCATTAGAAGTTATTACATTTTATGACACAGTTATCCTGTTTGTGAAAGATTTGGCCTCTCCCTCATAAACTTTTGCTTGACTCCAAATCTAGCTCAAAAATGTTTCTGACCAATCAGAAGGCTGACTTTGTCAGTTTCAAGTTTTCATTCCATGGAGAGACATTTCTTACTCGAAAGGTCGAGTAAAGTTTTATGACCAAGGGGCCTGTTCTTTCATGACAAATGGTCTATTAAAACAGTGGTCTTTCAAGACAAGGGTTTATTGTATTTCTAATACAAATGGGTTTTTTTTTCTTTTTAAGGCAGCAACTGTACAGATGTCCTGCCATTCAGTTTTCAGCTTCTCAGTTAGGACTGTGAGAAAACCAGTCAAATGCATTTTTGGAGGGTTGAGAAATTCTGCCAGTTTTACCAGAATTTATTGGCTGAAATTTGACAAAGCCTCATTCCTGCCCATGAATTCTGGCCTGGGGTAGGATTTTCCAGTTCCATACCAATTCAGTGATTTCAGGCGATACTAGTCCTGTATTTCAGAAAATTGAGGGTGTTAATAGTGGTTTTATTGTCAAAGTTTTGCTGATAAAATATCAGCAGAGCCTGTAAAGTGAATATTTGTGATGATAAAAACATCATCAGCATCCCCAATTCATGAAATGCAAGACTGTTATCCCCGTTTTAACACATTTTATAAAAATGTTTGAAGAATTTAAATATAATTATCAGTGGCCACTTATACTGAGCATCATGAGGTCAAAATAGCATCAGAAATTCTGACAGCTTATCCTGAATTTGACTGCTGCCAATCTTGACATTCAACTAATTTGAAAGCGGTTACAATAGCAGATGTGTTAAAATCTGTTTTCTGTTGTAGTTCCTATTTTCCCTGTCAGAGGTGGCTGGCCACAGGAGAGGATGATGGTCAGATTAGTCGAGAGCTAGTGCCGGTGGACCCATCTCTGAAAGAAAAAATGAACAATAAGGATGCAGAATCCATCAGGAAGGAGATTGCTTTGGAAACAAAAGGTAAATAATAGCAGAAAAATGAAGACAAAATTTTGCATGACAATTTAATAAACAGGTCTTCATTTTCTGTGAACATAAGTGTGAGTTATGTTCCTTTACACTTATTGTATAGGTGGCGCTCTCCAGTTTCGTACTTTGCATAGGGTTAGATTTTTAAAGAAAAAGAATTACCCAGGTTTTCCTCACTGGCTGTCCTGGCTATTTAAAAAAGACCTTGTATATCTTAGGTATTGTTAAAAGAACTTTGAATTCCCTTTATTTTGGTGTATGATTGATGGGTGAAATTTGGGTTATAGAGTATACAGCTTGGTCTTACTTAAGATGTGCACCTCTAAAAACACTGCTAGCTCCGCTTGGTCATTTTCACTTCCTGGACTTCAAAGGTAAATTTTTTAAAAAAAGAGCCGATAACTTTTTTTACTTTTTAGATATTTTGTAATTCATTCATAGTACTTTCAGAGGCTGGTATTGTCTGCTCTGGCTAAATTCGTTTCCCTATTTTAATAACTCCTGAAAATAGTGCACTTTTGACTAATTCAGGCTGATTTTTCGAGTACTTTGGAGTGGTCATTTTGTCTGCTGTGTGCTTAGATCATGTCCAGTTTCCGCAAGTACAATATGTAAAGAAATTTCAGCCACAGTACATGAAAGTAACATAGAGGTATGCCAACATTCTCTCCATTGTGCATGTTGCAAATGCAAAATACTTCATCTTACACCTGTCACTCTCTCAGAAGCATGTATTATCTGTAGAGCGCCCCCATAAAGACAACATGTGCATTATTATTATATGATTTAATTTTGGTTGTATAGCTGAAACATTTAAGCCGCAAGCATCTAAACAGTCCTTTTGAATAATTCTCATGTATTTCCCCACAGAATAGTATTCATTTGTAGCAAAGTCCCACACAAGCCCAGCCCCCCCCCCCCCCCCATGCTGAAAAGTGGGCTATTTTACAACTACACCTTGCATTTTCTCAACAATAGCAACCAATGTTTTGGTAAAAGACAGGAACATGAAACTTGCCACAATTATTCATGAGATGTCACTAATAAAATTGACAGACTGAACAGGGATGGAAGTGTTCAGGTTCACAGAGATCAAAGGTCAAAGGGTACAAAGTTTGCTAATTCTTCTAACACTAGTATATGAAAGAAAGCGAATCTGCTTTATCATCATTATTTTCCAGAATTTTATTACAAGCGAATGAAAAGAAACATTTTTGCTATATTTTTTTTTGACTTAATACAACAGTTTTAATCCCAAATAACCTCTGATCCTGATTTCCTACATTTTAAAAAAATTCAATTGTTATATTATAATTTTTTTTAAAAAAGGAATTAATTCTCTGAAAGAATAACCAAGATTTCCTCCAGTTCTCCTGGTCATTACTACTGCCCAGTGTTTTTTTTATAAAAACTTTGGTACCAATAATAATAATAATAATAATAATAATAATAACGACTTTATTTAAAGAGGGTGACACAATTAGTTGCATGGAACTAATCCTCCTTGTGGTCCTCTATTACATGCATATTTACATACAGAGTACATGTACATAGTTGCATAATAATAATAATAATAATAATAATAATAATAAAGCATTGATAATAAGCTACATGTATATATGGACATAATAAACAGAAAGTTTTGTAAGAACATGATCCAACTTGGTACATTTTGTATATACAGTACAAAAATTGTGAGACAGCAAAATGGAAGGTTTGAGAATTTATACTGTAAATTGTAATGTATTTGTCAAATCTGTAGTTGGTAGGTATGCATTGTCTTTCCTTTTCTTTTTTATACATGTTACATAAGGTTCTTTTTTTTTTTTAAATCGTAGAAACATTACACATTATATAATAAAACAAACTTAATCTTATTTTTCTAAATTGAATTTGTTATTAATTAGTTAAAGTTAAGCAAAAGTAGAATTTTAACTTAATTTTCCATCATTTGCTTTTTAATAATATTCATGAAGAACAATTTTAGAAAGGTCCATTAAAAGGCATAGAGACAGTATTATCAGTTTTAAACTTTCTTGGACACTCTCTAAACTCAACAATCATGTTTTTATCTTTCAGCTGCCACAACTACCTATAAAATTGAAGTTATTACAGGAACTGTGTTTGGAGCAGGCACTGATGCCAATGTCTATATTATACTCTATGGAGAGTTGGATGATACAGGTGAGGAGTCACAGTTACTATTCATATTTTCTCTTTTTATCTACTTTTGAGACTAGGTAATTAACCTGAAAATATAATTTCTTTATTGTATGTCAATTGCACAACTAAATGGTAACAATTTACCTCAAGTTCTTTCAACAGCCCTATTGATATGGTCAGGTGACTTTTAATTAATCTGGAGGAAACTGGAAGACCAGGAGAAAACCATTAACCTTGGATTGGCAATCACAAACCCTTCTTAACTTCTCTGTGTACAGGTTGTAGGATTGAACCTGGGACCTCAGAGATTGAAGTCACGTATGTTACCACTAAACTATCCAGGCAGTGAATAATTGTATTCTTATGGCAGAAGAGACAATGTTGGCTCCTACTTTATGTGATGGTTTCTCATTAATCAGTAAACCTTGAGAAAAATTTACGGTACGGAGGCATCTTTGATAGTCCTCTTTTAAAGACATGTGTCGTTAGGCTTATATTTCTTTCCAAATTTTAGAAGCCTCATCATCAAGTTTTCCATTTTTTTACATTCTGATTTTACATACAAATAAAAATCATTGCTGATGAAAACTAAACACTAAGCTTCATGTGTCAAACTACCACCAAAGGTTGAAACTGTTTTTTCAAGTAGATGTTGTCACATCTTTTTATCAATAGAAAAACAAATTTCATGTACCTGTATTTTATGTATACTGTTGTCTGATTTCTACTTCAGGCAAGAAGTTTTTGAAATCTTCACTTACTAACAAGAACAAATTTGAAGGTGGGAATAAAGACCTGTTCATCCTAGAGGCCGTCAGTATTGGAGAATTGAAGAAAATCAAGTATGTTGCATATCAAAATAATTTTGTATTTCCTTAACTCTTCATATTGTCTAATTTTTAATACAGTAGAACATCATAACTCAAAATGCTGAGAGCAGTAAATTTTGCATTTGAGTTGTTTTGAGTTTTTAAAGGTTGCAGGCAAAAGAATGCATGATGCCAGGACTGATCAAGCTATTTGAGTAATGCAGAGGATTACAGTGATGCCAGGACTGAGCGAGCCATTTGAGTAGTGCCAAGGATTACTGTGAGGCCAGGACTGAGCAAGCCATTTGAGTAATGCTGAGGATTGCAGTGATGGCAGGACTGAGCAAGCCATTTGAGTAATGCTGAGGATTCCAATAGGACAGAGCAAGCCATTTAAGTAATGCCAAGGATTATAATGATGCCTGGACTGAGCAAGCCATTTGAGTAATGCCAAGGACTACAGTGATGCCAGGGTTGAGTGAGCCATTTTGAATAATGTCGAGGATTACAGTGATGCCAGGACTGATCAAGCCATTTGAATAATGCCAAGGATTACATTGATTCCAGGACTGAGTGTGCCATTTGAGTAATGCCAAGGATTACAGTGATACCAGGACTGAGTGTGCCATTTGAGTAATGCCAAGGATTACAGTGATACCAGGACTGAGTGTACCATGTGAGTAATGCCAAGGATTACAGTGATACCAGGACTGAGTGTACCATGTGAGTAATGCCAAGGATTACAGTGATACCAGGACTGAGTGTACCATATGAGTCATGCCAAGGATTACAGTGATACCAGGACTGAGTGTACCATGTGAGTCATGCCAAGGATTACAGTGATACCAGGACTGAGTGTGCCATTTGAGTCATGCCAAGGATTACAGTGATACCAGGACTGAGTGTACCATATGAGTCATGCCAAGGATTACAGTGATACCAGGACTGAGTGTACCATATGAGTCATGCCAAGGATTACAGTGATACCAGGACTGAGTGTACCGTTTGAGTCATGCCAAGAATTACAGTGATTGATATTTGAGTTATCAAAGTCTTTACTATATATTATTTGACTTTTTCTTGTATAAAATATATCAAAACATTATACAGCATGTTTATCTCTCATAATATTTGTATTTATTATTTCAGTTGATTCAGAAATACTTTATACATTTTATTATTTAAATATTATTAACAGGTTTTGTAGTCACTGAAACACAAGCATGCCCAATGCATTTGTGATAAACTGAAGAATTTTATTTTGTTATTACAGTGCTATATCTTTGAAATTGACAATATCCAAAGAAAGAAAATAAAGTAAATTTTTTGCAGTCTGTTATCATTTTCATATCAAACTCTCAAAGCATTTGATTTTACTGATCATATCTGCCTACAATCCTTGTGTCAACATATCATTTTTATATTGAGCATGTTTATGACATAACATTGAAGTGATTTGTTCACATGGCAATTTTTAGGAATTCAGTAATGTCGTGTTAATGACTTACAACTTAAGTGATTTGTTCACATGGCAATTTACATGCATTCAGTAAATAAAGTGTATATGAAATAACTCTTAAGTGATTTGTTCACATGGCAATTTACATGAATTCAGTAAATGTTGTATGTTTATAACATAAAACACTTAAGTGTTTTGTTCACATACTAATTTATATGAATTCAGTAAATTTGGCATATTTACTTGGCAGTTTAGATGAATTCAGTAAATGTAGCATCTTTATGAGATGACACTTAAGTGATTTGTTCACATGGCAATTTACATGATTTCAGTACATGTAGCATGTTTATGAGATGACACTTAAGTGATTTATTCACATGGCAGTTTTTATGAATTCAGTAAATTTAGCATGTTTATGTCATGACACTTAAGTGATTTGTTCACATGGCAATTTACATGAATTCAGTAAATGTGTCATGTTTATGACAACACTTAAGTGATTTGTTCACATGGCAATTTACATGAATTCAGTAAATTTACCATGTTTATGACATGACACTTAAGTAATTTGTTCACATGGCAAGTTACATGAATTCAGTAAATGTAGCATGTTTATGAGATGACACTTAAGTGATTTGTTCACATGGCAATTTACATGAATTCAGTTAATTTAGCATGTTTATGACATGACACTCCAATGATTTGTTCACATGGCAGTTTATATGAATTCAGTAAATTTAGCATGTTTATGAGATGACACTTAAGTGATTTGTTCACCTGGCAATTTACATGAATTCAGTAAATGTGTCATGTTCATGACATAACACTTAAGTGATTTGTTTACATGGCAATTTGCATGAATTAAATTTAGCATGTTTGTGACATAACACTTAAGTGATTTTTTTCACATGGCAGTTTACATGAATTCAGTAAATGTAGCATGTTCATAACATAACACTTAAGTAATTTGTTCATATGGCAGTTTGCATGAATTCAGTAAATATAGCATGTTTATGACATAACACTTAAGTGATTTGTTCACATGACTATTTGCATGGATTAATTAAATTTAGTTGTTTATGACATGACACCTAGGTGATTTATTCACATTTTGCAAATGGTATGAATAGGGTTATATTACTGTGAAATAAATTTCCATGAATTGTTGTGCTTAATTTGCAAATATTAAATAACTAACAATTTAATGATTTACAATAAATAAGATTAAATTTCTAATTACTTAGCAACTGTGTGCAATCATTACATGTCAGAAAGTAAGTTTATCACAGAGTTTTTATTTTCTGTTATATTTATCTATGTAACATGCATCCAAATGCATACATTATATACTTTGAACTGACATTGTATAATTTATCAGCAAATCAGAGTCTATGCTGTTTCTTCCATTTAAGATTTCAAGTCAGTGACATAAACCCAGATCTACTGGGGCATAATGTGTGAACAGATCTGGGTCTACAATGTATTCTAGATCTACTGGGTCATAATGCACCAACATATCAGGGTCTATGGTCTACACAGTTCTAGATCTATGGGGGCATTATGTGCCAATAGACCTTGGACTCTTCTAGATCTATTGATCATAATGTGCCAACAGATTTTGGTCTACTCTGTTCTAGACCTACTGGGGCACAGTGTGCCAGTACAACTGGGTCTACACTGTTCTAGATTTACTGGGGCATAATGTGCCAAAATATCTGGATATGTGCTGTTTGTTATAGATCTGTTGGGGCATAATTTGCCAACAGATCTTGGTCTACATTGTTGTAGATCTGTGGATTCATAATGTGATAGAAGATCTGGGTCTGCACTGTTCTAGAACTCAGAAGGCATAATCTGCAAACATATTTCAATCTGCACTGATCTTAATCTACAGGGGCATAATGTACCAGCAGATCTAATGTGCCAATATATATGGGTCTACACCTTTTTAGGTCTAAGGGGGCATAATCTGCTGACATGTCTTGGTCTACTCAGTTCTAGATCTTTAGTTTCATAATGTGCCAGCAGATCTGAATCAGTGCAGTTTGTTCTTGATCTATGGGGGCATAATATACCAACATATCTAGTTTGCACTGTTCTGGATCTAAAGAGGCAAAATGTGCCATCATATCTGTGCTGACAGTGTTCTAGATCTAAGGGGCATAATCTGCCAAGATATCTTGGTCAGCTTTGTTTTAGATCTGTGGGAGCATAATGTGCCATCAGATCTGAGTCAGTGCTGTTCTAGATCTACTGGGGCATAATGTGCCAACAGCTCTTGGTCTACACTGTTCTAGATATAAGCGATGGGCATGATGTGCCATCAGAACTGAGTCTGTGCTGTTCTAGATCTTCTGGGGCATAATGAGCCAACATATCTGGATCTACACTGTTATAGATCTGTGGGGAGTATAATGTGCCAGTAGATCTGAGTCAAAGCTATTTCCAGCTTGGTGCAAATGAGACAAGGATAAATTTGGTATTCCTCAATAAAATTTCAGAATTGGCCATGACAATGCAGGAGGTGGGGCAGCATGGTTTTTGGAACAGGTTAACATTGATTGCCCCTCCCTTGGGAGAAACTGGAAGTTCCCCTGTAACCGGTGGCTGGACAAAAGCAAGGGGGATGGTGCCCTAGAGGTTGAGCTTTTCCCACAGGATTTGGATACAGAGGAATATATACCTTGTATGTGATATAATTTTGCACATCTAATTTTACATGGAAATTATGTATGTCTTGGCATGAATGTGGACAAGGTCATAGAGTGTTACCTTTGGCTATTTGTTGTTATATACATCTGTTTGTCCATCCATCTGGTTAAGTTTGATATTTACATCACTGTAAATGGGCATTCATTATGCATGAACACATTTCTAGCTAGACTTTCACTATTTACCATAAGGCTTACTGAAACAACCCTTAAATTACAGACTTATGGAACAATAGCAACAAATGTGAAAATATGATCATTGCAGTCAAATCTGAATATTGCCTTGTCCAGGTTTTGTCAAGATCCAGTTTTTCGTATCAGATTCAGTGGACTTGCTCAGGGAACCAGACAAACTTTACAGAAGCACCTCAGATGCTTTAATGTGCCCATGTTGTGTATACAAAATGCATGATCAAGCTTTGCTTTTTACATTATAGCATTGACATTGAAGGTGAAGGTGACAATTAGCCCCTTGTAAAGTCCAAACAATCAGAACAGAAGTATAAAAAACAATATTCAGATACTTGGTCATGTTTGGAAAAAAAACAGGAAAGGCAACAATTACATTTATTGGACACAATATTGTGTTGATTTGAGTATTGGTCATGGCAGGAGAGATGATGGTTGCCCCCACACGAATTAAAAGAAATATAAATATTATGTTGAGTTGAGAGATTAAGCAAGAAGTCATTGAACCCATGGGGTGGAACTGCAATTTGTGAAACTGAACTGAGGTCATTGAGACCAAAGTGTACTTTACATACTATTTAGTTGAACATAATATTGCCTTTCCTGCACCAGACCACACTTCTACATTTTTCAAATGTTTTCCAAGTTGACAAGAGCAGTGCATGATATTTCATTATACCTTACAAGAGCAGTACATGATATTTCATTTTACCTTACTGACAATTGTTATTACTTACAGAAAAATATTGACTGCCTTACTGAGGTCTTTTTAGCATTGGCAGGTCTGGGTTTTTTAACCTGGTCAATATCTACCCGTCTGTCTGTATTTAAATAAATCCTCATGTCAATTTTTGTGTTTCTGCTCACTACCCTAATATTTTTAGATTGCAGTCTAACTTTGATAAACAGGGAAAGATAACAGAACTTTTTCAGCATGAAGTAAAACTCATGCTAATATAAACTCAAGCTTAGAAGGTTTAATTACCTCTGGGACAGGTTTAATTACCTCTGGGACAGGTTTAATTACCTCTGGGACAGGTTTATTTCAATAATATATGGGTTGAGTGTCATTTTCATATTTTTTTTTACTTGGCAATATTAATTGACATGGTCACAGAAAATTTCACAGAAATAATCAGTGTTCTTAGAATTCATTGAAAAATATTTCTATGTACAAATATTAATGACTCATTAAGAGATTTTAGGTTGAGTAATTGTTTTGGAAACATATAAAGTTGGTAGGTTAATAATCATTATGCTGTATGTTGTCACTCTTGACAAGAGAAATGGACAAGGTATGATAAGGGCAGATTTTGGACCATTCTCAAGTTGCAACCAGATTTTCATGGGTAGTAAAGATACAGTAGGACCCCGTTATAACACGATGGTCGGGTGTCCACAAAACGAGATCGTGCTATGTCCCGAACCAACCTGGACAAAACCAAGTCATTTAGCTGAAGAAAATGACGCATGCACCAAAACAATGGGGGTGGGTGGGGTAAATTGTGGGCTCAAAACAACGTGCTTCATTGGCACAGTTATCATCTTAAATCAATGCATATTAAACGAGAAATACACATGCAGTGAAAACAGAGATTGCACATATAATATTTTACTTTATTCAGAGAACCATGCATTGGTACATTTATATGTACATGTCTATTGTATAGCATGAATAGTTAAAGGATCAACACGTGTACTCACCAACCGATCTCATGGATTGCGTAGGAGTGAGTCCATAATAATTCCATCCAAAATATGCACACAGAAGTATAATATCATTGTCTGATAAAGTTCTGAAATCCTACATCGTCGTCTAGTCATTGTAAATCGTCGTCGTCTAGTCATCGTAAATCACGTCCGACTCCGATTCCTCAGCTTTACTGTCATATGCGGGTGCTTATGCAGAGACTGAGCTTGGGCTCTGCAAGTAACACTTTGATCATAAAGTCAGAAATCTATTAAAGGATGCAACTGGACACGTGTCAATTGTGCGGCAAGATCACAGGTAGTTCAAATAACCACCCTCTGTTACTTGGCACTGAACAAGTATCAAAATCGCGGCTTGATCAAAGGGTTGTCACGTGGGAAAACAACTTGAAAACGAAGTGAGTGCTTTTACAAGCCAAAGGATTATTGGCCCACGTGCACTGGCAGATAACTTGGGAAATATCACTTGGGAATTAAATCTGACTTGTGGAAACACCAGACTTAATCCTGTCCATGGCTTCAAGCTTCTCTTTAACGGTAAAAGCTTTATGTTACCGTTTACTGTTATCCATTGTAAATAACTACTAATTAAAACTCTGACACCTATTTGTTTGAATGACTACAGCAAGAATAATTGTTAATCAACAATGGGGTAATTTTTATAGGGAATGGACAACATTGTTCACTGGTCAACTGATTGCGTTGTGATTGTCTAACAACACCGCCAAGCCACATGTGCGCATTGGCGGCTTTCGTTTTTTTGATGTTTTATAAATCATTGCCGCATGGTTTGAACAACCTTTAGCTTTCAGATTGACTTTGATGATTGTCAATGACTTAAATTAATTGATTTATACATTCAGGTGCGAATCTTTTATCAACCACCGAATTGTTTGGTGCTTGGCTGTGTATATCGTTGAATGAGCAAACATATGTCGGCTATTGTTTGAGCAACAATTGTACACAGAATATATTGAAGACAAACACTAAGAAGACTTAATGACTTTATTGTTCATGTATCAGTAATAATAAGATTAACACTTATCAGCTTTAAAATGAGCTGACATCTTTCAAAAATAAACTAAGATCAAAGTGCAGTGATTGACTACTAACACATTTGAAATGAACATTCACAAATAGAAATATTCAGCATCTTTATTCATATAAAGAAAGATGCTATCATAAGACACTTTTTCTTCAAGAATACAATACAGCTTGCCAAATTATTAAATCAAACTCTTGTTTATTTTCACACAAAACTTTGCAGTAGTTCAAGAAATTGGCGAAATTATTGTAAAATTTCGGTAGCCATGCCACGATCGTATTAGATCTCTTCCCCAAAATGAGAATTAATTTTTTACACATTATTTTTCGTGCTTTGAAGAAAAATATTTTTTTTTCATGTACGAAAAAAATAGATGACATTTTGTTAGCCATGCCACGATCATGTTATATCCGAATTCGTGCTATAACGAAGCGTGCTATAGCGGGGTCCTACTGTTCTTTTATTCCTTTAAAATATGATTGTATTATTTGTCACCGATCATCACTTGTTAAAAGACCTGCCCTGAAATCATTGTACATGTATGTTCTTTATTCCCTTGGCATAGATATAATGATGGAGCAGAACATATGTATAGAAACTGATTCAGCAAGTAAAGGTTGCACATTTATTTTCTTATTTATGTATTTATTTATTTATTTATTTTCTGACCACTACTATCATCATCATCATTATCATCATCATCATCACTGCTATCAAACTGAAAAAAAAGTATGTAGGCTCCTATGGTAATTTCCTCTTAAAACATGACAGTAAAGTGACAAAAAATGTTGTGGACTCAGCGTATAGAATGTTTTCTTACATACATCATTCCACCAGTGGTGTCAAGAATCATAACTATATTTCATGTGGAGACACAGGGAATGTTGAGTACACATATTAATGAACACACTGAATAATTTGTGCCAGTTATTGGAACTTGGTGAATAAATGAATCAAACACTTTAATTTCCATATTGTTTATTACTTGCAATTCCAGATTGAATACCTCAAAATTGGCCTTTTAGATTTTCTTGCATGTCACTACTTATGACAGAAATTGGGAGTGGGGTCTACATGACAATCTTTATGCATCAAACCATCTTTCAGCATTTTAAATACTATCACTGTCTCCAAAATACAATCATTTATAAAATTTTGGGACATTAAAAAATAATTACATTTCTCTCTGTTCAGAAAATTTGTGGGGTAATGAAAATTAAAATTTGTCCAGAATATCTTCAGTGCCAGTTGAAGTGGGCAAGGTAAATTATGTTGTATTATATCCTTGCTTGCAAATATAGAACACTTACATGATAATGTTTTGGTGTATAAGTACCCCCACCCATTTTTAACTCTCTTTCTTGTTGCAGTGTGAATAATTTCCTATTCAAAGGATTTATTTGTCATTCAGAAATGCTGGCAATAAATTGGTTTTATTAATAGATTTCATAAGTTTTTCGTTTGTAAATTTTTCATATAGTATGATTTTATCTATTATACAGTAAAGGACGCAGCTCCATTGTTTGTATATTGTCACCATAGGTGGCCTCCTTAAAGTAACAGACCAAGGCCAAATATAGATTGTGTCAACTCAATGATTGACAGGTCACTCTAGTTCAGGGACTTGTGATGCCTTTCAAGTTGTGTATACCAAAAACACTGTTCCCACCATGTACTTGCAATCATATATGCATGAGTTTTCATCCTCAATTTTATGTTCTGCGAACATTTGGCATAGCATTACTTAAAAAGTTTGAACCAAATCAATATATTAAAATGGAATAGCAACTATTGTGTTGGTCCATCAACTCATGGATTAAAATGGATTAAATATACCATATATACTCGTGTATAATCCAGGTCCAAATGCAAGCAACATAGACCCTGATCTGCCATCACATAATGTGCTGGCAGATCAGGGTCTGTGTTGTTTGTTCTACAGATTAGTCCTTAAAAACTGCATAGACCCAGATCTGCCAGCGCATTATGCGGCAGCAGATCTTGGTCTATGCAGTTTGCAGTTGTATCGGTTTTTATTCGAGTATATATGGTATGTTGACAACTGTAAGCATTATTATGTCAAACAAATTGGATATTTAATGAAGATCTGGTATGTACCATTATGACTATCCACTCACTGGTCATTGTGTAGTACAGCCATCATTGTAGAAAAGGTGCTCAAAATAGATTACAATCACTCTTTATGTATCAAAATTAATATTGTCTTATATAACTTTTACCAGCTGTCATTGGCAATCTTTTCAGGCATTTGTACTGAAGCTTTTGTTAAATATTTCTTTCATCAGTTATGATCACAATCAAGAACTTACTCCAGAAGAGTTTGGTCTTGACAACATATAAGTGCAGTATCATTTTGGTTCATGGGCTTGCTTGTACAAAATGTTTGATTTTGAGTGCCAACAAATGCACATTTTCCCCCAATTTCGAAGTTCTGCTGTTTTACACTTGATCTGGTATGGACTAAAACAGTTTCCCCTAAATCAGATGTATGTTTGGAAGGAGCAAGACTATAACCAATCAAAAGCATATACCATATATACTCACTTATGAGTCGATTCCAACTGCAAACTGCACAGACCCAGATCTGCTGTGGCATAATGTACCAGCAGATCTAGGTCTATGCAGTTTGTTAGGAGTAATCAGCAGGACAAACTACATAAACTCTGATCTGCCAGCACATTATGAAATGGTTAATCAGGGTCTATGTTGTTTGTAGGTGGACTTGACTTTTAAGCAAGTATATGTGGTTACTGTTAAATAAATTCAACTTTGAATTTTTTGATGAAATAACTGGACCAAACATTTTCCCTATCATACCTTGTCTGTTCATATTTATTTCAACAGCTTTATTGGTTGATATTACTCGCTGTGATCTCCTCTGTCTGTAAAGGAAATGTACAGTAGTTGGAAAATGTAATAAAATGAAACATTTTCTTGGTATTCTTCCTTGATTCAGATGTTGTTGCATGTAGATATGTTTTTTAACTAGTTTTGTTTACTAGGTTACATGTATTTTTGTTTCATTATGGACTCGTTTAAACTTAAACACAGTGTATTAAATATTTTTATTGGTTACCAATTGTTGTGCATTCATGGTTGGTACAAACCATGAATTTAAAGACACGATGAACAATGATCCCTCCTTGGAAGCAAAAAGATCCCTTCCCCATTTGACATATTTAAGGCATTGACAAAAATGTAATGTTTTGTTTTATAAAACCACAAAAATTGATTCAGAGAAAAGTAAACAAATTGACAGTATTTTTCTAGAATGACATCTTGTTCTCCTCAGGTATTCCCGATGAGATTATCACCCACACCCTGACAGAATTGTACTAGCTTAACAACTTGAACTCCACAGGTATTCCCTATGAGATTATCACCCACACATTGACAGTATTGGTCTTGCTTAACATCTTGAACTCCACAGGTATTCCCTATGAGATTATCACCCACACATTGACAGTATTGTACTAGGTTGACATCTTGTTCTCCGTAGGTATTCCCTATGAGATTATCACCCACACATTGACAGTATTGTACTAGGTTGACATCTTGTTCTCCGTAGGTATTCCCTACGAGATTATCACCCATACATTGACAGTATTGCTCTTGCTTAACATCTTGAACTCCACAGGTATTCCCTATGAGATTATCACCCACACATTGACAGTATTGTACTAGGTTGACATCTTGTTCTCCATAGGTATTCCCTATGAGATTATCACCCACACATTGACAGTATTGTACTAGGTTGACATCTTGTTCTCCGTAGGTATTCCCTATGAGATTATCACCCACACATTGACAGTATTGTACTAGGTTGACATCTTGTTCTCCGTAGGTATTCCCTATGAGATTATCACCCATACATTGACAGTATTGGTCTTGCTTAACATCTTGAACTCCACAGGTATTCCCTATGAGATTATCACCCACACATTGACAGTATTGTACTAGGTTGACATCTTGTTCTCCGTAGGTATTCCCTACGAGATTATCACCCACATATTGACAGTATTGTACTTGATTGAAGTCCTGTCTCCACAGGTATTCCCTATGAGAGTATCACCCACACATTGACAGAATTGTACTAGATTAGCATCTTGTCTCCACAGGTTTTTCCTATGAGATTATCACCCACACATTGACAGTATTGTATTAGATTCACATCATTTCTCCACAGGTGTTCCCTATGAGATTATCACCCACACATTGACAGTATTGTATTAGATTCACATCATTTCTCCACAGGTGTTCCCTATGAGATTATCACCCACACATCAGATATTTCCTCTGCTGGAACCTCTGCTAATGTCTACATTCAGTTGTATGGCAAAGAAGTTCCGACACAGCAGAAGAACCTGTGCATCAGCAAGTTGGATCGAAAAGATAAATTCAAGAGAGGAGCTGTTGACAGATTTATTGTTGAGGTTTACATTTCTGTCTGGAATTTTCATATTTTATTGTTACAAGATTTCATAACTTAAATTTGCCACAGAATGGCTGTGTAGTATGAAGTATTTGTGAGGGTTGAATCAGATAGCTGTTTGAGCATCTAGCTAGAGTTAGGGAAGTTCTGATGTTTCCCCCCTACAACATTTGTTGCAATCACACACTGAAACCTGTCATAATTTTCAAGCGTATTATTCTCAGACTTAATTAATCTATCTGATAAAGGTTAAATTGATGCTGGGACATGTCTCTTAAAAGAATTAGAATGTATTGCAGGAAGTGATTTAGGTCATTGGAATTTTCATAGGAGTTAGAACTGCTCAGCTTGTCATGGAGATCCTGGGTTTGTACCCAGGTAAAGCACATTTCTTCCTTGTTATGACAGCTTGAATGATTGAGCTGTGAAACTTAAAATGATTTTCAGTCTCTTTTTTGTTTTGCAGATCTAATTTAAATTACTGTTATACAGAATCTGTGTACGATAGTTTTCAGGTGAAATTGTTTACATGGGTAAGCATCTTTATTGACAAAAAATAACAGGTAAGCAGGTAGCATAGTTATTGACATCAACTTAACTTACTGTGCAGGTGAAAAAAAACCTCGGATCTAACTTTCCACCCCTGATGATTATGATTTAGCCCAAATCTAATGTGCCCTTTAAATACTATTGACTTTTTCCATGATCTAATCCCCTGGTGGATTTTTTTATTATACAACTAAACTCAAATTGTTCATACACAAAACTTTTAATGTGATATCACCTGCTTAATAAATAATTCATTCTCAATTAATTTCTTGCAGTTGGAAGATGTTGGAAAGACAGTGGAGAAGATTCGAATTGGCCATGACAACAGTGGAATCGGAGCAGGCTGGCATCTAGATAAGGTTGAAGTCCGCAGACTACATGACTCAGGAAAGGTAGGAATTTCATTTGAAAAGAGTTATCTCCCAGTTTTGTCCCATTTTTAGGTGCTACCAAATACTATCTAGACAGGTTTAAGACTCATATTTCAGCAACAACTTGCCACAACAGCAGTAGGGCATATAGTGTTACCCTTATCCATCCATCTATACGTCCTTCCATCACACCTTGGTCAAATTTTGTGTTTAGGTCATTTCATGCACTGTGGTGGGGCATTCATGTTCCATTAACACATCTCTGGTTTTGTTCATAATTTGACAGAAATTTCAGTGATTTTGTAAGTTTATTCAGTGTCATTGTTGCCAATTTTTAACTCACCTGGCCATAGAGTTAAGTGAGCTTATGGTCTGGTCCTCTATCTAGCATGTGACCTCCATCCTCTTTCCATCATTCATCAATATTTGCTGTATTTAGCTTCTTCTCCAAAACCACTAGACCAATTTTAACCAAACATGGCAGAGAACATTCTGGCAAAAAGGCCTTTTTAAGTTTTACAATTGGTGCTGATCCACCATCAGATATGGCTGCCATTACTAAATAAAGAAAAACCTTTAAACAACATCTTCTCAAGAACAGCTGAATAGAATTTAACAAAAGTTTTACAGAAACATTGTGACATAAAGGTTTTTTAAATTTTGACAAATATTGCCAATCTGTGATCAAATATAGCCACTGTTACAAAAAAATAGAAAAACTTTAAATGACATTTTCTCAAAAACCACTTGAGAACTTGACCAAACTTGACAGAAATCATCCTGGCATATAGGCCTTTCAGTTTTATTCAAATGACACTAATTCATCATCAGTATGGCCAACATTACTAAAAATAGAAAAATCCCCAAAGGACTTCTCAAAAATTAATTTAACCTGGGAAATTATTTTCATTTTCACCTGAGATGGAGGTAGAAGACAAAATTTTCTTGTTACTTTTGATTGAATGCAAGGATGTCTGATTCAAAGAAACTTTTGTATCACCAGATGCTAGATAATTGTTTTCAATTGGCTATTTCAACTGCTTATGAGAAGATGGGTGAAAATTTTGTTTTGTTTTTGCTTATTGGAAACATGATTTTCATCTCCAGGACCTCTTTTTATCCAAATCTAAAACTCACCCTACTTTTTGCAAAGGTACATCTGTCTATGTACTGTTTGGATTGGTCTGCTTTTGATCTAACAAGAGGAAGTCTAAAATCTGGAGCCAAACTCTAGTTCTAGAACTGGCACTTTCTTCCCTATAAAAGAATCTGGTTTAAAAAATAACTTTTTTTGTCTGTATTTTTTATTGTGAGTAGAATGTCTGCATTACTTGGCATCATTGCAAAGCTACATCTTTTTTCTTTTCTAATACCACCCTTTTTGATCTATCATTATTTGTGATGATGTCACAGACCCTTGAACAAGGGTACTACCTCATGATGGTTAATGAGTTCATGTTCAAAATATAATTGGTATTGAAAGGTAATAGAAAATAAAAATACTAAAAAAATTTAAATTTACCTTTTTTTGCTAAAAAGATGCAGTTTTACTAAAACTTCAAATAGAATCACTTCCATGGATTGAGTAGCCTAATAGCTGTGTGTATAGGTTTTTTTCTCCTGAAGTCATATAATGTGGGTTCGTATTAAACTTTAGAGTATATTTTGATGCAGTATATTCCTTTTTTTCAAATTTAGAAAATGCAAAAAAGATCCCCAGATACAACATGCAAATATCTTAATATAAATTTCAGTTTATGTGGTCCAACATATCCCACATATAGTAACATGAAAAGGGTGTATATTAACAATCAGTCAAATTAATAACATTTTGGAGATGATACTTATATTGTACAGAAAAAGTTGTCATGAAGAAGAAAACTAAGTGAACCAGGTTGTTATTACAGGAGAGTGGGTCAGAGGATGTAAAAAGAAAGCAAATGTGTGACAACTTTCAATGTTTGCTTGTCTGGTTCATTGGTTGCTGTTTTATCTTATAGTTGACTGCTCTAAGGTTTCAACTTTAATTGCTGTACATCTTAGGACAGGAAAAAAAATCATTATTTTTATCCTTTTCCCAAAACTTAGGAACTAAAATAAATTTGATGGTATATGAAAAATTAAAGGGTACAAACAAAATTACATACAAATTTGGGGTGTAGTAATATAGAAGCAAATTAGCTTGGAAGATGGCCATTTGGTTGATGCTTCTGCAGGCACTGTTAGTAACTGTAATTGTTTTGCAGTCTATGCATATTTCAATAGTTGCATTAAATAGAAGAGAGGAATATGCTGACTGTGAAAATAATTAGTGTCTCTGATGAAAAATTTGAGGTAGGAAATTCAAATACAATTGGTTTTGTGTATTTTGATTCATTTGACCCAATTACTGCATTCCTGTAAAACATCATGAACGGGAACAATTTGTTGAAGGTCATGCAAAATTAAACCCATTTATTCTTCAGTTTGGTTCATTTGATGTTTAGGTCACTTTGTAACTCTTTTACCATGAGATGGAACGTTGCAGTGGGCTGGATTTTTTTTACAGCAAAATTGGATGGAGTAAACTACTTCATCTTTTTCTTGGTTGATACTTAGTGAAGACTATCATGCAGCTCTAGCAGGGGGATATTTGTCCATCTGTCTGTAACCACATCTAAACCACTGGGTGGAAATTCACCAAACTTGGTACTTAGGTTGCCCATGTGGTTACCTTCAGTGAGCAGGGTGTCCCTGGGAAGGGGTCAAAGGTCAGATATACAAAAATTGCACTTTTTTAAAAATGTTTTTATTACAAAAACTATGTATATGCACTTGTAGGAGGAGGACTCATAATATATAATTGGATTTTGGATTATGACTTCAGGTCACTGTCTTGCTGAAAGATTGAGGGGGAACATGTAATAAAAAGCATGGGGATTTACCATGGTGAGCCATGGAAGTAACTCGAGTTAGATTTATTCTCTTGAATTGTCTTTAAATTTAAAAGAAATTTCATAACTTTTTTTATTGGTTTAGAAGTCTGATTCAGCCATTTTTGCAGAAATGTATGAATTTAGTATGGTGATGTGATTGAAAAAGATATTTCTTGGTATGGCATGCATCAACAATTCATTGTCCCACAATGACTCGGATTGGAGTGCAGTGTCACATGATATAATAAGGTTACAGCTTCATGTAGTCGTGGAAATTTGTGAAAATTTCATTATTGATCATCATTTGTTGCTGATCAATGAAGGATCTATTAATAATTCATTAATTTTTGACAAAATCAGTATTATTTTTAGATGTATTAATAATTGGTTAATTTGATTTTTTGCCAAAATCAGAGGTATTTTCATATAGCCTTAAGTTTGAAATAGGGTTATTGGTGCAAAACTGGATTTTGCCGAATATTAAAGTGAAAATCTGTTCTCCAAACCTGTTATCACTAAATTAACCCTCATCAAATTCTAAGATATTGTACATATTTTCAAAGTTGTGGCTATTCAAATAACCAAGCAAAATTAATTATCACAAGACTGCACAGTGTTGGCTTTATTTAGGGACTCTGTGACGAATTGAATTAACTCCCTTTCTCTTCCAGTGATGTAGCACCAGCACATCACACAGCTGATTAAAAAACATAAATGTATAAATAGATAAGCTTTTTTATAAATTAAAAGGAAGCTTACGATTTAAGATGCGAAATCACATTTATTTTCTTATGATTATAGGCAGCATAAATTAGATGAAATTTGTGAAAAACTGTTGCTTGTTCATTATATCATGTTTATTATTTTATAAAACAATGTACCCAGTAATTTGCAACTGAAAATACAGTGAGCTGACTCACTTGCACTTGCAATACAAGTATACTAATGTGCTCTCTCTCTCTCTCTCTCTCTCTCTCACTCATACACAAGATGATTGAGTTGAGTTCAATACAACTGACACCACACTAACACAGCAATAACTGTAAATACAAGCTGACTCACTTGCACTTGCAATATAAGTATACACATGTGCTCTCTCTCTAATACACATGACAATTTAGTTCAATAGACCTGATGGCACTAACACAGCATTAACTGTAAATACAGCTCGCTCTCTCTTTTTTTTTTTATACTTGATGATTGAGTTGAGTTCATAGACCTGACAGCACTAACACAGCAATAACTGTAAGTGCCAGATATACATCATGAAAACAGCACCCTCTGTGAGAAAATGGCAAAACTCCAGTTTGGGAAAAATTGAGAAATTAACGGGTGATATCTCCTAAACTGGTGGGCCAACTGTGTTCAAATTTTACTGATATAATAAACAAAGTGAACCTTATCAACTGAGTTACACCTTAGACCAGATTTTCCTATTAATCAAAGAAATTGTAATACATTAATTAAACATTTAATTGAAAGTGACCAGTGCATGAGCAACTGGATTGATTGGAACAGCACTAGGCAAAGGTGGAGAGTATCTATCATATGTAAACTACTGTATGCCACCACTGGTTTCAATACATGGATCTCATCCATCAGTCTCAGCTCTTTAAACTTATCCGATGTATAGTAAAATAATTACCTCGAACATGGTTGACTTGAATTATACCCTGGATATGCTCAAAGTTGTTTTTAAGACTGAAGAGAAAGTTTATATTTATATTCAATTTTGTTCACTTGAACTATGGATCTCTTGAACCGATTTGCTAGATCTCTTGTATGTTTGAGCTATCCAGATTCTGCAGTATATTAATTATCTCCATGCTTAATGCAATGCTTCATGTGCCTTTTATGCTGCTTACAAAATACTCTTGACCCATATAGTCCTTACATCAACCAGAGCAAGTCTGTTTTTGCTTTTTACATAGCTACTCTTCAGCATTTTATCGCTTTGATTTCTAATTGAAAATGTTTGCATGAGCCCTCCAAGACTAGACTGCCTTAGACTCTTTTGGCATAATATAGGTTGTGTTCTTTTCTATCAAAATTTTACCTCCCCATAGCAGGTGTTTTGCTACAGCAATTCATAGTGAAAACATATGAAATAATTTTTCATTTTTAGTGTATAATAGTTATATAAAAAAACGATGTAGTTTTGTTTATTTTATATAAATATACAATTTTATATGCATTAATTGACAACTATTTTTAAAAATTATTTTAAACTTAGAAAATCACTTTTTCAGCAAAATGGTATACAGAAATTTTGTTCACCTAATCTTAGAGTCTTTGTTCAGTCAAGAGTGTGATTGAACTCACTCAAGATCAACTAGAGTGATGTCATCAAGAAACTATGGTCTGACCATCGAGACCCATGTGGTTTCTCTGGTTCCCAATATGGCAGATGTGAGAAAAGTATATCTTCCAACTCTTTGAACACTCAAATGAAAACCAAAGATTATTAAAAAAAAGGATAAAATTTGGAAATAAAATGTATTTTTGTATTGGACTTTACAGGATGATACAAAAATGTATTTACCGGTAGCATGAAGTAAATTCCAATTTTCCTGCCTTGTGTAAGAGAGTTTACATAATAGCATGTTTCCAAGGATCACCTATTTCCAAACATGTAAATTGTAAATGCTAAGGTAAAAGATGTGCTTTCTGAATTAAAATTTATTTCAAAACATTGTAATGTGTTTTCTCTCGGAAGGGACAGATTTGTTTAAAAAAGAAATTGACTTGACTCCATCAATCAGAAGTGCAAAATACCTACTGTGGGAAAAGGGAGGCATTTGTACAATACACAATAGGGAATTCTGAATTATGAAGATAGTGATAATTAGATGTACAAACCCTATTCCTCCTAAACCTGCCTTGACTCCACATAAATCTGTAGTCATCACTAGACATAAAACATAAATGCTTAATTTAAATGACAGTAGCCACAAAGCAAAATCGTGAATCAGTTGAGCATAAGTTTTGATTGATTATTTTGTCATTTCAGACAAAATAAATGTAAAGAATGCCTTGCTAGCTCTTGCGAGTCAAACATTGTCAACACAATGCTTTTTAGACCTTGTCCCTCTGTACTAAATCATGGGTACTCATCAGCTGTTTCTGACCATGAAACAAATTTATATATTTTTACAAAATGTTGGTGAGGAATATGTCTCTCTCTCTCTCTGCTTATGCTGCATTGAGCGTGATATTAAAATTTCCATTGAGTTTGATATACAGAATGAATGTAACATTCAGATAAGAGAAAAATATGTAAAATATAATTGGAATGATAGATACAAACCCATATTTCACAACATGCTTTCACACCCCAAAGTGACGGAATGGTATACAAAATTTGATGAAGAGTTAAGGTATGACAGTATAAATGATGCTGTTGAAAGCCATGTTGAAGTATATGCATGTTCTAGCATGTTATGTAGGGGTCAGATATCTGTAACACAGTCAGCTTGGTGGGATAATGAATGTGGAAAATTTAAATGATTTAAATAGTCTTTAAAATAAGTTTAGTCTCAGCAACCATGACACTGATCTATGTGCATATATGTCAACCAGATCAGCATTAAAAAAGTTGTGTGCAAAAAAAAGCAAACAATTGAAAGCAAGAGAGCAAATATTAATCTATGCACTATCTCAAATACTAATCAGTTTTGGAAACAAGTGCCAAAAAAAAATATTTTTTAGAGAAATGTAAATTAGATTTCATCAGAACAACGGTTTTCTTATGTTCATGATTTGTTGAACAGCACAAAATTTTATATAGCTGAAAACCTTTCAGGTCAAGTTAATTTGTATTTGACAGATTCTGAGTCTCTAGCTACTGAATGTGTACATGGTACAATTTCTGTTGAACAAGTACAAACAGCCTGCTCTAAAATGAAAAATAGCAAAACTCCGGGGCTGGATGGAATTATGGTATTAATGTTTAAGAACTCTGCAATAATAATGCTACGATGCTTACATAAAGCTCTTTAATCACATATTGGTTAAGGATCATTTCCCATCAGAGGGGTGTAAAACTATAGTTTGCCCTTTACATACAAAAAGCAGTAAAGACAGACCTAAAAATTAGAGGAATGTTCCCGTTAAATGTTACGGTAAAATTTTTACAAAAGTACTAAATAATCAATTGATAAAAATGGGCCAAATGCTGAAGAGAAATTTCATAACAACGAGCTTGCTAAAGACAAAAGTATTTTTACAATTGATAACTGTTGCTCTCTATATGCTGCTATACAAATGTATAAGCAAACATAAAGGAAATTTCTTCTGTATTTTTATAGACTTTTCAAAGGCTTTTGATTGTGTTCAAGATAACTTACATTTCTATGTTTTGATAAAAAAAATTTTTTAAGCAGAACACTAATAAAAGTTCTTGAAGCAATGTATGGTGAACTTAAATCATGTGTGAACACACACGAAGGACTTTCAGAGTATTTTAAATGTTCAGTTGGTACCAGGCAGGGATGCCTGCTCAGCTCTTTCTTGTTTATCATGTTTTTAAATGAGTTTATTGAGTCACTCGTAGCATGTAAATGTAGAGGTGTTTATTTTGATGAAAATAATTCTAATATGTTACAGCTTTTATTTGCTGATGATATGGCAACTTTTCAGATACAGTTGTGAATTTACAGAGGCAAATATATACTCATGATCTATTTTGAGCAAAATACAGAATGAAGGTAAATGTAGACAGAACTAAAATTGTTGTTATTAGTAGGGGTGGAGCACTGTGGTCATATGAGAAATGGTTCTTTAGAAGTAAACAGGTAGAAACAGTTTCTTTTGATAAGTATTTGGGCCTATATTTTATGTGCTGTTTATCTTGTGGTAAAGCAAAGCAAATATTTTCCCAACAGGCAGAGAAAGCATTATTTACTGTGATCAAATTCATTAAAACTTGCTCAGTTTTTATTTAACAGGCCTTAAACCTTTTTGATCACATGATTGTCCACATCCTTTGCTATGGATCAGATTTGGGGGTTTGTACATATTGATGTAATTGAAAAGATATAATGAAAATTTTATAAAAAGCTTTAAAGATTAAGTATATCTGCTCCATGTTTGTCAGTTCTTTGAGATCTTGGCTGTTTTCGATTGTCTGTCATATATAATAGACAATGTATTGTGTACTGGATTAAACTTGTAGAGATGGACAACCACAGATATCCAAAATCATGCTGTAAAATGTTGTATCACCTCGCTAATACAGGTAGAACAATATGGGCTACATATGTCAAAAATTACTCCTCAGACATGGTGTTGGGTATGTGTGGCTCACACAATCTATAAGAAATAAGGCAGCATTTTTATCTCAGTTAAATAAATGCTTAAAAAGATTGCTCTTTTTAAAATTGGTCTGAAGCTATTACAGCTACTGTACTTTTAGTCTTCAGTTTTATTCCCAGTGTAAAAGTCCATTACAACCAGAATGCTATCTAACTTGCATTTATAATCAAATCTTTAAATACAATTTAATAAGATTTAGAACTTCCCAGCATAAATTAGCTCTAACAACAGGTAGATATGATGGAGTTTCCATGGATGCGAGGCACTGTAAATACTTTTTATTGAAAAATCTTACTGTCATTGAAGATGAATTACATTGGCTATAATGTCAATTATATGCTAAAATAAGAAAAATATGGAATCAGATTTTAACTCTGAAAAGGATGTGTATCAAAAATGTCAAAGTACAAATGTTCAGTATTTAACAACATTGTCTGAATTTGTACATCATCGCTCTGATGAAAGGGACTCATTTATCAGCAATTTATGATATTTTGCTCTGTCACATCACTTTGCCATTTATGGCTCAAGTTAATATCGTTTTTTTTCTCTGTATATCACTGGTTTTTGTAATATGCTTTGTATATAATAATAGGTACTCTGTGCCTGAGACATATACCTGAAATAAAGAATTTTTAAATTTTTGATACAGGGTACTGTATAATCTAAAAATTTTGGCAAGCATACAATTTTCATAAATTTATCCAGATAACTAAATTCACAAAAATTACCTGTAGTTCCAAGTTTATGATCAATGAGCAAATGGTGAAAATTTCCAGTTGCAAATACACTGTGTGTATGCATTTGTAAGTTTAATGGAATGTCAGCACACTACTTGCTATATAGTTTCAATGAAAAATTAATTTTCAACAATGTAAAGATAACAAAAATTCAGATAACTGATTAGTGAAAAGTTAATGATGCTAAAATAGTGCAGATTATATTACTGGTATTTTGTCTCTCCAGGGCTCAGTTACATACACATTCCCATGTAATCGCTGGTTGGCTCGTAATGAAGATGATGCAGCTATAGAGAGAGAACTGGTGGCTGAGCAAGCCGTACAAGAGACAGTGACAAAATCAGGAAAACTTGAGACAAAACAAGTGAAAATAAAGGACCATTTAGAGAGTAAGTTTTTTCCATGATTTTACTTAATAGTTATTTATTCCATGGTTAATTGGGTACAAAAGATAATTTGGTCACCTTTTTAAGAGCTTTTAGTTGTTTTATAATTATCAACAAATCTTAGTTTAGTTGATCTGGACTGAATTTTTATAAAAAATGTTGTGTTTCCTGTAAACTTTTCATGGCTGCAAAATACTCATGCATTTAATCATCGTCCCCATCCATATATCAGTCCGTCTTTCTGTCCATCACACATTCCCATTAGCGCAACTAGTTCCGCAGTTTTTAATGGTTTGCCATGAAATGTGGTAAATATTATGGTCATATATAGTAATCATCATGTCCATCCATCCACTAATCTGTCCTTCTGTCCAGCACAGTCCCATTAGTGCAACTAGCCCTACAGTTAATGATGGATTTCCATGAAACTTGGTAAATAATATGTATTATGGTTTTCACTTAAAAATGCGCATATCAGCAACCACTTTGCTCCCACAATTTTGTTGGGAGTTATTGCCTAAAGTTTTTTGTCTTTTAGCTTAATACAGTATATGATACAATCTTGTTAATGCAACTAGTTCCACAGTTTTTGATGGATTGCCATGAAGCTTGGTGAATATGGTCATCATCTGAAGATGCACATATCAACAAATCACTTTGTTCTTGCAATTTTTGTTAGAGTTATTGCCTTTTTTGTCTTGTAGCTCAATGCAGTGCATGACAATCTCATTAGTGCAACTAGTCAAACAGTTTTTGCTTGATTGCCATGAAACTTGGAAAATATTATGGTCATCACTTGAAGATGTGCATATCATCAGATCACACTGTTCCAGCAATATTTGTAAGAGTTATTGCCCTTTTTGGCTTGCAGCTGCATCCATTGTATGACAGAATCTTGTGAATGCAACTAGTCTGACAGATTTGAGTGTATCGTTATGAAACTTGGTAAATGTTACGATCTACTGAAGATGCATATATTACATGATCATCTGTACTCGTGCAGGTTTTATTAGAGTTATTGCCCTTTTTGACTTGGAGCTGGATGTAGTGTATGACAGAATCTTGTGAAACTAGTCTCACAGTTTTCAGTGGATCGCCATGAAACTTTGTACATGTCATGATCATCATTTGAAGATGTGCATATCAACAAGTTATTTTGCTGTTGCAATTTTTGTTGGAATTATTGCCCTTTATGTTCTGCAGGTGAATGTAGTGTATTTAACATAATCTTGTGAACATAGTCTATCTTGCCATTTTTTATGGTTCGCTGTGAAACTCAGTACATACTATGGTCATCATCTAAAGATGCACATATTGACTAGTCATTTTGTTCCCTTGATTTTTGTAAGAGTTATTGTCCAGAGCTGGATGGAGTGTATGACAGAATTTTGTGAATGCAACTGCTCTTGCAGTTTTTAGTGGATTGCTGTGAAACTTAGTATGTATTATTCTCATCATCAGAAGATATGCATGTTGACCAATCATTTTACTATGACTGTTTTCAGAATATTTATGTGCTTGTTTTTTATAGTCATATCTCCATCATGGAGTAGGGGGGAGGTGGGGTATATTTACATGAGCAAATTCCTCACCATTCCTCTGGTTTTCATTTAGGAGTAGACTTTAAAATTCTCGGTAATAAAGATGTGTTCCAATAGGTTGGATACAGTTCTTTGCATTTTTATTACAAATATGCTATTACAAACCAGTACTTTATACTCAAGATTGTATAAAATCTGTCTCTAATTCCTTTCAATCTACAGTTTTACCAAGCATCTAAGTATCTTGCTGACTTCCCTAGTACATGTGTACCATCTGTTGATGGGAATTGCAAAACTATTAGCTGTTTGAAATATTACATTAATGTGTAAGCATAGTGAAGCATAGGTATAACTTTTCTAGTAGTGATGGAAACAGCAACATCAACATTACAGTTTGTAGTTACACTTTTGTGTTAAAGTTTCTGCAATTCAGATACAGGTGGCATCCACATGGATGCAGGTGAAACAATGGGTTCTCAAACTCATCAGAGATTTGGTTTTAAGAACAAATGCAGCTGGGGTATTTGTGCCCCATATAAGCAGAACTAAAATGCAGAGCCCATGAGGGATCTAAGCTGCACTGATAAATTAATTGAATTGAGAAAAAAGATCTCTGAAAAAATACAACCAATTATTGATTACTATCTTCAGGTTATTAGATCATATGAAACACTATGAAACAGTCAGAACATTTTTAAAGTGCCTATGCAGCATCAAGATCAAGAGTACATTAAAGCTGGGTTAATTTTTCTACTGTTAGCATATAGTTTTGTGTTATATAACTAGCTGCCTGTTCATTTTGGGGAATTAAACATGTTACAAGGTGAGTTTTGATTCTCATTTTGTTAACCAAACTTTTATATCATACATACACTATAACAGCAAATTGATTTCTACGATTTTCTTTCTTCATTTAAATGTTTTGTCAGCAATCTTGACCAATAAAATCAATTATCATCAAGATTTTTTTAATCAATAATCAATTAATAAAATTGCTAATTGGTTCCAGCTCTTGAGGATCACTTGCTGACATAATCCCAAAATCCTTTGTAAAAGAGTACAGTAAGAACATGGCTTATCTGTACTCATTTTTATGTGTATCATTTTCAAGGTTTTCATTACTTAAATTCTTGGATCTTGGAAGTAGTCCTACCACAGTAAAAATACTATTTGTTGAGTCTTTACATTTATATTTTGTAGCAACCATGAAATTGGTACCCCACAAAAAATAGTGAATTCACAGTTATTTATTGTAAGGATAACCAATCAATTGATAAAGGATAAATTATATATCTGGGGAATACTCTGTCAGTCCATACAGCTGAAAAAGTCTGGAAAAGTGGTGTTCATATACATGTTATCAGTGTTTAACTGTACAAGGTTTATATGAAAGATATGTTTATCTTTTCTTATAGTGAAGAAGTACACAGTCAATGTCCATACAGGTGATGTGAGTGGGGCTGGAACAGATGCCAATGTCTTCATCACAATATTTGGAGACAAAGGTGACACTGGAGAAAGAAAGCTACACAAGTCTGAGACCTACTCAGATAAATTTGAAAGGAATCACGTGAGTAAAGCAAGCTAGTGAAAAAAAATATACTTTTCATCAGTGTTATCTTCCTGTTTTGCTATGTCAGAGGGCAACTTGGATCGTTTCCAGACAATCTTGATGTTATTTAAGTTTTCCTGATGTAAAACTTTACAGCAGAAATTGAATGGATTAATTGTTATGTTGGTAATAGTTTCAATTTCAAGGATTATACTCGTATCTGATGCTGAAAATGACTGTCAGCAGATATTTTATACAGACTGCATTTCAGCAGACAAGGGAAACAACTCGGAACAATTATTCATTATGAAAAGAGTCTATAGGTTATAGTTCAAAATGTATTTAGGCCCATCAAGATGCAGAACCCCTATAGCAATCACATTTTTCATCTGTCCATCTGTTCATACTGCTTGTAACCACCAAGGCTCTGCAACCCTTACACATAATTGGATGCCATTTGTTGGTTGTTTTTAGTTTACACTTAATTGTACTTTTTAAAGGTTTCATCTTTTCAGGTCCAATTTTGACATTTATTGCCCTTTTTCAATCCATTTTAAATCTCCACTACAGTGGATCTTCATAACCAGCATAACTCAGGAACCATTTGACATATTTTAATGTAGTTTGATGTGTACATTGTTTCAAAGACCTAGATGTGCCTTGTATGGGTTTTGTCTTAACTCCAGTTTGGAAAGAGTTATGACCTTTGATGATTAGCTCCATATATTCACATGGGATGCTGCTTGTAATTGGTACAGGTCAAGAACCATTCAGCATTTCTGATGCAATTTGGTAAGAATGTTGTTTCATAGACCTAGATGTGCCTTTAATGGGTTTAGTCTCATCTACTCTATTTTGGAGTTGTGACCCATGTTGAGCATATGTTGTCTTCACATTGAAACTCAGAATGTTGTTTGCAATCAGCATAGCTCAAGAACCACTCAATGTATTCTAGCTGAATTTAATAAGAACATTGTCTGTTACACTTATATGTGCTGTCTGTTACACTTTGATGTGCATTTTGTGGGTTTTGTCTTGTCTACACGATTATTAATGGGTCAATCAAGCATCAAATTTGCTGAGCTTGTCACAACTCTAGGGACTGTATTTTACTTGGTAAATGGGCTTATATCAACAAGATTTCAGATGAATACATTTATGAGGGAGATCCATGCATATTATTGAAGTGATATTGCATCTGGATGAATCAGCTTGTCAGAAATCTAGTAACTCCGTTTCTGATCAGATTTTGATCAAACTTGTTTACTAGTCATGTACAGTAAAACCTTTCTTGAGATACAAACCCTTCTGCCAACAAAAAGTGATCTCTCAAGACAGGTGGTCTCTCATAACATGTCTGTGCTGGAGGGCCAGTTTTCAAGGTTGAAACTCAACTGGGTTGAAAAAGGAAAAATACCCACAATGACTGTACATGTACATATATTTTATGCTTTATTCATACCTTCTGTTAAAGTAATACATGTCTTCATCTCAAAATAACATCAGTAAAGCAACAAACAGTAGGAATCTTTACAGCAACTGTAGAATTAACTCATCCAGAAACTTACTAAGAGACAAAAACTTCATTCTCCCTAGGTATTACGTATTAACTCCATAGACAAACGATGTACTCGATGTGCTACATTGATAGGTGAGAAGATCTCTCATTGTGACATTATCAACAATGTGCTGGGTTTTTACAACAGATAAAAAAAAAAATAAATATTAACCTCTATGTACATCCATGATCATGTCCTTTAAAGAAGAACTGGCTAATCATAATTGGGATTTACATGACTTAGCACTACAGTGGCAGTTAGTGACATGCACTTTAATCTGGTTTATCGTCAGTAACATATAATGCTACCTGTTGGTTAAGGAAACCAATTGCCAGACTCAACTCCTTTTGTTTTTATTGCCTGAGTTCTGAACAATCTGCAGACCTTCATAAGATGTCATGGTTGAAAAAGATTGAATAGAGGTCAGTAGTGTTTATATCTGATTTTGTGATGCATTTGTTCATAGCCTTGTTGAAACATATTTTGCCTAAAAGCATGACCGATGGTTGTGTTCAACAGGTGGTAGCCAACGACAATGCATTTAAGTAATAGAATTGATCTGTGCAGGATGATTGTGGTTGTAAATGATGGGTGGTCACTCACAGCAGAGGTCACTCAAATCAGGTTTGACTGTATTATTAAGACATTGGATGAGTTTGATTATGAGCAAGACCTAAGCTCATTTATGAGTTAATCTTATATCTGATTTGCTGAGTTTCTTACCACTCTTGAGACTGAATTTTTATCAGATTTTGCTTAGACCTGGTAAATAAGCTCATATCATCATGGTCTTAGATTCTGTAGTAATTGAGATCTGTGCATGTTAATGAGTTAATCTTGCATCTGATTGGCTGAGCTTTTTACCTCTCTAGAGGCTCTTTTTCCTATTTATTTTTGATAAACTTATTAAATAGGTTTACATCATCAAGATCATTGAAGAGTTCAAGTATGAGCAAGACCTGGGCATATTAATTATGCCTTTATCTTTAGAAATAATTTTTTTCAGATTATGATAAAATTGGTAAAGTTGACATGATATAAAGGTTGGGAGATTGCATAGGGTTGTTTTAATTACAATACTGCATTAGGCTATGTAAGCCAAGTGACCAATATCAGCCCTACTTTGTCCTCTTGTTCCTATTTGTAGATTGACAGATTTATTATGGAAGCAGCTGATCTTGGAAATCTTTTCAAGATTCGTATTCGGCATGACAACTCGATGATCAGCCCTGCCTGGTATTTGGATTATGTGGAAGTCATTGACACAACTAATAACCAGTCATACATGTTCCATTGCGAGCGTTGGCTAGCCAAGAACAAGGATGATGGCAAGATTGAGAGGACCTTGTATGTTAAGGTATACCAGTTGTTTTTAGCATATAGATAGAAAGATTGAAGACTTAATTTACACATGATTTTCTTACCAAAATTGGCTAGAATTGATATTGAAGTAGCTGGTAGCACCTTAAATATTATTAATTATCTAGAACCACAGTGGCTAATATTAAATTTCCGGAAGTTAAAATCCCTACTTTTTAACAAAATCACAAGTTTTACAGCTAAATTACATGTGATACAGTATTGAACAAATTCAATAATTGTTTTACTACATAACATAAATACCTGTGAAGTATACAATTTGTTTATAATTTTTGTTGTGCTGATTTAGTCACTACTGCAGTCAAGGAAGGTCTGCATGACTAACTATTGCCAGTAGGATTTATACTTTTGATGCTAAATGGAGAATATTATACAGACAATTACAGCTAAGTAGATGATGTGTTTCATTTAATTAGGGATTGAATGAAGGATTCTCTGCTGTATATATGTTTTCAAAAATTTCTCAATTTGTTCACACAGGGCTATGATGGGGAGATGTCCAGTACGGGTACACTCCGATCAACAGCCCGAGGTTCAGTGCTCAGTTTGGATTCTGTGAAGAGCTCAGACCCATTCTCCAAGAGTCCAAGACTCACACGCAAGGCCATGTCCATGACCATGGAAAACATTCCAGAGGGACCAAGTAAGATTTTGATATTCTGTTACCAATCTCACCATCCTATGTCATAAGCATGCAGAATACCATCTTATCTTATGTTTCTAGATGCCAAAAATTAATTATCTTTTTTGATGTTCCAAAATTTTGGGACAAAGAAAATAATTCCACTAAAAACTGTCCAAAAACTTTGTGTTGGGATGAGGCAAGATTTTCTGCTATTTTCATTTCTGAAGTTGGCCAATTGACATTTTGTTTTGCAATGAAGATACACGAAATTAAAAGCTTTGTAGTCTATGTATGAGTTGCTTTTGAAATCTTTTATGTAAATGCCATTGTTTCCAAACTTTAAAATACTTACATCGAAACAGCAGTTAGTCAACAACTGTGGAGTTCAAGTTATCAGAACTGCCGTACATGATAATCTCACTGTTTATAAGATTAAACTGTTTCAGCTTAATTGGTACATTGAACAATAACTTTATTTCTTCATCGCAGACCTGGACTCAACTTTGTGGATATCTTGTACTTCAAGTAAGGAAGAAGATTATGTATTTTGGGGTTGAAAGGTCAAGGTCACTGTGGCTGAAAATGAAAAATGGTTTCTCTACAAAAAAATATCTTTTACCAAAAGAAGGAAGTCTGTTAGTGTTGGGGTCAAAGATCAAGGTCACCATGACTGAAGGAAGAAAAATGGGTTTCACAGGAAAAGGTCTACTGATTTTGGGTTTAAAGGTCAAAGGTCAAAGTCATCTTGACTCAAAGAAAAATGGCTATTACACATTAACTTTTGTACTTGGGTTAATTCCTTGATCAAACTTTGTGAATGGCTTACACTTAGAGTAAGACATTCGGGGTCTAAAGATCAGAGGTTACTGTCATGGTAAGTTTAATAAGAAAATAATGGTTTCTGCACAGTAAGTTTAGTTCCAGATCACATGCTTTAACCAAAGGTCAATGCTATTGAGGCCCGTTTGTCAATCATGCCCTACTAGTGCCTACATTGAGGACTATTAAATGGTCACATAATGTACCATTCATGGTACTATTGTGTTTTTTGTTATTGTTGTTGTAGTCTTAAATGAACTAGCAGATTGTGAGACACAAAGTATTACAGGGTAACCCCACAATAATGCATTTCATTATAACACAAATTCAGATATAAAACCATCATAGCATGGGTCCTAAATTGTTACAACTTCTTCCCCAATTTCTCCAGACTGATTTTTGAAATACTACCCAGTTTTATCATAAAAGTAAATGAGAGTTTGATTTGTTAATCTGGTGAGATATGTTGTATTCTTTAAAAGAAAAATTGCCTAAATCACTTTTTCTTTAAATTCATTAAAAAATATTAAAAGTTTATGTTTGTGAAATGTTCTTTTCAAATATGTCAATAGTCAGTCTATGCTTTTTATTATTAGCTTGTTGTTTTTTTTAAAGATGTCAGCTCATGAAAAAGTGACTAGTTGTTAACCTAATTTGGATTGTACCTTCAGCAGTAAAGTTAATAATTCTTCTTTGTGTTTAACTTCAATTCATTGTGTACAGTTGTTGCTCAATCCAGGGTAAACAATAGCCCATGGATGCTAGCTCAGTCAGTTGGCATGCACACACATACGGAAGACACTGTTATTGTTGAAATAAGTTTATCATCTAGTTGATAACACTGCCAGTTTATCTACCATATTAAATAATTGCAAATCATCAAAGTTAATCCTGCAGCAAAAGGTTGTTGTACCCGGTAACTATAGAGTGCTGGTTTATAGCAAAACAATCACACAATGAAAGCCAACTTCATGCACATTTGGCTTGGCCATATTCTCAATCAATCATCATGTGATCAATCAACCAGCAGCTGAAAATCAATTAGTTCTTTGGAAAACAATAAACTCTATCCCCAGATAAGTGATACAAGTTATTTTGTGTGTGCATATAGTGTTTTGAAAGCTTATGTGAGTTTATTAAGGAATTAAATATTCTGATTGCAGTGGAATCTAGCAGAGAAAATTCTAGAAGTTTAAAATGTATATGAACACAGCTTAGTAACCTTGACATTATTGTCCATTATTGTTATTCAGACACACTATGATCAGCGCTAGAATGATTAAAAATTGTGTTTTTTTCTGTACATTTTTGATAACATTATTGTGGATTCACTGTTTATGGATGTAGTGAGATTGATTGGTGAGAATACATGTACTCTTTAATTTTTCATACTATCTAGATGCTGATTTTCTTATACATGTATGTACCAGTGCATGGTTCTATATAGAACATTAAATAATAAATATGTAATTACAGTGTTTTTACTATTACTCTTGTACTATGCGTCAATATAAGTTGGTACCTGTGTCACTGAAGCCCGTAATGTTGTGCCCAACCCTGCCTACCCCTTCTTGTATAGCCTAGAGGATATAGATGCAACATTTTCTTGAGTTAACTGACTTGTCTCAATATTGCACAATACATTACATAATACAGCACTCTATGGACCCTGACCATTGTGTTACAGCAGGGTTTCCTTGTACATGTACTTATTTGTCAGTGTAGGCATGTTCTGTATTAATAATGTTAAGTTTTGTGTAAGTTTTGAAAGTTATATATATCGTCGTGCTGTTTGCAGAAACTTTGTTTTACTAATTTATGCACGTTTTATATAATATAGATTGAGAAATGTATCATGGTCTATAAATTAATTATTTACATGTACTATTTTCAACTATTTAGCTATTCCATACACCTTGCACATAAGCACTGGAGATGGTGAAGACAATGGGACAAACAGTAATGTCTGGGTGCGTATAATTGGCCCAAAGAAGGAGACAGGGAAGATGTTCCTTGAACTTTACCAGAAGGACCGATTTGCTCCTGGATCCATTGAAACTATCTCCATAGAGGCACTGGATGTTAATGAGATTAAAAAAATTGAGGTAATTTGAATCAGAGAATTGATGAGCATAAAATCTGATTGAATGAAACTTAAACATTATACTTGACAGGGATAGTCATGTTTAAGTCATAAAAGTCAATGATGAGACATTACCATTGATAATATATGAAAAGTATTCTTGTTATTTTCAGTGCAAATTGATTTAACTAAATTATGACTTAGATGGCCAAAAACTCTCAATAGTTTGGTGACGTGTTGCTTTCAGTCATATTTCTGATGTAGTATGTATCTTTCAAGAAAGACCCATTTCATCATGGTGTCTATCTTTTTGTCAATATTTTCATTTTCAGATTGGCCATGATGGCATCACTCCTGGGTCTGGTTGGTACCTTAAACAAGTGGAGGTCAACATGCCAACCAAAGGAAAGCACTACACCTTCCCCTGCAAGAAATGGCTTGCCCGCGACAAGGAAGATGGCAAGACCAGTCGTTTCCTGCATGTGGATGATGGAATAAGCAGTGTTACCTCCTTCAAGCCTAGTAAGTAGACTCTAAAAGTTCAGTACACCCTTATCATGCATAGGGTTTATCTCCCTTTGTCTTCCATATTTGGAGGCATTTTTAGAATTGTTTGTGTCCCCATCATTGTCTTTGGAGGGACGAAGTGTTAGTTATGTGTGTTTGTCTATCTTTTGCATTGCAGTTTTCATTTCTGCACAATTGATATAAAGGGCTTAATGACAAGAAAACCTGAATCAAGTTCACATTTCACCTTTTTCTATCCTTGATTTATTGATTTATGGTAATTTTTTGCACTTTTACTCTGCATTTTGAATCAGTGCTGGTGGTGCATCCATCTATAGGAGGAATTGACAAATCCCTTCTCAGTCAGTTGTTGTTTATTCAACATTCAAATAGGCAGCTGCCCACTATCAAGCGAGGCTCAGTTTAATTTAATCCCTTCTCAGTCAGTTGTTGTTCATTCAACATTCAAATAGGCAGCTGCCCACTATCAAGCGAGGCTCAGTTTAATTTATTCCCTTGTCAGTCAGTTGTTGTTTATTCAACATTCAAATAGGCAGCTGCCCACTATCAAGCGAGGCTCAGTTTAATTTATTATGTCAGAATGTCCTGGGTGCAAAGCTTGTAAGACTATAAATTTTGCCAGTTTAACTGATGGTCAGACACCTACGCCATTTTTACTGTATAACATGTACAAATTCAAGAACAGTTGCAACTTCATTATTTTCCAGCCAGTTATTCAACAATTTACACTCTGAATAAAAAACGACTATCTACTAAAAGAGTTCACATTTTCAAATGAAAATCTCTGATTGTAAAGACAATGCTATGCTGATTACTCATGACTATTGCTGATTTGGTGATTCATCAATTCATTTGGTTATTTACTTGTTTATCTGTCAGTGCTCAAAGAAATTTTTTTCCAGACACAGGCCCAGGGCTGGTAACTTTAAAAGAATCACAAGCCCTGACTCAAATTCCACAAGCCCTGACTCCAATTCCATGTGTCCAAAAGGGCCCTATGTTTTTACTAATATTTGTCACACAACGTTGCAATTGCTGTACTATGAAACAAAATAAACAAAATCTTACTCAGTGGATCAGCAGTGTTGATGATCATTAGCATCTGAAGCGTGTCTTGCTTTAAACTGTTTCTCTTTGCACTTTTGGTGTTGTTCGTAGATGCCGCTTAATATGTTTAACCAGTGTTGGATTACTTACTCAAGTGTTTCTGCTGAAATAATTTTTTGATTAGTCTTTCCTTTTAATCTCACCTCCGCCAAAGGACAGTCAATTCAAAAATTTAAAAGCCATCATAGACCAGCTTTGATCCCTTTATTACCTATAACACTCAAAAAACATTCCGCAATTTGCCTATATTCTCCAGATTGCAACAAAAACGTAATAAATTAACAGCTTGTTGTGTACACATGTTAGCCTCAATCCGATTGCTCAGCCACGCATCATTGCACCGGTCACAACTACTGCTGGAACAGTTCCGGTCCCCAGTAGACTGGTTCTGGCAGGTTTCTGTAATGTGTGGATAGAACGTGTCAAAATACCATTTTTTTCTTTCTTTTTTTTTCAATTTTGTTATAAAAAATCTGTTAATTTTCAAAAGCGGTAGATTTTAACTAAATGGTAAGTGTGGTAGACGGCCTTAAAAATTGTATTTTTGACCTACTGCCAGTAGAATCACATGTATGTTAAAGCCAAGTGGGCACTAATTATAGGTAATCCAGGCAATCTGTTCCCCATTCATAGGTCACATGCTTCGCTTTGCACAAAGTTTACAACTTTCTATTGGGTAAGAGGATTACATGGGGATAAATTTTAAAAATGTACTAGTCTTTCAACAACTTGAAAATAAAATTCCCCATTTCATCAGTGTGATCAAGGTTTTCTCAGGCAAATTAGATTTTTTTTTTCAACAAGCCCAATGGGCACTTCACTTAGAAATACAGGAGGGGCCCGATATGAAATTGTAGGGACCACAGACATATCAGATTTTTTTAGCACTGTCGATGTTATCAGATCAGAAAATGTTTGGCACATGTGAATGATATGAAGATTTATTTTTGTCATTGAAAATGTTTTCAGTAAGAAAAACAGGTTTGGCACTCAAACACAGCAAAAAAGGGAAACTACTTTTACCAAAATTACTCTCTTTGAAAAGGGTCTGTAGAATGTAACATATAAACACTGTCAAATAATATAAACACATACACACACAAAAAACACAGACTTCTGCTTGAAAAATTAACTATTTTAGGACCCTTTTAGGAGAAAATTATCTTTATTGAATAATGCCCTAGTGAGTATGTATTTTAATGACAAGTTTAATTGCTGGGTCAAAATAAACAGACACATAAATAGACACAACTACTTTCTTCCTTAAGAAGCTACTACCTAAATTAGTTACTCAATTACTTTCATGTAACCCTTTCCTTTGTACTGTGGGATGGGAAAATTTAATCCTTGTAGAAATTCTTATAATGATTGCCTTCACCTAAGATATTACTATACCTTTCCTTTCCTTTTTCAGTGATTGCATATGAGATGACAGTATACACAGGTGATGTGCAAGATGCTGGCACAGATACAAAGATCACAGTCACCCTGTTTGGGGCAAAAGGCACTGCATCTCCAGTAGTCCTTGAAAAGGCTGGGGACAGGTTTGAAAGAGATAGAGCAGACCTCATCAAGGTAGGATACTGTAGATTTTTCACTAAGTTCAGATTTGTCGCAGAATTCACAGTTTTGTAGATTTTCTTGTCATTGGTGGAATTTCTTTAAACTTTATTATTTTCTTCCATGCTTTCTGACAATGAATATAAAATAAAATAGATCTTGAAACAAGTTACACAGATTGACTTTAGCATGATGATAAATTTTGATGTATATAATGTTAGGTAGCATGTAAAGATAAACATGTTGTGTAAAAAAGGAAGAGAAAACAAAACAATATTCACATTTCTTCATGTCCATATATATTCAGATTCACAGCAGAGTTGAAGATTTGTAATGTGTGGATTTTTCTTTAAAGTTTTAGTGAGTTTTGTGAATTTTTAGCTCACCTGGCTTTAAGGTCAAGTGAACTCATGGTGTGATCTTGCATCTGGCGTGTATATGTCCATCATCCAACAAAAATTGCTATTTTCAACCGATTCCCAAAAAAAACAAGACCAATTTCAACAAATTTTGTATAGAGTATCCTGGCATAAAGGCCTTTAAAGTTGATACTAATGATGCTGATCTGCCATAAAATATGGCCACCATTACTTAAAATAGAAAAACCTTCAGATGACTTCTTCTCAAAAATCATTGAACAGAATTTTACCAAATTTTATGAAGAAACTTCCTAGAATAAAGGGCTTTCAAGTTTGTGCAACTGATGCAAATCCAGCATCAAATATGGCTGGCCAATACTAACAACAAAAAACTTTAAATTACTTCTCAGAAACCGCTGAACAGAATTTTACCAAAGTTGACAAAAAGCATTGTGGTATGAAGGCCATTTTGTTTTGCACAAATGATATCAATCTGCTATCAGATATGACCACCATTGCTAAAAATAGAAAAACCTTAAATAACTTCTCAAAATTTGCTTAATCAGAATTTGACCAGATTTGACAGAAAACATCCTGGCATGAAAATCTTTAAATTTTGTTCAATTGATGTTGATTTGCCAGCAAATATGGCTACCATTACTGAAAATAGAAACAAAATTCAAACAACTTCTAAAAACTACTAAAAGAATTTGACCAATTGACAAAAAGCATCATAGCATAAAAGACTTTCATTTTTGTACAAATGATGCCAATCTGCCATTAAATATAGCTGCAATTTTCAAAAATAGAAAAACCTTTAAACAACTTCTTCGCAAAATTATCTGAACAGAAGTTGACCAAATTTGACAGAAAACATCCCTATATGTGGGCCTTTAAGGTTTATGTAGATAATGCAGATATGCTAACCATTACTAGAAATAGAGAAACCTTAAAACAACTTCTCAAACACCACTGAACAGAATTTTTAAAAAATTAACAGAAAGCATCCTGGCATGAAGATCTTTAAATTATGTACATTTGATGCCAAATCACTATCAAAGAAAGCCACTATTACTAAAAGTAGAAAAAGCTTTAAATCACTTCTTCAGAGAGAAAAAAAGAAGAAAATTTGACCACCTTTGTCAGAAAGCATCTTGGCATAAAGGTCATTTATGTTTGTATAAATGATGCCAATCTGACATCAGATATGGCTGATGTTGGTAAAGTAGAAAAGCCATCAGACAGCTTCTCAAAAATTGCTGATCAGAATTAGAATAAATTTCACAGAACTTTCCTGGCTTTGAATTTGTTTAATTTTGATGCAAATGATGCATGTTTGCCATAAAAGTAGCCACTATTACAAAAAAATAGAAAAACCTTTAAATGACTTTTTCCATTAAAAATGTTTTAAACTAATATGTGAATTTGACGAAATGTGAGAGACAGCATCCTCTTCTGAAGCCCTTTGAAGTTTGTACAAATGATGCTGATCTGCCATTAAATATGGACACCATTTCTAAGAATATACAAACCTTTAAATGACTTCTTTTCAAAAGTCGCTGAGTGGAATTTCATCATTTGACAGAAAACATTTCTGAAGGCCTTTCAATTTTTTCCCAATGATGCTAATTTGACTTAAAAAATGGCTGCCAATACTACAAATAGAAAAACCTTAAAATGACTTTTTCTCAACAAGTGCAGAACAGAATTTGACAGAATTTGACACAAAGCAATCGGTTATGAAGACTTCCAAATTTATACAATTGCTGCTAATCCATCATCAAATATAGCTGCTATTACTAAATATAGAAAAATATTAAAATAGGAAACATTACATTAATCCACAGGGTTTGCACAGTTTTGAAAAGTGCTTTAATTTTTCTGGTTACTTTGAAAATAGATTGACTCTGAGGTCAGCTCCAAAAAGTACTGGAAAAGTCTTTGAAAATTCTCAGTAGTCTTTGAAAAGTGCTTAAAAAAACTTATTTCATTTAAAAACATTAAATTACTGATATAAATATCAGGGAAAAAAAATGCTAAAAGAGTCAGAAACTCAATCGTCCTGGAATTGTAATTCCATGTTGGGTCAATATATTCAGTGAGACTTCTTGTTGGGTTGCTTATATGCTATTTAGGTACTCAGCCTCATTTGGGATTTTAACAATCTCATGATGTTTAAATGAATGGATGCTGTGTTGACTGACTCAGCCTCATTTGGGATTTTAACAATCTCATGATGTTTAAATGAATGGATGCTGTGTTGACTGACTCAGCCTCATTCGAGATTGTAACCATCTCATGATGTTTAAATGAATGGATGCTGTGTTGACTGACTCAGCCTCATTTGGGACTGTAACCATCTCATGATGTTTAAATGAATGGATGCTGTGTTGACTGGACCATTTTGGCTGATAACAAAAGTCGGTCAAGTACTCTGGGTTGGAAGGTATATTTTCAAATGCAGTTACCATCAGCACCATGTATGGGTAAGGAACCCAAGTGATAAACAAAGAGCTATTCGTTGTGTTTGTCGAAAGGAAATTAATGTTAGGTCAATGGCCAAAAGTGCCCTGAAGTTCCATGTCAGGAGTGAACAGCACAAAAAGAATACAATTTTGACAGTAGGAATTAATTTTAATTTTTGCTTAAGCATGAAGAACTCGAGAAGGAATCAGAAACTCAAGGAAATAAAACAGCTAACTTTCAAACTGATGCAGATGAGATAATTGCACCATTACTCCCCAAGTCTCCTCAGCTACTGTGTCTTCACCTAGACCTAATTCAAAAAAATATATTTCAGAGTTCTTGTCAAAGAGTGAACTACTTAAATTTAAAATTTGGTGCACTCTACCAACCTTAATCAACATTCTTCCTAAGTATTGACACATCTAATTAGAGTGCTTGAAAATTAAATTTTTGTCCTTAAAAAATTCTTGAAAGGTGTTTTAATTTCCAGATGAAATTTCTGTATGAACCATGATCCAGATTTCTTGGCAAGCTGTCTTTGCATTTGACCTTTAGGTAGATGTTGGCCAGGTGAGCAACCTCAGGCCAGCTTTGGACTTTTTTTTTGTAATGTTGGTGTTGGCATCAACATTAAGGTTTTGTGTTCAAGTTTAAAGTTAAAGTTTATGCAAATCAGATACCTAGAAGCGTGTACATCACATTACATGTACAACAGGCATGCAGACACTGTAGAACCCTTTTTTAATCTTTATTTATTGAATGAAGTAAAAAAGTTCATTTCTTAAAAACAATGAAAAAGGAGGTAATAAATAATTAAAAGAAACTATTTTTTCAACAATAAATGTATTGACACATAGTGTAATTTTCCAACTGATATATGGATACTGAGATTTTGAATCAATAACATCTCTGTTTGTGTGTGAGGTTTTCATTCATGACTTAAAAGTCATTAAAATGTTGTCTTTCTCAGATAAGATCGAATTCCTTTCTTTTGTACTAGCTTGAGTTAGAGGATGTTGCACCAGTCAAGAAGATGAGAGTGGAGACTGATGGGAAGGGAAGTAGACCAGACTGGTTCCTTGATAAGGCAAGCAGAAAATTGGAGAATGCTTCATCCACTGCTTAGCAAAATTATTTCTGTACAATCTGCATTTCTCCTGTTGAATCAAATAATAGCGTTTAGCAGAGAAATTTTAAATATGTGTCAACAGTTTTTGGAAAATGTTGATGCTGTACAAATTTAAAATTGTATATGTTGTATTGTGCAAGCTGTCTATGTCCTCTACCCTGGTCTTGTCCAACCACTATACTGACTCAGAAATGTGGACTCCAAATGTAATTGTCTGTTCTGCGATTGTTGATTGTCAGTATCCTCTCTTGGTCAAGAAGTCAGTTAATTCCTTATTCTGTGATTAATTGTCTTTTGCATGTTCCTTATTCACCAATTCGTTGCACACAAAACTGTTGAAGCAGTGAACAAACCAATTTACATACAAATAATTAATAAAAATGTATGACACAAAGAATATTCTTGAATAAATCTGTTTTTTTTTTTTAAAAAGAGAATTCATGCATGTGATATGTCACTGATCATCTGGGGAGATTCCACTAAATTATATTTTCCTGATCATAAGGAGAGACTCCACTAATTGATACTTTCCTGATCATCAGGGGAGACTCCACTAATAGATACATTCCTGATCATCAGGGGAGATTCCACTGATACTTTCCTGTTCACCACTAATTCACTCTAAAATTTCATACAAAAAAAGGTTTAAAAAAATAAATCTGTATGAAGTTTCTCAAGAATTTATTTATTGTATACATTCTGGAGAATATTTTAAAAATGAAGTCTGTTACAGAACTATTACTTGTTGTATCAAATTCTCACTGATAAAATCTTTTCCAAAAGAAATAGTTTTTTTTAGCTTAATTGTACAGTGACAGGCCTCTCAACAAACCTTTGAAACTTTTAAAGTATTATTTTATACTAATTAAACTTTAAAAGCATAATCTTAATAGAGTTCCATTATTGTTTTATTTTAACAGGAAGTATTTATTTTCCTCTGACAGTTGTATAGTATAAATAATCTTGTAATTGTGTCCTCCTGATTGAGAAGATCTATATTTATATACTGTATATACTCATGTATAAGCCGAGTCAAAATGCAAACAACATAGACCCTGATCTGCCATCGCATAATGCGCTGGCAGATCAGGGTCTATGTTGTTTGTTCTGCTGATTAATCCGTAAAAACTGCATAGACCCAGATCTGCCGGCGCATTATGCGACGGCAGATCTGGGTCTATGCAGTTTGCAGTTGCTATCAGGTTATATGTGAGTATATACGGTATCAGGTAGTGGAGATTCAAAGTTTCTAGTAAATAATAAAGGCAATAGTACTGTTGTAAACTCTGGTGGGAAAATTAAATAAATTAAAAAATTGCTAGCAAACTGGTCATTGATAAACCTGTCTATGATTGGTAAAATTGTGGTAATAAAATCTTTAGATCTATCTGTGCTAATTCATTGTTTTATGGTAATTCCTGACCCTCCAAAGAAGATAATCATACAAAGTCTTCAGACATTATGTTTTGGAGTGTGAAGGGTGACAAAATTTAAAGGAACATAATTGTCATAGACTATCAAGGTGATAGGCTGAAGATGCCACACATTCACTCATTTTGTCATATTCTTAATATCACTTGAATTAAAAAATTTATTGATCCACACAGTCATTTACCTTAGAAATTTCTACTTACAGACACTTTTGAGAAGTTTGAAAGGGACACAATCTTTTTTTTGAAGAAAGAAAGCCAACACAAAATTTTGCAGAAATTTATCATATTTTGGAAAGATTTGTTTTATACTACTTCACCACAACCCTTGAACAGATTTCATTTATGACACTCTGGTATAATAAAGATATTAAGATAAACGGTATAAAAAATTTGTTTGAAGAAGTGGTGTAAAAAGTATATTTTTTATTAATGACATACCATATATACTCGTGTATAATCCGATACCAACTGCAAACTGCACAGAACCAGATCTGATGTTGCATAATACACCGGCAGATCTGGGTCTATGCAGTTTGTAAGGACTAATCAGTAGAACAAACAACATAGACCCTGATCTGTCGGTGCATTATGTGATGGCAGATCAGGATCTGTGTTGTTTGCATTTGGACCCGGATTACACGAGTGTATATGGTAGTTAAAGCATAATCATAGTTGTTAGAAACTCTAGGTGTCATTATTTCAACAATATGAGACTGTATTTTTTACAAGTCTTAAGTGTCAATGGTTTCATTTGTGTTGGCCTAGTCCTTTTTTGCAGTATTGCCCAAGTTTAAATAATAGATCTTGTAGAGAACATGATCTATTATTTAAACTTGGGAAATACTGCAAAAAAATCTGAAAATTGTCATGTTGTCTTGATTGTATATTCAAGTCTAGATTTTAAGTTTAATGTATATATTTATTACACAATATAAACACAGATTTTGGTAGCATAAAGTGAACTAAAATTCATCAACATGGAACTCCTAAGGTCCTTTGAAATGGGCTTAATGTACCTCTGTGATCTGTAATTTTTATACACTTTATCTAAAAATTTTGAAGATGTACAAATAATTATGGATAAAAAGTCTTAATTATAATTTTCATTTAAATCTTATGTTTTAATATGTACAATATCTAATAAGAATACAAAGCTGAAAGTGAACATGAAAAAATAACTAAAGTACACTAAAAATAATGATGATTTTGTATTGATTGATGGTGTACAAGATATGAGAGGTTGCTAAAAATTATATATATATATATATATATATATATATAGAGAGAGAGAGAGAGAGAGAGAGAGAGAGAGAGAGAGAGAGAGAGAGAGAGAGAAAACAAACATGACAAAGCATGGTGCTGCAAGTCTGAGAAACTGGCCAAGCTCTTTCAAGACCTACAAGATCACTTTTTCTAGGTGGACAACACAAACAAATAATAATTACAAACACAAAAATGTAAACAAAATATCTGTTTACAGACTGTTGCGTTATTGAAACCAAATTCAAGGAATATAATCCTAATATATTGTAAAAAAATAAGAAAACTATACTTTGAACTATTTACATTTTAGCAAATCAGGTATTTCAGTTTGACAAGAACACTCTCGTGCATTTAGCTTGCCCACATGTGACCTATTTAACTGACTGAAGCAAAGGAAATGTAATATGATACGGCAATGATGCCAATGCATGACCACCCAAAATTTTGTCCTGGATAACATTTATTGTAATTTATTATAAAGTTTTAATCTGAAGAGTAAAGATAATATCCTTCTAAAATAAAGAATGAAATGATATGTATATATGTATTAGTGTTTACAAGCAACTCAGCACAAAACAATCTCTCAAAGGTCTGGTGCATTTGGAAAGCTTGTTATTCACTATATAATTTGTAGCACATGAGTTAATTTTCCATTCACTCACCCACTACTGATTCAGGGCTGACCAGTGTTTCTTTTAATGAAAAGTATGTATGTCGAGAATATTGCTAACTTTGTTCATGGAAGGTCCATACTTTCTACCAGAAGTTTGTATTCCATTTGTTTTGATCAAGCTCATACAAGTGCTTCACTCTCTCTCATTAGTACTAAAAAATGCTTACCAGTGTAAGAACATACTGACCTCAATTTCTAATTACTTACAACTGGTTTTAGAAGTGTCGCATAATAAGTACCAGTTAAAAACCTTTCAGACAATAGAATTAGGTCATTAACATCATCAACTTTTATATTTCCATAATAGCTGGTTCTAGACAAGTGTGTGTGTGTGTATATATATATATATATATATATATATATATATATATATATATATATATATATATATATATATATATATATATATATATATATATATATGGTAAAGAAATTTGCTAACAAGAAGATAACAGGTAGCTTAGTCATGCAAACATAAATTTTTACATTTTGCTTGTATTGAATCTCTTAAGCAGAGTTTATAAGGAATGAATATAAATGTATACAAAAGAAATAAAGAAATAACTAGTCACTATAGAACCTTTTTTCCCTAAGAAATAGCCTTTGGTACTTTTAAGAACTGGTAAATGTTTTTCTTGATCTCCAATTTGACTAAATTTTTTTAAAATTTGTAAATCAATACTTACATTTCTAAACACTTTTTTCAAGATTGAGCTACGCAGTATGGACAGTGGAGCTTTATCTGTGTTTGAATGTGGAGAGTGGTTCAGCAAGAACAAAAAGGATGGAAAGGATGGGAAACTAGTCAGAGATCTTCCATGTAAAGAGAAAGGGAAACTGGTTATTGGAAGTAAGTCAGAAAGAATTAAAGTGGATGAACCATTGTGTGTGTGCTTGTGGTATCTCAACATTGTAACAAATGTTAGTTGTAAAAAAATTCCCCAAAACTCATTACAGTGGAAAATTTTATTTCCTTACCTTACTTTCCATTGATGTAGTATTTGTTTCTTTACAATGAAGTTGATTTAAAAATCAAGCTTTTTGTGTAGGTAAGTTCAATTGCAGTCATTCATGTCTTCCATGACTTCATGTTCCAAACTTCTAACTGTTCCATATTGGAGGATATGTATATGTGTCATTTTAACATCTCTGACTCAGATGGTTAGATTTTTGGTACAAGCATTGTTGTATTTTGTAACTGATCAAAATTATTTTTACATAAACTAAAATGATTACTCTACATTTCACTGATGTTTTGTTTATTCCCTTGTTTATCCCCCTGACTCACATTCATAAAATTTTCCATCATTCTCGCTATACCACAGTTCAGTACATAGCACTTTAGGCAGTTATGGACCCCAACAACCTCATTATAATGAGGTAGAGCTCTACTAGGTTTCAATGAATTCCTTCAATATTGACAATCATGTAGATATTTTGGAGACCTCATTGTCGGACTCTTCATTTTTTTGTACATGATCTCTTCCCCAAACTAATAATTAATTTTTATACAGATTATCTTTTGTACTTTAAAAAAAATATATATTTTTTCTTGTATGTAAAATTACAAGAAATACGGTACTCTGGTAGCAGTGAAATGAAGTAGTTGTAGTGATACATAGTCTGATGATACAAAAAGTAGATGAAAAAACTCACTCCTGATACTCATATGACTTCATTAGATTTGCCATTTATTTTGATTTTGGATGTCTTTTGGTTTGGGAACATTTTAAAGTTGTCCTTTTTGGGGGATGCAGTGGGGGCATATGTGTTTTACAAACATATCTAATTTATTGAAAAGTGAAAAACTTGTAGCAGATTATTAAGAAACAGCATCATTCTTGGAGCAAGTTCTCTTCAATACTTAAAAGCTATATTTGAATTGCAATAAAACTTGTTACAAACTGAAAATAACTGTACACTTGTTTACAATTCTCTTCATTTCAACTGAGTTTTCTTACCATTTCTTCTTATTTTCTCCTTCAATATAGAGGCAAGCTACAAGATCAGTGTGAAGACATCAGATGTAAAAGGAGCTGGGACAGATGCTAATGTATATATTATCCTGTTTGGAGCCAATGGGGACTCTGGAGAACTCCATCTCAAAAAGTCAGAGACATACAAAGATCCATTTGAAAATAACCAGATTGATGTTTTCACATTCCACGACATGCTTAGTCTTGGAGAGTTGGCAAAATGTCGTGTATGGCATGACAATAAAGGTATTTGTTTTGGTACAACTGACTTGTAGATTGAGTCTGAGATTGAGTTTTTACTATCAGCCGATCAGAAATGAGCTTTTAAATGTAACATTGTTAATGATTGGTCAAGACAAAATCTCAAGGTCAGAAGTTTTATGATTTGCAAGCCAGGTCTTAACTATATTTGCTACTTTATTGTGGGTTCTTTTTGCTGTGCCAAAATGTTGTTGTTCTCACCTTATGACATTTTCTAGATTGTTTAATTTCGCTCTGCTGTCTGTCAAATATCATTCTCTGGGTTTAAAATGGAATATTATTAAATCTTTTGGGATGATTTACTTTTGATCACTGTGAATACAAAAAAAATAAAACCCCATCATGCACTCTATCTGTGTATTCTTACAATAAACACATTTTTGAAGAAAAAAAACTAAAGCTAAAATGTCATCAAACAACTTTAATTCTAAAAAAAAAATTGTAAAAATAAGTCAAATGTTTTAGGCTTTAACACAAGTAGTGTCACTGACTTTGACCTAAACCTGCTGTGAATTTATTTTTTATTTTTGTTGGCATTATATTTTGTAGTTTTGCAGTTAGATAAAGTTTTGTGGGTACTGAAATTTATGGATGAAGCAAGGGTCCTGCTTTATTCATTCTTTCCAAATTTTGCTCTCAGCCCCCCCCCCCCCTCCCATTTACATGAGAAAATACTTTTTTATGCATGCACAAATTTGAAATTGAGCAGACATCACTTGAACTAAAGGAAAAATAACTTTAGAATTTGAGCAAATTCAAAACAGTAGTTTCTTAGATATATTGGCACAAAGTTACTGTATATTTCCTATAAATTTTAGTCCAGGCTGTGGGAACCTTTACCACATGTTGACACACAATATATAAAGCAGAGAGCATGTGTCAACGATATTTTTGCTTGTATCACTTAACTACCATGTTGACATGTGCTTTCTGCTTGCTGAATCTGGCTTTCTCCAGGTTGCTGTGATATTGATAGGTTTCTGGTCATTGTTCTCGGAATAAATATGTTGAGAATTTTGTGTCCTTTTTTTTTTTTTTACAAACATTATGTGACTTTCATTTAATATTTTTGAATTTTTTGTACAACAACATTGGAAAGGGGTGTTTCGTTGGTATCACGTGTACTATTGAACCTCTGATGTCATGGACAGGTTGTGAGAGTTGGGTAGTCACATGATAAGCAATGCAAATGGCAAGTACTGGGTCAAATTTCATCAACGCTGTATTTTCATCTCGTCTGTCATTGGATTAAACAGATAACAAATGCTATCCATCAGATCGATAGGAGGAGGATTTATTTCTGGGAAAATAAATCCTCCTCCTATCAATCTGATGCAGGTATGGCTTGATGTAAGGTTGTTTAAGTTTGTTAGGCCTGCTAGTAAGTGGCTACCCTATGCTGACATTGCACCTTGTTGGCAAATTCCAACTCTTTGATAGGCAATGCATTGTCCCCACACCCGAACATAAATGTCAAAAGGAAGGGTCAGAGGAAACTTGGTCGATTGCGCAAGTTTTTTTTCTTCATCATGTTGCCCTTGTATGCCAGTTTCGGTTCAACATCAGTTGCATCATACCACCAGGCATAAATTAAAAATCATTTTTAACCCCATCATGCATATTTTATAAATAAAAAAAACCCCACCAATTATAATATTTTAATTGTAGTGCCATCCAACCCTCCCACACCATCATTTCTGGAATAGCCCTCACACAAATGCTGTGAATCACAGCAAGTAACACATATAAACATTTGGCAACTTTAGAAAGGAAACTTATTTTATGAATATAATACTGGTATTGCAGTAAAGAATGCAACATACACATAATAACACAGGTACATGTTACTTACTGCCATTCAAAGTTCAATGCTTTGAATGTGCTGAATTTGTCAAATTTTATAAAAAGGTTAATACTTCTGATTCAAAAGGAAGAAGAAGAATAAGAGGGAAAAGAAGAAGAAGAAATTCTATTTTATAATGGTAACTCAGTCTCTTCCCCCTCCCCTTCAAGACCCTCAGGATGAATAAACTATTGTGATATGAAAATGTATAATTCTGTTGTTATTGCTATCGTTGTTGTTGAACCTTAGTCATAATATGAAACTGAGACATTGAAGTCACTCTTCCACAGGTAATTGCATCAGCATCAGCATGATATTCAGGTTTTGGTTTAAGTTTTCCATTTACATATATTTCCTAAACCCCTTAATAGATACTCATCATACTTGGCATTAGCCTGGGTCACCCGACCTGCTTTAACTTTCATCACTATGCATTGGAAAGTCAAATCAGGGTTTTTAGAAAAATTTAAGTGAAATGAAAACAAGGCAATATGAGTATTGCCTCAGGTAAATACAATTTGAAATGAAAACAAAGCATGCCAATTCACACCTTTAAGGTAAACAAAAGTTACATTTATATCAGGAAGAATGTTGTAAGATGAATTTAAGCATTGTGTCATTTTAGACGTCAGATCACATTATTATATCATAATCTTGATGGTGTCAACACTTTTTAAAGGGATGGGATCAAAATGTATCTGCTTGATGTAAAAAAATCCTCAAGGGAGAACAGTTGCTACTATATCTGCAAATTCTGTCAAGCAGGTCAAGACTAACTTGGCATGAATTTATATGAAGCTAAGACAGTTCATTCTACATCTTGCTTGTTCACCCCAAGATTGTAGTAATAGAAAACTGTTGGTTTTGTGTTTGGTTAAAGTTTTATTTCATTTGCATATATTTCCAAAACCCCTTGATAGATTCCCATGATACTTGGCACGAATTATTATGAAATAAGACAATTCATTCTGCAGCATGCTCTCTCACCCCTTTGACCTTGAAGGCCATGGTCTCAGTCATAGAAAGTTTTTGTTGATGGTTTGGTTGAAGTTTTATTATTGATATTTCCTAAACCACTTGATGGATTTTTTTCATACTTTAGATCAGTGGTTCCCAAATCCCAGGTCGCAACCCAAATGAGGGTCACAAGGACCCTCACAACCCTATACCGGCACTGCATTTTGGGTCAAAAAAGATGATATTTAGGGTCATGATCAAAAGAAGTTTGGGAACCACTGCTTTAGATGAATAATTATGATGCTAAGGCAATTCATTATGAGACATGCACACTAAACCTTTCAATGTTGGTAACACCTTTTACAGCAGTGTTATGATCATGGGCTTGACATGCAGGCCCAACCTTTTTGTTATTATTATTATTATTATTATTATTAGGCCTTGGGGCAGCCTGGCATTTGAATTACATTGAAGTGGAGGACTTGGGTACAAAGAAGACGTTCCTCTTCCCTTGTAACAGGTGGCTGTCAAAATCTGACGATGACAAACAGATCCTCCGAGAGCTCACATGCGGATCTAACATCCAATCATCCTCAACAAATCTGCATGATGAGAACAGTGAGTATTTCTGAAGTACAGTTAACCTGCTACAGTCACTGCTGCATACAGAGACCATCGGTGTATAAAGATCTAGTTTAATTAGTCTTATTTGCATATAAATCCATCCACATTTACCTGCTTATAATGACCACTAGCTGTGTGATGATTAATAAAAATAATCTCAGATGGGTCAGAAAAGTCAATTGACAGTGTTAAATTATACCTTTCCATAATCGAATATAAACATTTAAAGTTGTTTCTTTTTTACTGTTTGACTTTTTGAAATAAAGTCTTCCAGGAAAAGTAAAATCTGTGAATAACAGCTTCAAGTTAATATAGCCTTATATTGTTTAGTACAACCCAAATGCCAATAACATGGCAGACGACAGATATACCAGTACACCAGTCAACTTTTTTTTTTACAGATTACAAACAACTTAACCATTTCCAAGTATGTAAAAATGATATTGTCCATGAATAGAGCAAGAAAATATCTCCAACCAATTAAAGTTGCTGGTTGATCAGTTCTGATGAAACTATCATCGATTTATAAATTTCATCCAATTCACAATACTAACGACCACCTGTTCATAATGACTGCTTTTAGGTGGTCCCCTGAGTAGTCTTCATACATGCGTTTGACTGTTTATTATGAGAAAACAACACATTTGCACAGACTATTACTTTTTGAAACTTAAAAGTATCATTAATTAATTTTTCTCAGTAGTGTTTGAAAGATAAGCCTTCTTTAAGAAATGCTCTTTTTGAACACCACTCATTTCCTCTCATAGTATATTTTTACCACAAATATTGACAGTAAGCTTCCAATCACTGAAATTTATGCCTCTAGCCCTTTTCAAAACATCCATATATTCTCGTGTATAAGCTAATACCAACTGCAAACTGTAAGGACTAATCAGTAGAACAAACAACATAGACCCTGATCTGCTGGCGCATTATGCGGTAAATGTTTTTTTTTAAAACTGGTGGGGTATTTTGTGAACTCTATGAAACACACTCTTACAATGGCAGTGAGTTTTAATCATCAAGATATTAATCATGCCTTCCAAAATTAGTCAAATGGCTTAGTGTCCATGACTAACTAGAGGTGAGTTCAATTATATGGTTCTACTTCAGATCAGGGTCTATGTTGTTTGCATTTGGACCCAGCTTATACGCGAGTATATATGGTAAGCTACTTCCCTTTAGCGCTAATGGAACTGTAAGAGGTCCACACTACCAGGAAGTATTACACAGACTCAGTACACAATTATTTCCCTATATAGTCTCTATGTATGTTTCCCAGCACTGAATTTCCAATATGTCCAAATCCAAATAAATCATATGCTAAAAATACTCTAAAAATAGATTGGGGCTACATGCATAATAACTGTGAGCTGTCGGGGAAGAAATTTTTATCAGAATAGAAATGGTTTTTATCTGTGATGAAACAAATGTGTCTGAAAATATTGCTACAGAGTCTTAGTCAATTTGATAGTTACAGGCTTTCTTCAGACACCATCGTTTTAAAACAACAAGGAAGATCAAAATGGCCAACTGTCAAAAATTAAAGAAAATTTACAGTTTAATTGTGAACTTGTTATTTAAGGTACACACTTCACATAAATTGTAATTAGTTTTTAGTTGTAAAACAATTAAAAAATTACTATAAATTAGACCTGTGGTAGTACTGAAATTTCAAGTACCATATTTCATGTAATTTTTTCGTACTCTAATATTTCATGCACCATCTATCTATAAAAATTATAATTAATTAAAAATTAATTAAATGTATCAAATTTGTTTACATAGTACCTCATATTTTTCATCAAATCCTTTAAATTTTCATGCACAAAAGTTCAACTAAGAAGATTTACATTGCAAAAAGATTGAAAATATTGCCATTTGTTTTTAACAAAAAGAGTAAGAGATAAAATCCTATACAATTAAGGTGGGGTTTTTTGTAGCTGTTTTTATTTTGTTTGACGTTTTAACCTCATATTTTGATGTGTTAAAATTGAAGAGAGGTTCCCATTACAAATGGCTTAGAAAATATAGAGGTACGATTAGATTTGTCCAATGACCAAAGTATTGTTCTGCTAAGAATATATTATAAATGGTAATTGATGAATCAAATAATGAAACAGGAGATTAAGAAATAAAAGAATCACCATTTATAATCATGCAGAAAGGTCACTGATCACTTCATTAATTTTTTTTTTTAACAAACATATTTTGATATATTTTTTTGAATCAAGAAGAGAAGGTCACATTTCAGATGGCTTCGAAAAAATACCAATGTACGATTTAGATACATCAAATGACCAATGTATTGTTTACTGAGTGTATGTTTGATATAATCCCACATGAAAAACATAACTATTTGTTGCCTCAATTAAAAACTTCCCTGAACTATTTAACATCGCCTGAATTTTTAATTGAGGCATCAAATAATGAAACAGGAGATTAAGAAATAAAAGAATCACCAGTTATAATCGTGCAGAAAGGTCATTGATCATTTCATTCTTTAGTTATGTTTTCGACCACGTATTTTGATGTTATTTATTTGAATCAAGGAGAAGTTCACATTTCAAACGACATTGAAAAAGTACCGATATATGATTTAGATATGTCAAATGACCAATGTATTGTTTGCTGAGTGTATGTTTGATATAGTCACATAAAAAACATAACTATTTGTTGCCTCACTTAAAAACTTACCCAAACTATTTGTTACCTTCGTGTACATTTTTAATTGAGGCATTGAATAATGAAACAGGAGATCAAGAAATAAAGAACTAATCATTTATAATCGTGCAGAAATACCTCTAATTATCTCACTCTGAAAGGGTAATTGTTTTGTTAATGGAGAATCTACTCTCATTCATCGATCCGCCCTTCTTTGTCTTCTTTATCGGCAAGAAAATGTAATGATTGATGCATATGATCTCTTATTGTCATTACAATATCTACTGCTGTTCATTAACAACTGGACAAAGGTCTTTATAGTACATAATCCTTAAACAATGAGTGCTTTTTTTTAAGTTGATCACTGTAACAAAGCACCACACACATTTTAAAACGAGTTCAGAAGCCATTTGATGTTTTCTTATCCAGCAAAAAATATTTCAGTACATCTTAAAGTGAAGACCACATGCCGCTGTTCATTTAGTCTTAGTGTTTCATTACAATAATACAAACATATAATATCTTTTAAGTGCTTGTACCGTTTTTCTTGGAGATGTTTTCATTACAGATGTCTTTGTTTCAGTACTTACACGACATGGTTAATGATTACTCTTTACTGAGGCCAACACTGTTGCAAAGCACCACAGTATAGCTAGCTTGTTTTAAAACAAGAGTTGTGATGCCATTGGATGTTTTCTCATCAAATTAATATTTTATTGAGAATCTATTTTATGATACACCCCTCTATTGTTATCTTTATCGGCGAGTACGAAGAACAAGTGATGCTTGTGATCGCTTGTCATTACAATATCTACTGCTGTTTGGACACTGGCATTTATAGCTCATTGACAGATTTTAATTTCCTTATGGATAGCCTTATTTCCCTATTGTTAGCCTCACTAATGTGATCTCTTCTGTTGAATCTTGCCCTCAAACAGGTGTCAACTGGAATAACCTGGCCAAAGCTCTAGGTATATTTAATTAGCATGTAAATAACACTGTAAAGCCATGTGGTTCTTGTGACAACGGATATTATAATTAAAACAAGAATTAACTGTTTATTCGGAGGTGTTAAATGATAATTGAATTTAGTAGTGCCCTTGTACACGAGGAAGATCACAATCGTTGGATAACTGAACGATACAGATTACAATTGCCTTGTAACCTTTCTCTCTCTTTCTCTCCAAAAGCTTCAAATAAAAACTGCTTTGAAAATATATGTTTGTACACACTGACACAGCGTTGTTTCGTCTCTCTTTCTCACTCACACACACATACATACACACATGCATTCACTAAAAACAACAAGTCTTTATTGAATTTTTTATTTTTATTTGTACATATAGTTTGATAATGAATTATCATCATCTTCTTCATCTTCTACTTCTTCACATCATTATCATTGTTATTATTATCATTATTATTTTTATTACCACTATTATTATTATTGTCAAACTTCCCAGTTTGGACAACCAATATGACTGAAAGAAAGTCGTCTGAGTTGTAAGGTGGTTTGATTTCAGAGGAAAAATCTGCTTCTTTACAACTAAATGGGAGTAACCAAATGTGATTGTAATTGATGAGTGGTCTCATTTTGGGGGTGGTCATAAGAAGAGGTTATTATTATTATTGGTATTATTATTATTATTATTACAGGGAAACTCCACTATAATGCAGAGTGCCATTGTGTTATACAATACTGAGACTAGTCAGTTAACACAAGAAAATGTTGCATGTTGATCATTTAAGATGTACAAAACAGGCACAAAATTGTTGGTTTACATGATGCAATAACAAACTAAAAACAACAAGTCTTTATTGAATTTTTAATTTTTATTTGTACATATAGTTTGATAATGAGGTTACTGTTGCAGTAAGAATACAAGTTGCACTTAACTTTTTGACAATGGAGGATCATATCATTGCGTATAATTTACCAATAAATAATATCAATAAATAATACATGTACAGACCATCTTAGACATTGTGCCAACATAATACGCCATAACAGCTACAAAGAAGTATGCTCTCAATACACTTGTTCTTGCACACCAATACAATATTATCATTTGAGCCATCTCTTCTGTCTCTATCTTGTTCACTAATAACAATAAAAGTCTTTTTGATCCTTTTGTTTTTTGTTGTAATTGGATTCTTCAGTTGAGAGCAAAATGAGACAAAAATTGTATGTTTACTTTTTGTATGTTAGTACTGTTAGGATGTCAAGTATCGTGTGTCATGTAGACCTTGTTCGGGTCCGATCCCTTTACTTTTTGTACATGGTCAGTACTCCAAAATAATAATTATTTTTTTTACATATAATTTTTCATACTCAGAAATGAATCATTATTTTTTCGTGCACGAAAAAATACATAAAATATGGTACTCTGTATTGAATTTAAATTTAGGTAGAGATAGAACAAGTCATTTTTTTGTTTTTTGTTGATCAACTATTTTTGTTGATCAACTATTCCAGCATAGAAGATATATATTCATGCTTCAAATAAACCAATAATCTGGATCCACAAGGTTTGGATAAAAGAGCGTTAGCTGTGTAACCATCAACTCATTTATTCATCCACACAACATACATAAATACGTACATGTGTGGAGAGAGAGATTAAAATTACATGTTTTCGGGTGTATACCGTTGGAGTTTCTATAGTGATCTATTTAAAATTACATGTTTTTCAGGTGAAAATCTGTGGCGTTTCTGTAGTGACCTATTTATCTGCAATTGTGTTCTAAATATGTTTCCACATGTAACAGACACACACACACACACTTGAGGAGTGAGTTGTATAAGCTTTCATTGCATTGATGCTTGCTTTATTCATACCTAACTATTGATAGATAAATAGATAGATATAATGCTTGTTTAGATATGGTCTTGATTTCAGTGTAATGCTACATATGTCTGTCACTTGTGTTTATTACAGAATTCATCAAGATACATGAGATAGCATCTGTACGGCTTTAAAGTTTGTGCTCAATCCTTATGGTTGAGAGATATACCTATTGGTTCATTGAAATTTGAATTTATATACTTTTATTATATTAATTTTTATTATTATGATATAGTCAATAATGTGTTAAAAGTGCCATTAAAACAGCAAAAACAAAAAAAATAAAAATTATCATCATCTTCTTCATCTTCTACTTCTTCACATCATTATCATCGTTATTATTATCATTATTATTTTTATTACCACTATTATTATTATTGTCAAACTTCCCAGTTTGGACAACCAATATGACTGAAAAAAAGTCGTCTGAGTTGTAAGGTGGTTTGATTTCAGAGGAAAAATCTGCTTCTTTACAACTAAATGGGAGTAACCAAATGTGATTGTAATTGGTGAGTGGTCTCATTTTGGGGGTGGTCATAAGAAGAGGTTATTATTGGTATTATTATTATTATTATTACAGGGAAACTCCACTATAATGCAGAGTGCCATTGTGTTATACAATACTGAGACTAGTCAGTTAACACAAGAAAATGTTGCATGTTGATCATTTAAGATGTACAAAACAGGCACAAAATTGTTGGTTTACATGATGCAATAACAAACTAAAAACAACAAGTCTTTATTGAATTTTTAATTTTTATTTGTACATATAGTTTGATAATGAGGTTACTGTTGCAGTAAGAATACAAGTTGCACTTAACTTTTTGACAATGGAGGATCATATCATTGCGTATAATTTACCAATAAATAATATCAATACATGTACAGACCATCTTAGACATTGTGCCAACATAATACGCCATAACAGCTACAAAGAAGTATGCTCTCAATACACTTGTTCTTGCACACCAATACAATATTATCATTTGAGCCATCTCTTCTGTCTCTATCTTGTTCACTAATAACAATAAAAGTCTTTTTGATCCTTTTGTTTTTTGTTGTAATTGGATTCTTCAGTTGAGAGCAAAATGAGACAAAAATTGTATGTTTACTTTTTGTATGTTAGTACTGTTAGGATGTCAAGTATCGTGTGTCATGTAGACCTTGTTCGGGTCCGATCCCTTTACTTTTCGTACACGGTCAGTACTCCAAAATAATAATTATTTTTTTTACATATAATTTTTCATACTCAGAAATGAATCATTATTTTTTCGTGTACGAAAAAATACATGAAATATGGTACTTTGTATTGAATTTAAATTTAGGTAGAGATAGAACAAGTCATTTTTTTGTTTTTTGTTGATCAACTATTTTTGTTGATTAACTATTTTTGTTGATTAACTATTTTTGTTGATCAACTATTCCAGCATAGAAGATATATATTCATGCTTCAAATAAACCAATAATCTGGATCCACAAGGTTTGGATAAAAGAGCGTTAACTGTGTAACCATCAACTCATTTATTCATCCACACAACATACATAAATACGTACATGTGTGGAGAGAGAGATTAAAATTACATGTTTTCGGGTGAATACCGTTGGAGTTTCTATAGTGATCTATTTAAAATTACATGTTTTTCAGGTAATAACAAACTTAAATTGATGTATTTTATATGAGAAATAGTGAAAACAGTGATTACATAGCTAATATTTAATTTTCTGCAGAGAACCATGCATTGATACAAACATGTATAAGAAAATTGGCAACTGATTAGCATGAATAATTGAAATACATGTGTATTCACCAACCGATCACACTGCATTTGTAACAGTGAATCCATAATAATTCCCATGAAAAGGTGCACAAAGGAGTATATTACAATTTTTAATCATCCCAGCATAGATCATGATGTGTCTCAGTTTGAAGCAAAAACTTAATCTTAAAATAATGTAAGAAAATATAGAGCACAATTATAGTTCAGTATGCACATACATATGTGTCAAATTCACTTACCAGTGTCGGTATAAATTTCAAACCTCTAAAATTTTCTCTGCTAGATTCCATTTAAATCTGAACAATTAATTCCTTACTAATAGTCTCACACTTACTTAGGAAATACTATATACATACACAGAAGATCTCATACCATCATACCACTTATTAAGAGATATACATTGGGGATAGAGCTTTTTTTTGTTTCCAAAGAACTTCAGCACCTGGTCGATTAATCACATAGTGACTGGCTGACAACATGGCCAAGCCTTATGTGAATAAAGGTGGCTTTCATTGTATCATTTTTTATTATAAAGCAACACTCGATAGTTGCAACAATCTTTCACTGTCGGATGAACTTGTGCAGTTACTTAATTAGGTAGGTAAATTAACCGATTTGTCAATTTGGGTGATAAACTTGTTCCAACGGCTGTACTGTGTGCTGCATGAGTGTGTATGCTGGTTTATTAAGCAGGCATCAGTGGGCTATTGTTTGCCTTGGATTGAACAACAATTGTACACAATGTATTGAAAAGAAATACAAAAAAGAATTATTAGCTTTATTGCTGATGGTTCAGTATAAATAAGATTGATAATTGGCAGCTTTTTAAAGAGCTGATGGTGTGCATAATAATAACAAGCTAACAAAGTGCATTGACTGACTATTAACATATTTTGAAATGAACATTCACAATAGAAACTTTTAACATCTGGATTCATTTAAAAATGTTAAAGACAAAGTGCTTTGACATTTTTTTGGTAAGAATACATGATCATGTTATATCCAAATTTCTATTATAATGAAGTGCATTATATGAGGGTTGACCTGTACTATTATTATTACTTTCTGTGTTCCAGTTACTATTATTATTACTTTCTGTGTTCCAGTCTATGAAATAGAGGTGAAGACAACAGACAAAAAAGAAGGAGGTACTATCCACAATGGTTGGCTTATTTTGGAGGGCAAAAATGGGGTTGCAAAAGTGTTCAAGATGGAAAATAGTCCAGCAAACAAAATTTTGCGCAAGTAAGTGAAATTGTTACAATGGTTTCTCTCATAAGATCACCACTTAAGAGAAGCTTTGACACAAGATAGTGTAAGCTGGAATACTTACTATCAAGGTCATCATTTGAAGTCTTGACAGTCTTCAATGTGACCACACTGGTAAGGGATTCTGAAGACCGGTTTGGACATGTTCCACTCTATTATAGCTTACAGGAGATAAATCTGCAATAACAAAACAACAGTTTGAGTCCACTGTACATGTAAACAGGGAAAATGCTGACTATGAGGAAACCAATTGAATGCATTTCAGATAATTACTGAGAACTTAATCCTCACTGTAGAGTAGTGATCAGAATGGATAGGTGAGATGTCTTGATTCTTACATCTACAATATTTAATAACTTCTGACTTACTTGCTATTTAGAAAATAATAATATAACCTGATCTCCCTAAAGTTGGATCATACCATCTTTTGTTGACAACAATATTTACATAAACAGTTTGAAGATATATCTCACTTGAACTATAAATAATACCAGAATTTAGAAAAATTCTGATTGTTTTTCAGGGGTAACACTGACTTGTTTACAATGACATCCCCCAAGTCTCTTGGTAAATTGAAGACATGCACCGTTGGAGCATATCAGAGAAAAGATCGTCCCATTACAGAGGCCGAAGGACGTGAGGCCATGTGGCACTGTCATGAAATAACAGTCACAGATGTCAGTAAGGGAGATAAGTATGTAGACTCTCACAATTATTTTTACACTATACTTCCACCACAAGTCTAGGGTTCCCCATCTTGTAAATCTGATGAAAAGTGTGGAATGTGTTTATCATTTTAATAGTGGTAATACAATACCTACTATTATTGTATATCTATATCTTTCCATGGCACTAGTATCTAGTCCAAGGACATTATTCCCTCCTCCAGTTAGTAAATGGAAGTCTGATACCATAGTCCATTTCTAACAATCAGAATATATTTCTTTCTTTTCCTTGGACCTTATGCATTTATACATGTTTCTCTTGGACGCTCAACACTTCCTCTATTTAGGCATCTTTTGGCAATTCTGCTATCAATCATATTTTTTTCCGCTTTCTTTTTGTTATTTCTTCCCCAGTCTTTGTTTTTTTTTTCTTCTTCATATATCTGTGTCCATTTTTTATGTTTTTGAGGATTTTGAGTACATCACTAGCAAAGTGGTGCTTCTTGTGTTTTATCCTCTAATTGTAACTGCTATCAGGGTAAGTATCTATTATCTTTTTGTTGTTTTGGTTCATTATTGTATTCATATATTTCCTCAGCTTTCAATAATGCCTTAAGGTATTGGCAAATATGGGCATAACATGACAATGTGGGACACTCACACCACCTGTCTTGAATACACTGTATGTGTATGCATGGATTGTTCCCAGTTTGTTGTTTGTGTATCAACAAGGTTTGGGAATTGGCAGAAAGTTGCAGGGCCTATAAGGCCAGGAAGAAGGGTCATGCTTCATCCTTTTCTTCTCAGGAGGACCCCCTCCATTCCTAGGAGGGGGCTACAGCACTTCCTGATGAACAGAAGTCGCCTGAGGATACGGCACTTCCTAATGTACAGAAGTCATCTGCTTCAATGATGGCACTTCCTGGTGTATGGAAGTTGCCAGACTCAATGGGAGAGGTTGCTGCAGTACTTCCTGATTGACATAAAACACCTGCAAGGGAAGCATGGTCATCATCTTACATCAGTAGACCTTGAATTAAAGCAAGATCTTGTCCATCAGAGTTGAGTTGCCTGAACAGAAATTCTCCAATAAATTCTATATCTTTGGACCAGTCATTGCAAAGTGACTAGTCACTGGGTAGTGTGCCAGATGACAGTCAGCAAAGATCTGTCACTAGGGGCATCGGGTACCAGGCACCAGGTATAGGTCACTGGGATATGTGTCTAGTGAAAGTTGTAGAAAGTCTGTCACTGTTAACTGGTCACATAATACCAGGCAGGTCATCGGTCACTGGTTATGAGACATCAGGCTTCAGATAACCTGGTGATAACACAGGTGACGTCTACTGATTTTCTGTTACCGCGCACTGGGCTGTGACCAGCGGATGCCAGTCATTGAGTATCGATCATCTGGCACTGGGCACCAAGTATGGTGTATGGTGCCAATCTCTATTTTTAGGACTCAGGTCACTGATCACACCACTGAGCATCGGTCACTGATCACGCATCACCAGATTCTGAGCACCAATCAACATACGCCAGGCATAGGACAATTGTCTTTGGACCTGGTATTGAGTTTTGACCACTGGTTTGCAGGCCAGACAGTAGGAGATAGGATCAGTTCAATAACCCCCCTTTCTCTATGTTTCTTTTCTATCCCTACAGGGAATAGTGTTTGATTCTTGAGAACTGGTCTGAGGGAAGGGATTGAGTATTTTTTGATGTTCCTGTTCAATTCCTATGGAGCTTGGGGACTCTCCTACCATAAGGTGGTGAGCTGGCCATATTTCCTTTTCTGACCATGCCACCATGGATGGCCCATGCCATGGCTACATGGATCAGTGGACCAGGCATGCCCTAGATCTCCCCACCTACTCTGGTCTGGTTATCAAGGGAAGGGGATGTTGGCCACTACTTGCCATCTCCAGTACCATGAGGGAATCACCATTCCTGTTATCCAGGGAGAGAGGATCAACAAGCTGGTCACACCACTTTACTTGAGCAGAAACAGGACAATGTACCCCTGGTCACAAAGTCCCCTTCTCTCCGGTGGGAGATGAGATGACACGATGAGGAACTGTTAGTTGTTGTGGACACAGACAAGTTTTTGGAAGAATCCATCACACTTGGTCCTACTTATCAGTCAGGGTCGCCTTTTTTATTCCACCCACGAGGTCAGGTAATGGAGGAGGAAGAGATGTAAACTTTTGATAAGGTGGTAAGTGAGCAACCTACTATCCCCAGATCTGTGTCCCAAAGCCTGTGGGATCTTCAGAGGCTAGGATCCTCTCCACTTTGGAGTGGCTCTATGGGGCACAGCCCAAGTTGGACCTGCTGTTGCCTCCTCGCTCAGCAATGGTGATGGAACTTACTCAGAATTTGTATATAGGCCAAGAAGGAGCCAGAAGGGGTGGTCTATCCCCTTTTCTACATTTCGGCCCCTGGTCTCAGCCAATAGTTACAGGATTCATTTGCCTGTTTAGCCCCTTAAGCCACCCACTTTGGATTCAGGTGCCTCCCCAATGGGGATTTCAGCAGAAACCTGGACCTGTATCCCCATCAAGGCTCTTGAGGTGTTGGAAACTAAAGGCATGAACACTAGTTACCATAGCCTTGCATGCTGACTTTTTTTTGGCAGCCTCCTTCAGTCTTTTGAAGGAGGACTCTTTGTCTCCAGCACCCACCCTGATTGACCAATAGGACCTTTCTTCCAATTTTTTCAAACAGGGTCAACTTCAACAGCTGCACAAACAGCCCCAGTTTAAAGCTCCCTCCCACCTGTCCTTTGGTAGACAAGGTGGTCATAGAGGCCAAGGAAGGAAGTCTTTGGACTCCTCCCCCTTCCATTAGGAGGGAGACAGTTGTTTCTAAGGAGTCACACTCTCTCCCGCATTGTCTTATTCTTCCCATTGTCCCACTAGTTGTTGGACTAGCTCTTTTTTCAGAGGCTTGGTCAGGCATTATGGACCATGTGTGGGTCCTTTGCACTTTAATGGACGGTTACTGGCTTTGTTTCAGGGAATCTCCTCCCTTTTATGGACCCCCATTTCTTTTCACCATTTCACTTTCCAAACTGGCTCATCTAAGGGAAGAGGTGCACACCTTTCTACAGAAGAGCATTTCAAGAGGATGGCAAACAAGTAAAGTCTGAGTTTCTATTCCTGGATCTTTTCAGTGTTGAAAAAGATGGAGTTTCAACTCATCATTGATTTTTCAGCCTTAAAAAAATTCTTTCAGGAAGAACACTTTAATATAGGGACTACCACCTCAGGAATGCCATAAGGCCAATGACTGGGCAGTCTCCATAGATCTGCAGGATGTGTACCTTCAAATCCCCATCTTCCTGCCTCACAGGAAATACCTCCAATTTTGTCTCAATCAGGAAGAATGTCAATTTTGGGCTCTTCCATTCAACCCCGCCTCCATCCCCACAGCCTTTACCAGGGTGATGGGGGTAATAAAGGTCCACTTTAGATCTTTAGGGGTCCCAATTCTCCAGTATTTTGATGACTGGTTGATGCACAACATCCTCAGAGATACTCTCCTGAATGGCCTTTCCCTCTGTTGGTTGACAGTAACTCCTCTGGGTCTAGTCCCCAGCCTAGAGAAAAGTCGGATCTTACCCCTTCTCAAATGTGGGGATGAATTTCCTCACCAGTCATGGGAGGGTTTGCATTCAACCAGACATGACAACTCAGATACTGTCCCTCATAGCAGCTCTTATGGAATCAGACTGGGATCATGTTCTTTTCAATTCTGGGCCTTGGAGGAGGGAATAATTAGCTTTGAATGGGGACTTAGCATCATGGAATAAGAAAACAGTGCAATAATAGCAGGTAAGTATTACATAATTAAAGTTACACCCCCCACCCCAACAACTACATTTTACAAGGATTTCTTAGATAAAATTGACTAACATTTTAGAAAAGTTATGAATGGGCTTGCCAGCAAACATTGGCTTTTATTATCAGAGAAATACTGCATTTATCATAAACTTGTAATGTATTTTTGTATTTAATTATTGTTTGTTTGTGATTTGTGAGGTAAGGCAGTGTAAATTGCTGCAAATGTTTAAATATTCTAGATACCTATCAATAAGATCTTTAATCAAGTAAATAACATAAATGTTGTTTTTATATATCCCCAGGAATTCTTGTGTCCATCTATCCATCAGTCCTTCCATCTGTCTACCACACAATCTTGTAATTGCAAATAGCCCTACAGGTTTTAGCTCTACTGGTCAGAAATGAAGAGATTATGGGATGGCCTGTTGTCCATTGTCCATCGTATACCTATCCATTTGCACAAGCTTATTATTGCTACTCCTTCTAAACCACTTGTAGGATTGCTATGAAATTTTATACACACATTCATCCCAAGGTTAGATGGTTCTAAATAAAAATGGTGCTGCTTGGACATCCAATATGACCACTAAGGTGGTCATCTTGAAAATCATATTATTGCTACTCCTCCTGAATGACTGGTCATATCAGAATAGAGTTTTTACTGAAAGACGTCTTATGATGCCTAGTTGGTCCTAAATGAAAATGGTACAGATCTGACATAAAATATGGCCATTATGGCAGCCATCTTGAACATCTTGTTATCAATAATGCTTCTGAATGGCACAGTCATATTGACATGGGGTTTTCACCAGAAGACTTCTTATGATATCTAGTTGATCCTAAATAAAAATGGTGCCACTTGGACGTCCAATATAGCCACTCTGGTGGCCATTTGAAAATCTTTTCATTGCTACTCCACCTGGATGGATGGTTATATTGACATGGGGTTTTCACGAAATAACTTTGTATGATGTCAGGTTTGAAAATGGTGCCAATCTGACATTCATTATGGCCCCCATAGCAGCCATCTTGAAAATCTTGTTATTGCTACGCATCCTAAACAGAAAGTTATATCGACATGGGGTTTTCACCAAAAATGTCTTATGGTGTTTAATTGGTCCTAAATGAAAATGCTGCCAATCTGACATACAGTGTGGCCACCATGGCATCCATCTTGAATTTTTTTTTATTGCTACTCCTAAACAGAAAGTTGTATCAACATGGGGGTTTCACCAGAAGACTTCTTATAGTGTCTAATTTGTCCTAAATGAAAATGGTGCCAATCTGGCATCCAGTATAGCCATTGTGGTAGCCATCTTGAAAATCTTATTATTGCTACTCTTAAATGGAAATTCAAATCGACATGGGGTTCTCCCCAGAAGACTTATGATGATGTCTAGTTGGTCCTGGATGAAAATCATGCCGATCTGACATTGGCCATCTTGAAAATCTTGTCATATTACTCCTCTGGAATAGATAATCATATTGACATTGGGTTTCACCAAAACACTTCCTATGATATCCAGTTGGTCCAGAATGAAAATGGTGCTGACCTTACATCCAGTATGGCCACCATGATGGCTCTCTTGAAAATCTTGTTATTGCTTATCCTGCAAAATTGAGTGTTCTGTCAACATAGGGTTTTCAACAAAAGACTTCTTATGATGTCTAGTTGGTCCTAAAGGAAAATGGTGCCAATTTTAAATCCAGTATGAAAATCTTTTATTTGCTCAAGAATATCAGAGAAGGTTTCAACACTCAGCAGTTAATAAGAAGAAATCTTGGATTGCTGGAAATTCTTTTTGACCAGTAGGACATCAGTCTTTTCAAGAGGCTCTTGTTGATGAATTACCATGAAACTTGGTAAATATTATTGTCATCATCTAAAGATACGCATTTGGACACATCACTTTACTCTTGCAATTTTTGTTAGAGTTATTGTCCTTGTTTGTCATGGAGTTGAATGTAGTGTATGACAGAATCTTATGAACATAACTAGTCTTCAAGTTTTTGCTGGATCGCTGTGAAACTTGGTTCATATTATGGTCATAATCTGAAGATGTGCATTTTGAAAAATCATTGTACTTCTGCAATTTTTATTAGAGCTATTGCCCTTTTAGACATGCAGCTTGATGTAGTGCTTAACAGAATCTTGTTAACATAAGTAGTCTCACAGATTTCAGTCAATCGCTGTGAAACTTGACACATATTTTGGTCATCATCTTATGATGCAGATATCAACAAATCAATGTGCTATGATTTTTGTTAAGAGTTATTGCCATTATTAACTTGGAGCCTAACATAGTGTATGGCAGAATCTTGTGAATTCAACTAGTCTTACAGATTTCAGTGGCTTGCCCTGAAACTTTGTATATGTTATGGGCATCATTTGAAGATATGTATGCCGACAAATTATGGTGCCTCTACAATTTTTGTAGAGTTATTGCCCGTTTCACCTTGCTGCAGAATGCAGTGTATGACATAATCTTGTGAATACAACTGTCCAGCTTTATTTTATGGATCACTGCAAAATTTGGTGTATTATGGCTATTATCTGAAGATGCACATATCTACAAATCTCTATGTTATTGCAGTTTTGTTTGAGTTATTTCCATTTTTATGTAGCTGAATGCAATTTAAATCAGAATCTTGTGAATGAAACTTCTTTTGCAGTTTTGTATAGATCACTATGAGACTTGCACATATTATGGATATCATTTAAAGATGCACATATCAACAAATCTCCTATGATTTATAATTATTGCACTTTTGGGGTTAAGCTGGTTTGTGAAATGTAAGTACTCTCACAGTTTTCGGTGGATTGTTGTGAAATTTAGTACATATGGTTATCATCAAGAGATATGCTTGTTGACATATCATTGTAATTACACTATTTTCTGAATTGTGGACTTTTTAAACTCGAGATCCATCTCCATCATCGGGGAAAAAGTGGATGCAGGAGAGATAGGATTATAATTATGTAAGCTAATTGCTCACCATTCCTCTAATTTTTTAAAAATTACTGGTGATCATCTAAAGATATGCTTTTCTGTTTACTGTCCGTGAAAGCTTTTTTTTTAATTAAATCACTGCATTTATTTGTGGGGTACCAATTTTCCTGAATATTTTGGTTGCTACAAACCACAAATTAAAAAACCAAACAAAATAAGGATTAATCTATGATTAAAAATGAGCTTATTTCATTCCTCAGGAATATATTCATAAATTGAGTACTAACAAAAATGTTAATGTGTGCAAAACCATGAATAGTGCTACCCTCAAAAATGAATGAATTGACACAGTATTGGTTTTCAAAATATTCTTTATACATTCATATTTAATATATGTATTTTAAAGGCACTAAGTAATCTACATTCTTCCATCAGGTATGTGTTTGCAGTTCGATCCTGGATTCCTATTTGTGAGACAATTGACAAAAAGAAGGGAAAAACAGTGGATGTGAAAGAGGTTGAGGAGAGTCAAGTGGCTAAAGTCAGAAGTGAGTGCAGTATGCTTCTTTGCAGTTTTCATAATCTTGCCATAAAAAGTTATCTTCCTTATCCAGATCACTAGTGATGTGCAAATAAGGTAGGACCAGTGGTGAAAGTTTATTATGACCTGAGCCTGTATTACTGGTTTTGGTGTCATTTGTGATTTGTCTTCCACCATAATGTTGTAATTTGTAGATACAATAATGAATGAACTGTGTGAATTGAACCATTGCCATATTAATTTTGTAAAATAACTCTTGTGGTCCATTTTTTGTATTGGGTCATAAGACTAAACTTTTTCACAATGTCATTTAGGTTTGTGAAAGTTTATGCTTTTTCTTGAAGAAATTGTCAGTGCTCAAGTTAATAAAATCAAAACAACAAAGTTACTTTTTGTTATTAAAGCTAAATATTAATCATAAATTGTATTTCTGTGCAATATGATGGATTTATTTCGGTCATTCTTTCTGGTACCTGAGTAGACTTTACTGCCAAGGAAAGGAAAGAGAGAAAGAAACAAGTTGTGTAATTCATCAGCTATATAGTGGAGTTTCTGTTGATATATTGTAAGATGCAGCACCAACTTGCTGCATTAAATTTGCTGAAGTGTCATTCACTGGCTGTCTCTGCTGCATAGGTAAGGCACCCATGTGAAAGCCCATAGAGATGACCTCATTTGATAAACATGGTTCAGAGTTCATTGTTGATGATTTTATCAGATCAATAGACTTTATCATTGTCTTTTTTAAAAGCTAATTACACTGGTTTACAGGCACAAGTAAGGTCTCTTTGAAATACCTATAAAGACCATGCAAAGTTAAAACAGAGTATGCATTTTATTTTGAGAAACCATAAAACATTGTATAACTCTCCCCCTTTATAAAATGCCTCATTATAACACAATTATGGATATAACAGGGTACTACTATGGACCCCACGATCAAAATCAAACCACTGTATAACAATAAGGGTTGAAAGAAAACAAGGCGAAACTTAGTCTTATATCTTCATTTCCTTTTCAAAACACCATTATTTTAAAAAAAATTATAATGCCTGTTATACCACGGTTCTGTATATTATGCTATTCTCAATATATCGCTGTTTCATAGATATTGCAGTTCTCAGTATAACCCAGTCAGCGGTAATGGACCCTGACTACCGCTTTATAATGAGGAAGAGCTGTATTGCTTAAATGAAAGTACATTATGAATTCAGATTTATGCTTTTGTTTTATCACAGCATGCTGTCTTTCTCTCTCACACAATCTGAAAATAGGTACTACAGTGGTCCCCCTCGTACAAAGCCAGCCCTTCTGCAGCAGAAATGTGGTCTTATAAGAGGGGTGGCCTTTCTAGAGGGGGATCACACAGATGTGAGTAATAATTACATATAAAATATGAAAGGCATAAGTAAATTTTAAACATTTAATATATTAATTTAAAAGTCACAGGCATGTTATGGAATCAGTGTGATAAAACTTATATTAATGTTATTTAAAATAATCATGCATAATCATCAATTGTGGTGCAAAACCATCTTGTCAATAAAATCAGGGTACATATATATGCTTGTAACCATTATTGTCCATCCATTTAATTTTCCCACTGCTGTAGAATGGATAACAGACGATGTTTATTTTAAACTTTCTTACATCAAATTTCTCTTATTGATTAATAATAATAAAGACTTTATTCAATGAGGTAACTCAAAAGAACTAAGCTATCTTGATGCCCTCTAAAAGTGCATTGCATATTTAGAACCAGATGGCCATGCCATGATGGCAAGTGTCTGTTACATGTCCAATTTCACAGCAGAAGTAGCAATCATTGGATGTTTTCCTCAGAATAGGGGCATTCCAGCTTATATTTCTTAGCAATAAAACTGTTCCTTTTTCACTCAAGAAACTTTTCATGTAAATTTATTAAAAATATTATTTTTTTTCCTCTTGCACACATAAACCATGAAATTAAACACATCAAAGTAAATATTTCCATATTTCTTGGCATTTAATTATGAACGTTGATTTTGTGCTACTCTTGCTACTGCAGCAAATTAACTACCATATATATCTCTCTCTCTCTTTATCAGTTTCTCTGCCTATAAAATGCAAAAATAGGGTTGTAAATTGTATCTTTGATTCAACTAAACACTTAAAGCGAAATAGTGGTTCAGTAGATACTATTGTCAAAGGTACAATATTGGATGGAAAGGGAAAATAGTTGCCTTTAACTGACAATGACAGAATAGCAGAATAATTTTTGGATTTAAAATAGATTGCCACTGCAGAAAATGTACTGCACCTTTAAGTATACTTTAAAGACTTTAGCAGGCTCAATTAAATGTTAGGTGAAAAACTAATAATTATATTTCCTAATTTTTTCATGTCCATTAACCTGAACAATATCCACATATTTTCTTAAAAGAATGAAGAAGGCATCAAAGAAAATGGAATAGCAGACAATACTATAACTATAACAAGTTTTATAAATTTTAATGTAAAACAATTTCTTGAAATCAGATTCATGTATAATTCTGGAAAAAAAGGCAGTCAAGCAACTATCCCCACCTCATTTTTTTCCACTTTACCTGTATATGATGGTAAAATTAACAGTTACTTCTCTCTCTGCTTAAACTTAATTTCATGGTTTGTTTGTTTCTTTGCAAACCTCCTCAAAGAAGATGGCATTGCAAACACATTTGAAGCTCCATTGATAGTGTTGAAATAGGAAACACATTCCAAAATATACATGCAACATGTTGACAGTAACTTTTGCACTTTAACTGCCCATGATCCAACAGGGGCATGTCTGTATGCTTGATTATTATTGATGTTGAATAACTGACATCTCATCTAAGAAATGCAGCTATATTGCAGCAGAGTAGCTCAAAATGTAAAACTGACCCCATTAGATCAGTGGGATCTTGCCACTATTAAGTATGTGCATCTAAAATGCTGTACATATTTTGTAGTCCCTCAAAATTTGATAAGATTGAATGAGAATAATGTTGACTATATTTGAACACACTTTGAAAACAACTTATTTGGCTCCAGGATAAAAGAAAAATTTGAGTGAATGCAGTTTGCATGACATATTTTGACCCTATATTTTAAGATATTTATATTTTTTACCATTTTTTATTATATACCTTTTACAGAATTTAACATCCTTACTTTTTGTCTTTTATCTTGTAGTAGTACATGTTTTCAATTATTTGCAAGGGTCTATCTTCCAAAATTTGTGTGCAGTTCTTTATCCTTACACTTCTAGAACTTAACTTTTAATTGGCACCATATACTGTCATTGACTCAAATATTCGGACACTCAAAAGTAATTACTTTTCTGTCTGTCCGAATATTGTATGTACTAATGAAAATGATTAATCTTGCTGAATATTGTCCAGAAAATTCGTATCTTTAATTTCCCTGAAAGTGTATCAGTGAGCCTGGCAAGTACAAAGTCTAGATAGGTAAACCATGTTGCAATATATCCTTGCTTGCCAATAAAGAACACTTGCATGATAATGTTTTGATGTTCTTTTACAAGTAAAGATTTCTGGTATTTGTTTTTCTTTGTGTTTTTAAAGCAATCAATGACACTGTCAGTCCATTCATTGTGTACATGTACTGTTATTTGTGATTATACAGGTAGAATCCCATGACATTTATAAGTTTGTGTTTAAAAGTACCTCTCATGAACAGACACCCCTCTAACGCGACCAGCAGCCAGCATATTAGTGCAAAAACTGTAAAATTTACCCCCGCAAATGGCCACATAATGGATTTTAAAAATAAAAATCTCATGAATATTTGTTGGTTTCTAAATTCAACACATTGACATTTGTTCCAACATACCGATAAAATAATTTTAATCCATACAAAGTGGTAAGTAATCTGATTATCCTTACTGAGGTGTTTTCCTTTGATGTTGGGTTTTGTCACTTTGATAATTACTGGCTATTTTTACAACCGATAATTATCAAGATGACAAAAGGTAATCGCTGAGAACCAGAGTATTGTTCAGCTCGGTGTGACATCCAGTCACCAGAAAGTAAAGATGATATGTTATCCATTGTGGCTTCTCTCTTATAGATTACGAGATATTATCTGAAAGAGTACCAGACTAAAACCAGTGGATAACGTGACAAGCTCACTTCCTTTGTAAACACAGAGCATCTCATGTGGGTTCATTACTGTAGCTGGTACTGTGCTAACATACTTTTGGATCCTACACACACATGTTGTTTGTCCTTCGAATTCAAAGATGACCATGATGTCACTAACTGGTTTAGTTTCTGTAAGTGCGTGAAGGGCTGATCAGACCAATTTGTGCTCTGAACTGTCTGTGGCACACTTGACAGGAGATGCCACTTGGGTTTGCTTGATCAATAGAGGACGTGCTGCAGTTCTGAAATTTACGCTGCTCTTGCTTCTGTACTGCCTCTGCAATTCTCCTCTGTTCAAAGTCCCTAGCTCCAGTATGGATGAGACTCTGACACGTGGAGTGATACTGTGTGAGGTCTTCCCAAGATTCTGGGTCAGTGTTGAAGTGTTTCAATGATGTCTTGAGGGAATCTTTGAAGTGTTTCTTCTGACCACCCTGAGATTGCTTTCTCCTTCTGCTCGCCGTAGAAGATCTTCTTTGGCAGTCGCTCTTCTGACATCCTGGTGACATGGCCTGCCCATCTCAACTGTGATTTCATCGGCAGAGTGTGGATGCTTGGACTGCCTGCCCGTGTGAGAACTTCAGTGTCTGGGACCCTGGCATGCCATTTATCCTCATCAGTTTCCTCAGGCAGCCCATGTGAAAATGGTTCAGCTTCTTGGCATGGCATCTGCCCACGGTCCAGGTTTCACAACCATACAGCAGGGTTGGCAAACCAGTGGCTTTGTAGACCTTCAGTTTTGTTTGTAGACTCATGCCTCTGTGCTCCCACACATTTGCACATAGTCTGCTAAAAGCCACACTTGCTTTAGCAATTCTGGCATTGTTTCATCATCGATGTGGACTGCACATGACAACAGTGTGCTGCCAAGATAGGTGAACTTGTCAACTGCCATGAGGGTTTGACCATTTACTGTGATGGTAGGCTCTATGTTAGGTATTCATGGTGCAGGTTGGTGCATCACCTCTGTCTTCTTGATACTGATTGTGAGACCAAAATTGTCACAAGATGAAGAGAAATGGTCCATACTGTATTGCATGTCAGACTCAGATTTGGCATTCAGGGAACAGTTGTCAGCAAATAGAAGATCACAAACCATCACTTCCTGTAACTTGGTCTTCACCTGTAGTCTCCTCAGATTAAAGAGCTTGCTGTCAGTCTGGTATCTGATGCCAATCTGTGTCATAGTCACGGAAGGCATCTGTAAGCATTGCAGAGAACATCATAATGAAGAGAGTTGGGGCCAACACAGTCTTGCTTGACTCCCTTGGTGACTGGGAATGGTTCAGATGACTCGCCATCATCCACAACATGAGCGAGCATGCCATCATGGAATTGCCGAACCATCATGATGAATTTCTCTGGGCAACCAAATTTTGCAATGATCTTCCAAAGGCCTCCACAGCTGACTGTGTCAAATGCTTTTGTCAGGTCGATGAATGTTGTGTACATGTTGGAGTTCTGTTCCTGGCATTTCTTTTGGAGTTGATGAGCTGGAAACACCATGTCTGTGTTCCTTCATCCTTTCCTGAAGCCAAACTGACTCTCTGGCAAGAGCCCTTGATCAATGTGATGCACAAGACAATTCAGCAGAATTCTAGCAAGGATTTTGCCGGCTATTGACAACAAGGATATGCTCTGATGATTGTCACAGGATTGCCTGTTGCCTTTCCGCTTGTACAAATGGACAATGGATGCATCCTTGTACTCCTAGGGTATAGTTCCCTGAGTCCACATTGACTGGAAGAGTTCAGTCAGTTTCTGTGCCATGTGCAAGCCTTCGGCTTTGTAGATTTCTGCTGATATAGCATCCACTCCAGGTGCTTTGCCATTTGCCAGTAGGTCGATTGCTTTAACAGTTTCAGTCAGCTCTGGAGGATCAGCAAGTGATATGTTGATTTCCACTTGGGGCAGTCGATCAGTTGCCTCCTCACTGATAGATGACTTTTGATTGAGGATGTTGTTGAAGTGTTCTGCCCATCTTTGAAGTATCTTTTCTTTATCAGTGAGCAGCGTAGCGCTGTCAGCACTCAGTATTGGAGATGTTCCTGATGACTGTGGCCCGTAGATTGTTTTAAAAGTATCATAGAAGTTCTTCATGTCATTCCTGTCTGTGTAGGACTGAATCTCATCTACCTTATTGCTCAGCCATGAGTCTTGCAACTCTCTGAGTTTGCACTGGACAGTCCTCTTGATGTTATTGAAGGCTGCCTTCTTAGATGATGAAGTGCTGTCAGAAGTCTCTGTATGGCAGCATTGTTCTCATCAAACATATCTTGATGTTTATGTGTGGTGGGACTGAGGGTTTTGGATGCAGTTGAATACATAGTCTCTGAAGGATGTCCAGTTTTCCTCTACATTCTCGGAGTTTATATCGATTGTATCCAGTTGGCACTTTTTTGCCTTCTGGTTGTCTGATAGGCTGAATCCGGATGTTGAGCTTGGAGACTATGAGCCTGAGGTCAGTCCAGCATTCTGCACTTCTCATGGCCTTTGTCAGTCGTACATACTGCCTGTCTTTTCTCCTGACAATGACATAGTCAGTAAGATGCCAGTGCTTGGAGTGTGGGTGCATCCAAGATGTCTTGTTACAGTTTGGCAGGCAGAATACTGTGTTGGTGATTAGGAGGTCATGTTCAGCACATTTTCTCAGTAGGAGTCCGTTATTGTTGCATTTGCCAGATCCATTTTCGCCAGTGGCATCTGGCCATGTCTGGTGATCTGTGCCAACTCTAGCATTAAAGTCACCAAGAATGATGAGCTTATCTGCAATTGGTACTTCTGCAATATGAGACTCCAGGTCTTCAAAAAATTTGTCCTTGATCTCATCTGGGTTGGTTATGGTGGCTGCATAGGCGCTGATGTTAGTTGCATGTCACACATACATACATACATACATACATACATACATACATACATACATACATACATACATGCATACATACATACATACATACATACATACATACATACATACATACATACATACATACATACATACATACATACATACATACATACACATACTCTCACACTCAAATTCAGACCACATTCAATCGCTGACCAATCAGACATCAGAATCTTGATTTGAGTCATTTTATAAATGTGAGAATGTTTTTGTAATCTTGGGACCTGGTATTTCTACTAATGTTTTCAAATTATTTTCCTTTCAGATTTGGGTGTTGTGAAGTACAATGTACTTGTTGTCACTGGAGACAAGTCTGGAGCAGGAACAAATGCTAATGTTTCAATCACAATATTTGGTGAAAATGGAGACACAGGAAAACGAATCCTGAAACAGAGTTTCCGTGATCTGTTTGAGAAGGGACAGAAGGATGAATTTGAAATAGAAGCTGTTGACTTGGGTATGAATTAAATACATGTATGGTGGTCCCTCACTATAGAGTACCTCAGTATAACATGGTCCAAGATATAACAGGCATGGTCATATATCCCATTATACAGGTTGAATTATATATTTTTACATATGTACCCCAGTATAACACAACCTTGCCTATATCATGGTACACAGGTATAGTTCCCCTGAACAGCATTGTATTGAGGGACCACTGTATTCTGACTCTTCTGGGTTTTTACCATAACAGTTACATTTTATTTTCTTAGTGAAGGAACAAGGCTGTCATGAATAGACATGACTATAGAGACACACTATGGGTTTACAGTAAAACATAGTCTGATTGAACACTAAAACAACAAATTTACAGTTGTTATAAAATGGATTTGCATACCCAATGATGCATAATATATGTATTGCAGTAGGGATTTAATAAACATTAGATACAGTGAAATAGTTTTAGGGGTTGCAAGAGGTTTCATTATGAAAGTGTTTCACTGTACCCGCTAAATGCCAGTTAAGTAGTCATCTCTGCTTGCTATTTGTGTTGGGCCTGGTTTGACTAAACATTTAAATTTTTAGCTCACCTTCCATAAGCCTGATGTGTTTATGGTATGGCCCCGTGTCCACCCCCAGCTGGATTGAGGATGTAGAATAATCCTGATGCATCATCCTGTGATTAATGGAGACATCCTTATTGCTTCCTGTTATGATGTTCCTGCTTGGACTTTTTAAGAGTGGTTTATATCGAGAATTTGACTTTGTATTTTAAGAATTTTATCCTTCTGCCTTTATCTTGTTTTGTATGCCTTGTATTGGATACCTAAACTCACTTGGGACTATGTGGCTGGGATTGTGCTGATGTGTCATTGAACCCTGTACCATTCAGCATTCCCGTGCATCAACAATTGATATTTTCAACTTCTAAAATTCCACTGGACCAATTTCAACCAAACTGGGCAGAGAGCATCCTGGCATGATAGCATGTTAAATTTGTACAAATGATGCTGATCTGCTATCAAATATGTCCACCATTACTAAAAATAGAAAAACATTTAAAGGACTTCTTCTCAGAAGCCGCTTAATTAGACCAAATTTGACTAAAAGCATATTGGCATAAAGGTTCATTCAAGTTTATACAAATGATGCCAGTCTGTCATCAGATATGGCTGCCATTACTAAACACATTTAAACAACTCAAAAATTGCACAACAGAATTTGGTCAAATTTGACAGAAAGCATCCTGGCATAATGACCTTTTAAATTTGTGCAAATTATGCTGCCCTGCCATTAAGTATGGCCACTGTTGCTAAGAATAGAATAACCTTCAAACAACTTTTCAAAAACCACTCAACAGCATTCGACAAAATTTGACAGCACCCTCTCATAAAAGCATTTCAGAGTTTTAGGTATGATGTTGACTAAAAATAGCAAGATCTTTGACTGACTTTTCAACAACTGCGGAACTGAATTTTACCAAATTTTTACAGCATCCCGATATCAAGGCCTTTATGTTTTGTAAAAATTATGCCAATCTGCCATAAAATATGGCCACTGGCAGTAAAAATGGAAAAACCTTAAAACTTGTAAAAGAAAAACCCACAAGATTTGATAGAAAGCATTGCAAGAACCTTTTTAAATTTGTATAAATGATGCCAGTCTGCCTTTAAATATGGCCACCATTACAAAAAATATAAAAACTTGAAAATAACTTCTCAGAAACTGCTTAACAGAATTTTACTAAATTTGACAGAAAGGACCCTGGCATAAATATGGCTGATAGTTCTAAAAACAGAATAAGAGTAAGCAATTTCTCAAAAACCATTTAACATAACTTTGAGGAAAACACTGTCATGAAGTCCTTTTAAGTTTGTACAAATGAAGCCAATCTGTCATAAATATATCTGAATTAGAAAAACCTTCTTGTGACTTAAACAGAATTTGACCAAATTCGACTAAAAGCATTCTAGCTTTAAACCCTCTTATGATTTCTTCAACAGAATTTGACCAGATTTTAGCATTCTAGCTTTAAGCCTTTCAGCTTTTTGTACTATTAATGCTGATTTGCTATTAAATATGGCTCCATCTACTACAAAAAGAAAACTTGTTAAATGATTTTATCTTAACCAAATTTGACAGAAAGCTTCCTGGCATTTAAGCCTTTCAATATGGAACAAATAATGCTGATCTGCCATCAAATATTAATGAAGATACAACAGACAGAGAAACCTTATAAAAACTGTTTCATACCATATGCAATCAATAGATTTTGAAGACCTTTCTTCAGAAAGCATCTTACTGACTCATATTTCTTGTTCAACTGCTTTTGCATTTGGGTGTTAGGCAGATATCAGCTGGTGAGTGATCTGAGGCCCACTTGGGCCTCATGTTAGTGCATCATCAGTTTCAGACATAGTCTTTTATCATAATAAAATGTACTAAATTTGCTTGAAATAATAATTAAATGCAGTTTTCATTCTCATTTGTTTGTTATTGTCACCATCCCCCACCCTTTTTTTGCAAAAACCGGGGGACATAGTGTTTCAATCTACTCATTCATGTGTCTATTCATCATACTTTTCCATATGCTCAATAACTATAAAACCTAATGAGATGAAGGGATGACACTTTATATGCATATCTATCATCACTAGAAGGTACATCACATACCACATCTAGTAATCCTGTCTTCAAGATCAAGGTCACATCTCAATATTTTAAGTTTTCTGTCAAACTTTCCCTCCCACTGTATAACTTTATAGCCATGTACACATACCACATTGGGGGCATAATCTTCAGGATCAAGATCATGGATTAGTATTTTAAGTTTTCTTTCACCTTTTCCTTTCCATTCTATAACTTTAAGATCATTTGAGTTAAAGGGATGAAACTTGGTATACTTATATGTCATCACTAGAAGGTGTGAGGTGTACCACACTTGGGATCCTGTCTTCAAGGTCAGAGTCACAGGGTAATATTTTGATATTTCTGACACTTTCCCTTTTGCTCAATAACTTTTAGAACTACAGTGTGATATAAAGGGATGAAACTTGGTATACTTATATATCGACATTAGAAGGTGTGTTGGATACCACATTGGGGCTCATATTTTCAAGGTCATGAGCCCAGATTAATATTTTAGGTTTTCCATTACACTTTCTTTCCACTCCTGAATTTTTAGAACCATTGGAGATAGATGGATGAAACTTGGTATACTTGTATGTCATTACTAGAAACAGTGTTGCATACCACATTGGGGGCCCTATCTTCAAGAACAAGGTCACAGGTCAATATATTTTAGTTTCTGTCACATTTTCCATTCTGTACTATAACTGAAGAGGTGTGTTAGATACATGGATGAAAGTTGGTAGGATTTTATATTGTCACATGAGATGTGTTGCATATCATTTTAAGGGTCCTATCTTCAAGGTCAAGGTCACACGTCAATGTTGTTCAAAAATTAGGTCTACTGGTCATAGACCAGAAGAGCTTATGGGATGGCTTGTCCATCATTCATCCATCAGTTAGCCATGACAGCCATATTGGAGGTCAGACGTCTCGAAAATCTTGTTATCGCTACTCCTGAATGGATGGTCATTTTGCCATGGGGTTTTCACCAAAAGACTTCTTATGATGTCTGTTTGATTCTAAATGAAAATGGTGCAAATCTGACATCTGATATGGCCACTATTTTAAAATCTTGTTACTGCTACTCCTTCTAAATGGAAAGTCATTATCAACTTCTTATGATATCTAGTTGGTCCAGAATAAAACTAGTGCTAATATTACATTCAGTATGATTACTATGATGCCCTGGGGGGCCAAGTGGTCTAAGGCACTCATCTTTATAGATCACTCACACATCTCACCTCAGTCTGCATGCGTTCGAATCTCAACTCAACCAACTTGGGTATGTGAGAAAGTTTGCAAGTAGCTTCCCGTGGTGTGGTAAATCTTCCTGGGGACTTCCCGAGCTCTTCCTATACCAAATAAACCGTATATACTCATGTATAAGCCGATACAAACTGCAAACTCCATAGACCCAGATCTGCCATCGCATAATGCGCCAGCAGATCTGGGTCTATGCAGTGTGTAAGGACCAATCAATAGAACAAACAGCATAGACCCTGATCTGCCATCACATTATGCGACAGCAGATCAGGGTCTATGTTGAATGCATTTGGACATGGATTATATGCGAGTATAGATGGTGCTGGCTGCCATGTATAGCCTATCATGTGCTGAAAAATGTCAGTAAATCCCACAAAACAAAAAACGATGTGCATCTTGAAAATCTAGTTATTGTTACACCTCTTGAATGGATGGTTATATTGACATAGGGTTTTCACCAAAAGACTTGTGATGTCTAATTGGTCCTAAGTGAAAATGGTAAATGAAAAAATCTTACATCCAATATATCTTTAAAATCTTTTTTTTGATCAAGAATATCAGAGATGGTTTCAGGTTTCAGCAGTTAACAAAAAGACACAGTCTTACATGTATCTTGAATTCCTGGAAATTCTTTTCAGCCAGTAGAGTATCAGTCCATTTGAGATACTCTTGTTGTTTCTGCATTAAAGTCAAAGGTACAGAGATGTACCTTCTACACTTATTTTTGCTCAATTTAAAGGCATGTAACATAGCACAGTCTAGGTTATAACTTAAGGTCAAAGTCATTGATACAATTTTTGTACCCATTTTTGCATTTAATGAATCTAATGTACTTTGAAAAAGAGCCTTGAAATTTAGTTACTTTCAATGTCTGACCAGTGACTCTACAGCTGTCACAAAGGTCTGAATTCATAAATGTACACTTTTGGTGACTTCACTAAGGTAGGCAGGGTACGAAAATTCACTGAATTTATTTGTCTAGAACAGAGTATCATATATACTCTCGTATAAGCCAGGTCCAAATGCAAACAACATAGACCCTGATCTGTCATTGCATAATGTGCTGGCAGATCAGGGTCTGTGTTATTGTTCTAACGATTAGTCCCTACAAACTGCATAGACCCAGGTCTGCTGGTGCATTATGTGACGGCAGATCTGGGTTTATGCAGTTTGCGGTTTTTATTGGCTTATACGCAAGTATAGACAGTATGTCTTTGTAGCAACCAAGTTTATGTACCAAGGATGGTATCATTAACAGTAAACATTATATCTTTCAGGTGAATTGCACAAAATTCGGATTGAACATGACAACTCTGGCTTCCGTCCCGGCTGGTTCCTTGACAGAGTGGAGATCACCAATAAAAGCACTGGGATTGTTACTTTATTTCCATGTGATCGCTGGCTTGACAAGGAGAAAGATGATAATGCAATTAGTAGAGATCTTTACCCAAGAGATTAATTAATAATTAGGTGATTTAATAACTGTACTTGTAAATGAATTCTACATCCCTTGTTGTTATATACAAGAATTCCTGTTATGTTTGTCTCTGTATTGGAAATGTGCACAAGGAATTTGTCAGTATAAGATACATCACAGTGATCCATCTATATAACAAAACTTGCTGACAAACAATATGCTGATGTAAACAAACACATTTGTTGGACCCTAAAAGACATCAGTATATATGGAAGTAGATTAACTTCTTTGAAATAAGGACAAATTCTGTTGGACTTGTAATAATAATAATATTAATAATAATACTTTATTTATAGAAGGTGACTCATTTACTCATATACTATTCTCCCTTGAGGCCCTCTTAAGAAGAAAGTATAAGAAAAACTAAAAGGTAATAGTAATTACTGTTTAGTTTATAATGTCTTTAGTGTTATAAAACTTAATTTTAGTGTAAATATCAATTAGTAGCACATATATGCTCATATGATATCTCTTCTTAAATTCTGGGATATTTTCTGCAGATTTTACATGCAATGGAAGCTCATTCCACAGAACTGTACTGTTCTTTGTTTTGACAGGTGTCATTTATAGGAAGGACCCATACTCTCAATTACAGCTTAAAGAGTGTCACTCTTAGTGTTGCTTAAAATGCTAAAATATTGAGGTTCTTGGGGACAATAGGATTTGTTCTGACAAAATTAATGCACTATTTTATTCAGTAAGAATAAAACTCCTGCACTGAAAATATCAGAATGCAGTAGCAGTGAAAGTAAACAATGAAATGCACAATTAGTTAGAAATTAAGCAAGAATTGTATTGAAAATGTTAATGCACTAACATGTACCAGAACTTTTAATGCTGGTCAGCAACAAATAATTTTAAAATGAAAATTACTCAAAATAAATTTAAACTCAGTTGGCCTCATCTAAAGGTCAAACGTCTGCATGATAATGTTTTGATTCCAACACTTGGTAGTGTCATCAACAGCGATTTTGGGTGAAATCATTGATATTATCTACCCTTATTTGTAATCTACAATCTTCATTTATAAAGTATTGCACTAGCATAGAAAAACAATGGCCTTGTAACACTGGAAGTGGATAAGCTCATGTGCATTGCCGACCTTTAAATGAATTTTCTTTGCTATAGTTAGCATTAAACATCATACCTTGAGATGTAAGGATTTTAATTGAGAACACTATTAAAATCATGCTAAATATGAGCCAGATCTAGCCACCTGTACTCACTTATGAACAGTTTAATTTACAAGATATTCAGAGCTGCCATTTTATTTATCAGTAGGATGCTTCTCACTGTAACTGTACTCTTTTCAATCCGATTGAAGCAAGATCATATCAGTTATGAAATCAATGCTAAGTGAACTTCTGATGTAATGAGACCAAAGAAAAATGGTCATTTTCCAATGAGTTGTTAACTGTCAAATCAAGTTGGGCTTCACAAATTTGTGTACATTCACTACTTCCAGTGGCAAGCTGCATGGGAAGTAAATTCATACATGTGTCAGGTCACAATGTCCATTATATGGTCTGCTGTCTGCATTAGACAGGTGTCAGCTATATAAAGGACATTTACAGAAGGATTGTCACTGGGGATCCCTGAAAGTGTTCATTATGAACAGGTTTCTGCTATATGGCTGTGTCAGGTAAGGCAGGTTACACTGTAAATGATGAAATGGCAGGGTAGAATCATTAAAATATAGTGCGTTCTAATGCATCAGTGCAATCTTAGCTTTTTAAGGATGTACAGTAAAACCTGTATTAAAAAAACACCCTTCTGTCAAAAAACCATGGTCTCGCAAGACAAGTGATCTGATGACAGGTCATAATACTATATATAATCAATAAGTCTGCATTGAGAATCTGGTCTCTCAAGACAGGTGGTCATCTCTCATAGCAGTGGTCTTTCAAGACAGGTTTTACTCTATTTTCTAACCTTTATATCATGTAAGCCACATATGAAAAATAATGACATTAAATACCCATTATTTGTCAGAATTTTAGACAATAACTTTTTGAAAGTGCATTGCATTTATGAAATAGGGCCCCCCCCCCCTTTACTTTATATTTGTGCATATATTTCACATTCATTAATCGCTAAAAGTAAGAGCTAAAATAAAGAAATGTGCTTTCAATTTAAACCTTAAACTCTATGAAAAGGGACAACTTTTCAATATTCTCTCTCTCTGTGTTTCTCTCTGATATCATCTTAATATTAAGCTGGTATGGCATCACTTAGTGTTTCAGTTGTTGCGTAACTCTATGTCTAAATTCCATTTATAAATTTAGATGGATTTGTAGTGGAAGCTTGACATGGTGATCACTTTGGCATTCATTTGCATGTCTGTACATAAATCATTTTTTTTCAGTACCATTTTATCCCACCATCTTTGAATTTAGCTCAGGGTGGGATCGACATGCAGGCCATGGCCAGCTTCTTGTAAATACAATACAGTATTCATGATACACTAAATCAAACAAAAGATAATAAAGCAGATTTATTTATACTAAAATGGGATCGGTGACTTATTAGCCTCGACTGTATTGTGGACATTGTCACGCATACAATCGGGGCCCCGGGTGGCTGAGTGGTCTAAAGGTGCTTGCCTTTACAGATTACTGACATCTCATCTCTGTCCATGTGGGTTCGGGTCTTGGCTTGGACAACATGGGTGTGTGAGAAACCTTGCCAATAGCTTTCTGTGGGTCAGTGGCTCTTCCCAGGGTTTTCCCAGGTTCTTCCTCCACTAGATATACTGGCCACCATGTATAGCCTATCATGTGCTGAAAAATGGTGTTAAACCTGCAAAAACAAACAAAACAAACACATACAGTACATATCAAAAGATTACCTTTATTGACCTTGAAGGAGAAACAATTTTCACATACACATTTTTCTGTTGTAAGAAATCAAAAAATAAATAATCTAATGATTTTACATGGCCTTATCACCCTCGGTGTTATTTGTTAAATATGTATATATATTTAAGTGTATGAACAGCCTTATTATGTTTTGCACATTTGTTTTGCAAACAGTACAAAAAACAATGCAGGTGTCATTTTTATTGTTGTCATTTTTAGCCTCTGTACTTATGTGTAACCTCAGGTTCAGCTGAAGATGTGAAAATAAACTTTCGAATGTATATTTCATTATTGTACAGTACTGGAGAGTTCAAGATAAGGAATATTATCCAAGTGTTTTCCTCCGTCTTTTGTGCCTAGAAAAAAAATGTACATTGTTCCCATTTATAATTCTGTTCAAGGGAACCACAGAAGTGATTGCATTATAAGTGAGAGAATCTTATAGTAATGGATGTTTCAAAAAGGCTTTGTCATTACAGTGCATAAAAACACTCATATATGGTCTTTAATAATATGAAATCACATTATCAGTGGTTCTCATGAGCCATGAACTAAAATTAAATAAATTAGATAACAGTGTGATAAACAGAATGTAACAGTTGTCATGGGATCCATGACCATACCTGCATTATAAGAGGGGCAGTTGTATACTGAGGGATTTATATTGAGGGACCACTATATATGGTACTATGTTCAAGAGATCAGTCTTGGCAACTTTTTTTGTATGTGTGTGTTTTCACCCACATTTTGTTCCTAGAAAGACCATACTTTTCAATCCAGGAGACAATTTATTCCTGTCTTAAAATGACCAGCTCATTCTTTCCCATTATAATTGATTAAATTTAACTTTTTGGGAAAATTTTATTTTTATAACTTAAATTACTTTTTCTTACAGAATACATACATGTATATATATATACAAGCATCTGTGATTGTGATTTACATGGAGGGTGTAAACAAAACTTTTATTGTTGATGATAAATTCTCAGGTTTACAAATTAAAGATATATAATAAGTCAATAGACAGGCCACAGACCAGCAGTAGTGTTGCTCCGTTGTGTAAGCCTTATGTACCACATGAGGCACAAAGAGGATTGAATGAATAAATAACACAAAACAAAAACAAAGGTAGATTGCTGACATGGAGTACCTTATTGTCAGGCATTGCTCAGAAATTAATTTTCTTAAGGCATTTCAGATTTATGTGGTATTTTTCATGCATTTTTTTATTTCTATTTTTGTAAATTATTTGATAGAGCAAGCTTTTATTAGGTCTAAAAGGAATGAGGTATAATTATATATCTTTTTTTGCTTTTAATCAAAGAACATTTTCTTATATTTTATTGTTGTATATGTATCTGCAAGAATGATATAGACTATAATGAAGATAGATTGCAAATTTCATTTTATTTGTTTTTGCCCATATCAAAATGCTTGAAATGACAAGTTCCAAATGCATTTATTGTACTTTTTTTTATAACAAACAGCCTTATATTTGTCAAGTTGTTATTTCTTGAGGATTATTTCAAAATAGTTTATACTTTATACTTTAGATATAATTTGTAGAGGTCCTTATTTGTGATACTTCATTTTAAAGTTTTTCACTCGTACAGCTGGACACACAATAACTGCATCCTTTTAAATAAATGACTCCCAAGCTTCTAAAAGGATCCATACATTATTTTTGAAGAAGGATAAACAATATTATCTTTGCCTACATGCTTAGATATGTTTCTTCTGTTGCAAAAAAATGATGTTATTCCTAAAGCTGGTATTTCAATGTATCATATAGTGATATTCAATAATGTCTTGTTAGATGTTCATTTAGTACTTGTTATTTCAATAGATTTCTTTGCATATAACCACTTTACATATTTGTATGGATTTTGTATATTGTTGTTATATTTCTAAAAAAAAGTAGAATTTGCTAGCTCAGTTTTTTGCAATGAAATTAAGTCACTCTTAAAATTTGCTCATAATCGGGAAAATGTTAATAATTTACGATAGAGGACCAGAAGAGAGAATCATTACTTAGGCAGAAATGGTAATTTAGATTGCTGCTTTGCTGAATACAGTTTTTACTTCAGTAGTGAAACAAATTATTTTTTACTGAATTTTGTTATGTTATTTAATTACAGACGGTTTTTATTTTGAAACTTTATAAAACTATCTGTATATTTCCAGTTATTTGCATTAAGCTTTGTTTTTAACTACAATTTTAGCTCTTGTTGATATTTTTGTCTTTAGTAGATGTTATAATAAGATATGTATAAAAACTCTGTGTATTGCACATATATCATTATTAGGCATTAAATTTATTATAGCCACATCTTCAGTTTTTACATAGAAAATATATATTTTGTTAAATATACAGATAGTTCTTCAGGATCTGTCACAAATTTTTATATAAACTAAAACCTTCAGATTTGTTTTCACATACAGGCTTCTATTTCACCATCTTTGCCAGCCAAGAGTCCACTTCATTTGACATCAACCTTTGGCATATTTAGCTAGTCAAACATTGTTTTGAATTTGTGTCCTCTTGCAGATGAAAAAGTCACCACCTGTAGAAAGCAAAATGAATTGGCCAATGAGAGAATTCATTACACCTGTTAGGTATTCAATATGGCAGCTTCCAAGATGTCCACATGCCTCAACTTGAAAGAAAAACTTGGAGAAAATGATATGTGCCCTGTGACATTGTCTACAAAGGCTGCAATGATTAATCCCTTACTATCTTACTAGAAAAATTGAATGAGGTCTGATTGGCTTAGTTTCTTTCAGCCGCATCCAATGAGATAACATTGTGGTAGACACTGTTTTGACTAGCTACATTTGGCTAGTATTGATGTAGAACAAAGTGGATCAGCAACTCTTGGCTGCTATCCCACCAGTATGTCTTTATTTATAAATCTAGTCTTCAAACATTTGATTAATCAAACATAATTAAAGTTTAGACTAAATATTTACATTGATGGATTCTAGGATCAAGTCCAGACTTAAGGATTGAGGGTATCATTAGATCTACTCAAGAAATTTGTTTAAAAGATTTTCTTTGAGAAGAGAGGTTTGTGTATGCTTGAAATAATAAAATGTAGGTGTCACAGAACTGAGTTTTTTAAGGGAAGCTCACAAAAAGATGATGTCCTGAGTAAGACTTACATATGTTGGAAAAAGATATTTTGACCCATTGCTAGATGAGAGCAAAAATACAACTTTTATTACAAGAATACTTAAATTATTTACTCACCTAGGCAATATCCATATTTGTTGTTTAGATGCATAAACTGGTAATATACTGGCTACTGTCTGTTATAACTAAAAATTTACAACTGATCCATAGCAAGAAAAATGAAAAGATTAAAATAATTTTTACCAAAATGAAAAGATTAAAATAAATTGTTGCCAAAGAGAATTTGAAAATATTCTCTTGTCACCAAACAGATTCTATATTTTCCAACATTAACATAAAAATGGACTGACACCATTTTTGTGTCAATATAACATAACTATTCTTTTAACTATACTGTAAAAATAGTCAGTGTCAATTTGATCATATACAAATATTGGCAATATTTTCAAAATTTTCTTGCTGCACCTGTAATAGCAGTATTGATTGAAACATATTGCAATTCAACTAATATAACATTATATATTTGCTCTCCTTAGCATATATTTTCGTGTGCACCAATCTTTGTTATAAATTTTTTTAGCTCCCATCCCCTCCCCCCTCTGGTTCATAAACAATACTGAAAGTTGGTCTATTGTTACCATTATTGTTCAGACTTTGTGTATGGTAATAATAATTGCGGTATACAATAATGTTTGTGTGTGAAATGATGCATTTAACCCAAATGTATTCATTCTCCATAAATTGTATAATATTTTCATATTTTTTGAACAAAATGTTCATACAGCAACAAACACCAGATCATTGAACAGAAGTATGTGCATTGAACTATACCCTCAGTCCATAAGTTATGTTGGTGAAAGCCATGCCAGAGTCTACCATATGTTAAACTTACAGTACATGCATCAAAGATTTTGGATTGCTCACTCAATATGGTGGATGTGGACACAGTGGGCAAGGGATTAAGTGTCCACTGCATCTGGTGGATGTCCACTAAGCCTAGTGGATGTACACTCTATCTAGTGGAACTCCATCACAGGTTGTATTGCAGCTGTAGTGGTTTTTATGGCACCCCTCACTGATTTTATTGAATTTGTCTCATGAGTTGACACACTAAACAAATGGGAGAAAGCCAGAGAAACTCTGAGCTATAACCTGTACAAACTATACAGTAGTAGCATTGCCTGTGGTGTTTATCAGTGGCCTAGCATAATGTAGGAAAAAATACCAGGTTTTACATTTCTTGGATATCTACCCACCTTGAACCATGATAGAGCGTACATCAAATAAATTGCTTAGCTACAGCATACATCCTAGTTGATCGACTACATGTACATGTACCTGTTAGCATATACATGTGGAAATTTACATACTGTTCTGCATCAAGTTGTAACTTCGATGTACTTTCTCAATAAATGATATTTCATAAAAGTGCTTGTACTAGTTATTAATTTGTCATAATTCTTACTCAAGTAAATTCAGTAAGAATAATGTGACACTGTAGATTGACATAATACAAACGAGATATGCTAGACAATGTTCTAATGTAGCTTTATCCCTGGAGTTAAAAATGACATTGATTATTTGATAGTATGACAATTTTTAAAGGCACAGAAATTCATTAACACTGTACTGACAGCTGTGCTTAATCAATGGCTGTTTATGTCATTAATGAGGTGATTTTCATCAAAAAGGTTACTTTTTTCATAACTTTTTTCATGAATTTATCATTAGGCACCAGCCAAGAATTGACATTACATGTTACCTTCGTGCCTCATGTCAACAACAGTCAGTCCTGAAGTACAAAACTTTAACTGCTGACTGAAAATGTGTCTTGTTGTCACAAAACCAAACTATAAAACTATTTGTGAAAAATTAATTTGGACTTGCAATATGGACTGAGAAATGCAAAAGGGAGGGCTGGGAGGGATTTCCTTAGTGCATAGAATATAAATCTTAAATTACTTAAATTATAATTCAGGCATGGAGATTATTTTGAAAACATAAAGGACTTGTGTGTGATGAAGCCATTAAAGCTTTGATAATATACTCTAAAGACTTGAATGAATAAATTTTTATATCTTTATGCAGAATAAATAAATAATTTGGATAGATTGAAAGTTGAATGAGACATTATTGCTGCAATAATCAAAATGAACACACAGACAGTATTTGCGATTACCCAATAATTAATCCCAAAAGTTCACAATAAACAGGACATAATTTGGATTTAGAGAGCAACCATTTCATTGGGGGGGGGGGGGGGGGCTAAGATTTTCTTTTGAGCTGGGATATTTTTTTTCATTTACCACAAGATAATTAATTTGTTTCAACTAATATAATGAGTTAAATAGGTGGTTTATTTTCAGAGCGAGATCATATTTTTCAAGCTATTTGAGGGCTAGAGATTTTTAAAAAAAATCCCAGGTCACCTGAATATTAAATGGTTGGTTCCTTTAAGTCTTGAAGCCAAAACCTCCCCTAACACCAGTTTGGAGTAGATAAAGAAGTTCAACCAGTGATACCTCTTTAAAGCTATTAAAAACTATGAAGCCACATATTAAGAGCAATCGATGCAAGTACAATTAGAGATAGATTTTATATCCTTGCCAATCATGTGGCTTAGTAATTTTGGGCGATATACAAGGCATTACTGATAGAAGTGATGTGTTCAGCTTATGCATAATACAGTATAAGTTAAACAAGACAAAAATATTATAAAAAGATATTTCACTTTTAAACTAAAAATAACCCGACATACATAAACTAGAGACTCTTTATTTGTCAGCAAATACAATAATATCAATGAATGAAAGTCATTTCACAGCTAAGTTTGCATAATAGTAGGTATTTCAACTAGATTTCAAAAGATGATTATGATCCTGTAAATCGTCATCATCATCACAGTCATCATCATCATCTTTATGATCATCATTTTGATATTTGTAACAGTTTTAGAGTTTATTATAACAAACTGATTTAATGTCACCTGACCTACTAGACAGTGTGAAGTAATTTTTTGTTCTATTCTGTTGGCAACAGTGTTTTAACTTTCATGTATCATATAAAATAAGTCCCTTGCAAAAAGGATAATTGCATCAAAATGTAGCAAGTTAGTGGAATACTAACAACTGGTAATAAAACAATATTTGCATGACATTTGGAAACACAGTATTGTGGTATGTGTCATATGGATTGGAAGAACATACTACCCTATACCAAATGAAGTCATATCTACATCAATTTAAAATTAAGTATATTAGTAGTATTAAACCTGTCAAATGCCCAAATCAGCAGTGATACAGAATTTCTGGAGTTTTCAAGAAAGGAATACAGCAGCGTGCGCTTGGTAGAGTCTTATAAACAGTAGGTCTGTGGTAGATCTAAACACATATATAGGGGAAATTTGTTGCATACATGTATATTTAATACAGAAATGCTATACAGAGGCTGGACTAGAGGATGGATATTGGTATGTGTGTTTCATTGTGAGTGAACACGTTATGAAAAAGGACTGTAAAGTGGCTAATGGATTTCCAAAAATGATCGCGGATTTCTTATATTATTTTATTCATTTAATACCGTAGTCGGTGCAATCATGTTCCAGATTGCTTTAACATCTTTTTCCTTCTTGTATAAACCCACAAATACTTACATGTGTTATCTTTCCTTTTTTTTTTAATTTAAAAGCAGAATCTCTCTCTCTTGTTCTCCTTTAGCTATGGTTATTAAAATCATTGTAAAATCATTGTACCATTCAACTTTTTATATTTTGTGAAGCACCTGAGTATTCTTATAGGATTTTCTGCTCAAAAATATATCTTTCATCTCTAGCAATACATGTATGTTAATGTGTTTTAGTGGGTGAGTCTTTGGATATTAGAAAGCATTGTGTACAGCTTTAAAAGAGCATTTTGCACTGTCTACTGTAGCTCAGACAGGCAAGTTCCATGCAACATAGAGGACATCCACTATTACATAATTATATTACCACAACATGGACATCTATGAAGCATGGATGGATTAATTTCCACCACAGAAACATGAATTTTCCTAAATCCGAAATGCATGTACTGTACATAAGACTTCAATTTTGTCAAAGGACATCCATTCTTAGCAATCAAATCATCATACTCAGTTGTTCTTTTTTGTTTTTTGTTTTTACTTTTTATCAAGTTGTATTCCTGTGCTTTCTCTTTTTGCATATTAGATAGTTTTGGTCCAATGAACAATGTGTCTAAAACAGACAAATTGATAGAATAAACTCCATCTTGACAAATGATGATTGCAGGATCAAACCCATTTGGGGTTAAAAATAGATAATTACATCATAGCATGATTTTTAAATAGATAGTGCAATGAATGACAGTTTTGTAAAGTCATTTTGCTGACTTATTGAATAAGTTCTTACAACTTCTACAATGTACTCTCAACAGTACATTATGTTGTCTTTAATTTGAAACAAATTCTAGAACCATGCCCCAGTGTCACTAAACATCTAAAATTTTCTTCCTCAAATTGCAATTTTCTAATATCTTTCTTATTTCTAAATTAAATTTTTCACTGAATATCTAGCAGGTATCAAAGATTAAAATACAATCACAATGTCTTAGATTCTATTAAAAAGAGTCTCATTTTACCTCTGAGGATTTAAGATTTCCTCAAATTTTAGGAATTAATCAACTCCTTTTTTTTCTTCTCAAGATAAACAGCATTCCAAATATAGATATTTAAAACAAAACAATTATTTTTAATCTTTTCCGCCATCTCTACATTGTCTACTTCTTTGCTAAAAATCCCAATATTTTCAGAGTTGGTATAAACAATATTTAGTAACATTTCAATTTGAGGAGAAATTTGAGAAATTTGGTGTATTGGGGGACTGGAGAACCATTGACTTTGGATGGGCAACTGCTTAGGTTCCGCTCTAGGGTTTTTAGAACACTGTTGAAAGTAGGGAAGGCACCGGGCAAAGTTATTTGCTCTGAAACTCTAAAAGTGTAGATAAAGTTAACATACATTTACATGGCTTTCACCTGCTTGGATTGACATTTAGTTTTAATCACAATTTGGAAAATTATGTGCTATCTGAAGCAGAAAGCTGAATGAAAACAACTGCTTCATTGTGCTGGTGAAATGTACTTGAAATAGCATAAAGTACACTCACTTTTCCTGTCCTTGAAATACAGAAACAAATAATTTTCTGAAAGTGCACTTATGAAATTGTTAAATGTGAGAAAAATGGCTTGTTTTTTTTATATATTATTTATTATTTGCCTCTGAAGTTCAGGAAGTGAAAATAGCCATGCATAGCTAGCAGTCTTTTATGAGATGCACATTAGAAATAAGGCCTAGCTCTCCAACCCAAATCAACCCCATCATTCAGATATCAAAATAAAGAAAATTGTAGGTTCTTGAAACCAGAATTACTAGTGGGGGAAAATAAGGGGAATACCTTTTTCGTAAAATTTTTGTACCCTGTGCAAAATTGCAAAACTCCGGAGCGGAACCATACAAATGCCAGAACTGGGAATCAAACCTGAGACCAAAAAGGTGCAAAGCAAGTTTGCTGTACCCAATTGCTATGTGATGATGCCTGGTATTATGTCACAATGTGGAGTATATTATTATAATGTTCTTCAGTGAGGTTTATGTACTGGTACACTGTAATACAAAAACTAATCATATTTAAAGTGACATTTATAATTCAATTTCATTAGAAAATTTAAGATATAATTGTCATGAACAAGCTGAGTTTACACTGTACTTACTAGTGTTGGGAATTAGTTGAAATTTAAAGACCAATAATTGGTTAATTATAACTGATCAACCATCAGTTTTAATCAGTTCCTCCAAATGTTCAATGGACAGTCATTTTTGCACACTTGGTTAAACTGCTTGTATCTTGGAAAGTCAAACGATTTACCGGCACATTTATTTGTTTGTCATGTTTTTGAAGCATGGCTTGTATTAAACAGAAGGCTCTATTAATTTTAAGCTTTCATTTACATATTTTACTTTTCCAGGAAGATATTGTCCAAAAGAGTTGAATGGTTTAAAAAATAAATTTTTTATTGTTGGTATGTCATTATGGAAAATCATTATCAAATGCCTGGTCATTTGACTTTTCTGACCAATCTTCAGTCATTTTTATTAATGATTAGAGCACTACTACCTACAGACCATATTCCAATATGGTATTATATAAGGCAAAATTTACCAAAGCAAAAACTGATAGCTTAATAATGGGCTTATAAAAAGGAGCAGGAAAAATAACGAAAAACAGGTTGACCCTGTTGCAGATATAATTTTATTTATGGCCAATTTTATGTATACTTCACTATCTGTAGGTTTTCATACCCTCAGAATTATCAAAAACCATTAATACTTAAAATTTCAATATTTTTTTTTTTTTCAACTCAATTTTTCATACAGAAATTTTTTTCTGACCAAAGCTTTGCAATATTTTTTAATCTAAGAAAGAACTGAAACATTATAATTAATAATGTATCTATAATTATTCATACACACAAAAAAATCAATGAATAAAAAAAGTATACAAAAATCATACATGCATTACCCAGAATTTAGTGGCAGTTTGCTGCTGTCATAAATGAATATGATTGTTGTTTAATTCCTCTGTTTAAATTTTAAGAAGTGCTTAGTCAGTATACGAAGTATATTTCACTCAGTACACATCTGAAACTGCACTCATTTCTTCTTTGCCTATTGCATATTATAACCCACATCCAGCTGCAACAAGATCTGTCATCAAATTATCTGTGGGCATATCAAGGTTTATTCTGTACACAGTACAGATCAAGATCTGTTATCAAATTATCTGTTGGCATATCAATGTCTATTCTGTACACCATCCAGATAAACATATGTCATCAAATTATCTGTTGGCATATCAAGGTCTATTCTGTACACAGTCCAGATCAAGATCTGTCATAAAATTATCTGTTGGCATATCACGGTATATTCTGTACACAGTCCAGATCAAGATCTGTCATCAAATTATATGTTGGCATATCAAGGTCTATTCTGTACACCGTCCAGATCAAGATCTGTCATCAGATTATCTGTTGGCATATCAAGGTCTATTTTATACAGTACAGATCAAGATCTGTCATAAAATTATCTGTTGGCATATCAAGGTCTATTCTGTACACAGTCCAGATCAAGATCTGTCATAAAATTATCTATTGGCATATCAAGGTCTATTCTGTACACAGTACAGATCAAGATCTGTCATCAAAGTATCTATTGGCATATCAAGGTCTATTCTGTACACAGTACAGATCAAGATCTGTCATCAGATTATCTGTTGGCATATCAAGGTCTATTTTATACAGTACAGATCAAGATCTGTCATCAGATTATCTGTTGGCATATCAAGGTCTATTTTATACAGTACAGATCAAGATCTGTCATCAGATTATCTGTTGGCATATCAAGGTCTATTTTATACAGTACAGATCAAGATCTGTCATCAAAGTATCTATTGGCATATCAAGGTCTATTCTGTACACAGTACAGATCAAGATCTGTCATCAAATTATCTGTTGGCATATCAAGGTCTATTTTATACAGTACAGATCAAGATCTGTCATCAAAGTATCTGTTGGCATATCAAGGTCTATTTTATACAGTACAGATCAAGATCTGTCATCAAATTATCTATTGGCATATCAAGGTATATTCTGTACACAGTACAGATCAAGATCTGTCATCAGATTATCTGTTGGCATATCAAGGTCTATTTTATACAGTACAGATCAAGATCTGTCATCAATCTATGTATGTGGAATATCAAGGTCTATTCTGTACACAGAAAAGGTACACATTATACATGGAAAAGGCCAGTTTTCAAATTAACATTTTTGTATAGTTCTTCTAAACACAATATATGACTCTGTACTAGCAATTTTAATTGTTTCATAGTTAGAAAAATCAAATTTGTTGTACAACTTGTTTTCAAGACAAAACTTTGCCTACCTATTAAGGCAGTTGTAATTATTTTGCTAATAATAAGATGATTTAGCCCTTAAAACTGTGCATTTGTAAGTATATGTATAGTGGCAACTGTGCTCATTTCATAATTAGAAGAACTAAGCTTTGTCACAATTTTTCAAAGAGAAAGGTTTGTCTGGCTCTCATTGTGTGCAGCTGTAATAATTTGCCAATATGAAGGTGATTTTATTTGATTTTGAGGTATTTGCAAAGAAAAGCAAAATGTATCAATTATGAAACTTATTATACCTTATTTCAGTGCCAAGTGTGTTATTTATATATTTATATGTATGTATTCTACTTTTCTTATTTACTTTTCTGTGTGTGTATATATATATATATAGCACACATGTTTCACAACTTGCATCATTCTTCACTCTTTTATCTTTCTTGTCATTATATATATTTTCAAATAATATAGACTCTGTATATTAGTTGGGAAAAAGAGGGAACTAGTTCAAACTAATCAAAGTTGATTTTGTATTATTTTGTAGATCATTTACAGTATCAGAATATCAGATTATCAGAATATTTTTTAAATATTTGTTGTAATTTATTCAGTATATGTCTGATTTTTGTTTACAACTATTTCTAACTTTTATTATGTTAAATTCTTATTCATGTAGTTAATTAAAAGAAATGAAATTCGACATGGTTTTGCTCTGTTTTAATGACAGTTCTCTTTTATAAAGCTTAATTCTATCAGAAACTATGTGGCTCTCCCATTGAAGAATAATGAACATTTTTGTACAAAAAATCTAGACAAGTGTCAAAAAGAAAAAAGAGGACTCTGAATAGGGACTTGCATTGTAAGGCCGATGGAGATAACATGTAAAAGGGTCTACAGTGATTTCCAATATGAATAGGGACTTGCACTGTAAGGCCAATGGAGATAACATGTAAAAGGGTCTACAGTGATTTCCAATATGAATAGGGACTTGCATTGTAAAGCCGATGGAGATAACATGTAAAAGGGTCTACAGTGATTTCCAATATGAATAGGGACTTGCATTGTAAGGCCGATGAGATAACATGTAAAAGGGTCTACAGTGATTTCCAATATGAATAGGGACTTGCATTGTAAGGCCGATGAGATAACATGTAAAAGGGTCTACGGTGATTTCCAATATGAATAGGGACTTGCACTGTAAGGCCGATGGAGATAACATGTAAAAGGGTCTACAGTGATTTCCAATATGAATAGGGACTTGCACTGTAAGGCCGATGAGGTAACATGTAAAGGGGTTAGGGTGATTCCGAATATGTTGCTCATCGTGCACACATAATAAAACTGGTAAAAAGGTTATGGTAGTGTGGCACACCCATAATTCACTTGAGGGTTGGCAAAACACAGTGTAGAGCATGTACTTTCTCCATTATGGTGTCACTATCAAACATTTTGTTACCAACCTAAAACCTGTTCTACCCCAGAAGGTATAAAAGATCCCAATCACAAACCAGAAGAATCATCTGAATACAGTGCATGTTTACAATCTGGAGAAAGCAAGACTCATTTTGAAAATCTCTGCATCACTGAGTGTAATCAATACTAAGTTAATAAGCCATCCTGGATGATCTGAGTGGATTTTAGCTGTAAGACATCTGCTTTAAATAATTATGAGCTTCAAAGAACACGAGTGTCATATTAGTTTAAAAATAGATTTTCTGGAAGAAATGCAGTATGCTGTGCTGACTTTATTTTCTGCTAAAGCTATATCCAGACATTTTTGGAAATCTAATATTTACAAAAAAATACTGAAGATGGGGTAAGGTCCAGAAATGTTTCATTATCAAGTTCCATAACTTTTTCAAACTATGCACAGGAATTCTCATAATCCAGATCAATCAAGGTCATTTGCATATATGTAAAGCTGTACACCAAAAATTACTTCATTCAAACAGATTTAAACTCTAATCTTCTGCATTGCAATCAGGCACACAAGGCCAAAATGTTTGGGCAAGGTAGGCTGGTTTGTACAGTGTACCCTCTTTCTAATATGCTGCTCATGGAAGCCATAAAAGTGACCGTGTTATAAGAGAAGAAGCCTTATACCGAGGGATGTTTCAACATGTTTGTACCCTGATAGTATGTTAAAACACAAGGGATGTTTCAACATGTTTGTACCCAGATAGTGTGTTAAAACACAAAAGTAAAGAATGTTAATTCACATTATAATTGGTTTTCATGAGCCAAAAAATAAAATAAATTAAGTAAAAATGACAACAAACTTTGACCAATTTAATGTGATCTTTAACTATATCTGTGTTAAAAGCAGGGCAGCAACATTGTCAGAGTCTTTATAGTGAGGAACAATTGTACCTCTTAGTGCTGCATTCCTCTTTCCTTACTTTCCTTAATGTCACCAAGACCCACTTTTCCAAGTGGTTAAAACAATATACTTCAAAGCACCACCTGCAACTAAGAGTTGACAAGCTGTCCAATACAAATATTTAACTTGGATTTTCTGTGTGTCAGTCCTGCACATCTACTACTAAATCACTTGAGTTATAAGGTCCAGACTCAGTAAGCTGGTCAGTAATTTATATCACATAATCTTGACCACTTTTGTGCTGAAATGAAAATAGCCAGTAATGCCATGCAGAAGACCCAAGTTTAAAATTTTGACAGTAGTTAGTCTTTGTGTCCCTTTCTGTTACCTTGGAAATTAAGTACTGTACATAAATTGCTATTCTGAATATCACAGCAAAAAGTGCATAAGAATACTTATGACCAAAAATCTGACATTTGCATGCTATGAAATATTTATTTGAAATTAGAGACAGTAATGTAGAGAAAAAGAATTAAAGAAATATTTTGTCCAATTCCCAATATTTATTGCAAGTCTGATATATCCAGCTACTTGCATAAGCTTCTGTGATCAACTTGCAACTGATACAGGTTTTTATGCTGCAGCAGACATCACTATAAATCTTGAAGGATATCCATACCAGAGGTATTACAAGTGTCACCATATAGCAAATTAAAGCATAGCATATGGCAATTACATATCTGTATGTTACTGTAATTATTGGTTGGTTTTTAATGGCACTTTCAACACGTTGTTGGCTATTTCATGCCAAAAAAATGGGAGCTAAGTGCTTTTCCCAGGGACACACAGACAGCCAACTCTGTCTGGTCTGGGTGCGGGCTGACATTACTGTAAATGAGGGCAAAATTTTACATAGCCAAACAATGAAAGTTCTGTTTTAGGCAATTGTTGTTGCAATAATTGATGATTAAAGTAATCACCCTATGCATAATAATGTATGATTAGCATCAGCAACAATGATAACCATTAAATCTGTATCATAATTTGCAATCAGAATGCTTTTCAAACACAACAAATTAAAAAAAATGTATGGTTGATATGTTGAAAGTCTCCTGTGAGAGCAAGAGATCACTGAAATGAAAGACGATATGAAGTTGTAGAGACCAAAATTTACATTGTTTAATTTACATGCAGGATACACAATTTATTATTTACTGTGTCAGACTCTTAAAACTGAAATTAAATTATGTTATATATCATTTCTTTTGTGAAACAATACAGAGATCATTGTTTCTGTAAGAACCAATCCAGCCATATCAACAAATATTATTTTGATGATTGATACAGAGACAAAAAGTATTAGAATAACTGCTATACACTAATTTTTAATTCATCTTACAAACAAACAGGGTTCCTTCAAGGAGATGATCCATATTGTGCATAAAATGTACAAGCAACACCAATGAGCTGTACACAACACACATCAAATGTTCATAGGTTGTAAAATGTACAAGCAACACCATAGAGCTGTACACAACACACATCAAATGTTCATAGGTTATAAAATGTACAAGCAACACCATAGAGCTGTACACAACACACATCAAATGTTCATAGGTTATAAAATGTACAAGCAACACCAATGAGCTGTACACAACACACATCAAATGTTTATAGGTTATAAAATGTACAAGCAACACTATAGAGCTGTACACAACACACATCAAATGTTCATAGGTTATAAAATGTACAAGCAACACCAATGAGCTGTACACAACACACATCAAATGTTCATAGGTTATAAAATGTACAAGCAACACCATAGAGCTGTACACAACACACATCAAATGTTCATAGGTTATAAAATGTACAAGCAACACCAATGAGCTGTACACAACACACATCAAATGTTCATAGGTTGGCGCTCTTTCTAGAGGAATTTTTTATAGAATTAATTGAAGGCAGTAACTAGGACATGCATTACCATTTATTCTGACATTTTTCCATGACTTGTATGGTCCTCTGCATCTCAGGCTGAGTTTAAAAATTTAGAATAACATTTCTACTATACCTGCTGAATTGGACCAAAATCAGAAGTAAATAAACATACATGTTTATGGCCAACAAGGTAATAAAAAGATTATATATTAAGTTAATATAAACCAGATGTGATTAAATTTGATACAAATATATTTAGAAATAAGTATTATTTGGCATGTTATATATCAAAATCCCAAATGAGAACATGTAACAAAATGTGGAAACAATAGTCAGTCTTTTAGATATGCTGTTTTTGCCATGCTGACCTGAACAAAATTTGTTCTAGTGTTCTGCTGCTCAGGTAAATGCATTCAATATTTCTCTCTCGTGTTAGTAAAGATGAAGAACTCCCTAGAAGTATGTTTTGCCTGCTTGTTTGTGTGATGTCGATGGTTGTATTTATAATGTGGTGGCTGTATTTTGCAATCAAGATGTAGTCATGGGAGTGTGAATATTAATTGGTTTAGTTTGGTAATTTATGGCATAGCAACACTTTGAAGGTTATATAATGTCGAGACAATCAGAGTACAGTGCCGTGCCCAAGGATGCATCATGGTGTTTGATATGGGCTGATCATTTATAGTGTAGTGGGAATTGAACCTGTGCTCTTCTTGGCATGAATCCATTTACTTAACCAATGAGCCACCACAGCTCCATGAATATTTAGTATAAATGCTACAGTGTCTCAAATTTAGATATATCACTTTACAGTCAAATCTCATTAATGTTATGCAAATTGTTCCCGCTGAAAATATTAAATATGGTAAAAAAATTTGGGAGTCTGATTGAAAATATTTGTAGTGATTACTTTGTGGGTAGAGGGTAGGTGGGATTATGTGGATTTGTAAAAGCAATACTTACTATATTTTGAGTCCAATTACAACAACAATTCCTTGAAAGGCTTACAACTAATGACAACAAATTAAAAGCACTGGTACCAAAAGCTTAACTGATATGAATGACCCTTACCTTATTTGCCATAGGGGCAGACAGAATTTAAGAAGGCATGCAGATAGGGCAGCTGATCATACAGCTAATCAGAATATTACAGATTTTAAAATGATCATAACCATACCTTATGAAAAGAGTGAGATTAGATTACATGGAGATGCAATGATTAACAAATTTAGAGTCCAAGTTATGAAAGCATTGGGGCTTATGACGGTATAGAAGACTTTTGATTGTCCAAGATTTTAAAATTACCTTGACCTAACTTCAGTGCAAGGAGAAGGAGAATGGATAATAGAAATAAGGAGAATGCTACCTTAACCAACAGTTCATGTATGACAGCAATCCCTTCAAAAGTTTTGGACTTTAATGGCCATACAGAATATTAGTCTTTTAATGAAAATTTAACAAAGATTTTAAAATAACCTTGATCTTGCATCAGGTACAGAGAATATGAGAATGTCTGAATATAAAAGGGCAATTGTTCCTGATTCTAGGGACTAAGTATAAGAGATAATTCCCTCAAAGGTGTATGGACTATGACCAGTCTAAACAAAAATGGAATTCATCATTGTCACCTCAGCTTTCTCTGTTGGAATGAGTGATTCCAGTAAACTTGTAAATTTTGCATACAAAATATACTTTGACAATTTTATTTTAGACTGGTTCATTAAAAAACATTGTGTAATTACTGGCACTGCAAATTTGATCTTAAAGCAATCTAATACTGCAGATGTAATACTCCAACTGTCATGCAAGTTAATTATATCTCAGATATTTGGTACCTCAGACATTTTGAGAGCTTGACATCAAAATCACTGTAAATTGTGACAATGTCATCATGTATTTTCAACCTGATTAAAAATGAGATCTACTTATAATATATTTGACCGGCACCAATAAAAGTTCATGTTTAGGTGACTTATTTTTTAGCAACCTATAATTTTTTTCAATAGACAACTATAACATAAACAAAGAAATATCACCTTCCAACATATTAGTCACTGTAGTTGAGTGGAAATATGTCAATCTATCATGCAAAATATCCAGCAGTGATTCCCACTTTATGCTTTTTTAATTTTATTTTTACTATATGCTTTGTTATCTTGAATTAGGAAAGAATTATGTTACTCAAATTTACTGTGTGAATGCACACAAAACACTGCAGAACAAAAATGGTAAACAGCTGTCATTACCTAAGAAATCTGTGATCAAACCCTTAATACACTTCAACTAGCCAACTCGCTTGAGCATAAAATAAAAAGAATTTATTTTTGTTCCAAGTGAGTAATGGAAAAAGTTCATCGATTGGGTGACAATACTGGATTTTTTCACCCACAAGATTCACTCAATATTTATTTTAAAATTTCTGTTCTACCAGAGGTGAAGGAGTGTAGTATTGAACAAATTTTAACAACAATGACTTGCAAATATGGAATTAAAGGTAATTAGTTACAAAAATTTGTGTATTTTGAAGATCAGGTATGTGGCAGCTGTATGAATAGATTTACATAAATTATACGTAACTTTAATAGTTTTTCCAGATGAAGTAGGCCTACAGGCAGCTGTGTGAATAGTCTTTCCAAGTTAAGGTGCACAGTGGCTGTGCGAATAGCCTCGGCCATGAAATAAAGCAATGCATTGTTGATGTTTTTCACTCTCATAAATATTATAGTTGTAATTTGATTGGTGAATCAAAAGGTCAACAGAAGATGACCTTGTATTGGTGTCTATTAGATCTCCATACTGCCAGAGATATCGATTTTAATCAGATTACATCCATTTTGAAAATGCTCATTTTCTTGCTGTTATTTTTATTTATGGTAACTCTTGTTCTACTGCTGATATGAGTACCCCAAAATACCGGTAGGCCCCTTTTAACTTGATTGCTGCACCAGTATTTGGACTCGTTTATAATACATCTTTTGATCAGATGAATATGGACAGTAACAAAAAATATGATAAAAACAGATAAAAAGAAAGAAAAAATGAATATAAAAGCAAATTAACTGAATATAATAAATGAAGAGAGATTAAAAAGGAATTATTCTTCCAATAATATCACTGTGCATGATTTTATACTTTTAATAAAATAGCTGTTCATGATTTTACATTGCAAAATGGTTCAGCCCAAAAGGCATCGACTGTCTTATCTAAACACTTTAAAAGTTCATGTGAAAAAATTGCAGAGCATAAATGTGATTTTATTTTTGATTATGAATTCATCAAAAGTGAATAAAATATAATTTTAAATTCATGTACAATCACCAAAAAAAATGGGGTTTTGTTATTATTATTATTATTATTATTATTATTATTATTATTATTATTATTATTATTATTATTATTATCATCATCTTCATCACAAAGGAGATCAGAACAATATTTAAATATGTATGCCTAAAAAGTATTTGTGTTAAAAAAAGAAGACCAAAACCCACTTTGGGGATGATTGTAAATGAATGTAAAGTTATATTTATATTCCAATTTGATGAATTCATCTTTTAAAAAAAAAATATTTTAAAAATCAGATTAATGCACTGCAATTTTGTGTTCACGTGAACTTCTAAAATGTATTATTATAAATTATTATACAATACTCAGAATATGTTTGATCCTTGTTCTATGTTATTAAACAAAGCTAGACCTCACTTGATCCTCGTTCTATGTTGTTAAACAAAGCTAGACCATGATTCGCTTTTATTGTATATTCGTAAAATGGACAGACTTGTGGAGCCTCGTTTTCGCTACGGAAGTAATCAATCAAGATGGTTGCCCTTTGAGGATACACTTAGTATTGCTTGAAATGTTTGCTTGATACAAGTTTAACTTTTCCAAAAATCATGTCTCGTGCAATGATTCCAAGCCAACAAAAGTTGGCTGAAAAGCTGACAATACTAAATGATCGCGGGCAAGGCATGCTGACCAGAATTTACAACATTAAAAAGGTAGACAACACATATTCATCACATATCAAACATAGCGCGTAACTCCTCGGAGGTTTTATTGAAATGGTGTGAATACTTGGAGTGATGTATATTCATTTACTGAGAAAGTAGGTCAGAGATGTATATGGCATATGGAAAAAAGAAAAGAATCTACTAATGTACAGAGCGTGTCAAAAGAAACGATCTTCCTGATCGAAAAAGTTTGACTTACAGTCATATTTAGTAAGCACTGAGGAACTGATATCAAATCAAGTAAATTTATTTTAAGTCGGCGATATATTAACAGATAACATAAACCCTATATAGCTTTTTGTACCAACTGTAACTTAAACACGTAAAATTAAAACGTATAGCACAGGAGTCGCGCTACCAGGCGAAGTGGGCGATTAAGTCGCCGATACAATGTAAACTTCGCTCTTTTCTATTAGGAAAGCGAAAACGACTTCGCCCTGTCATTTTGTTTAGCTCTACACCAAGTGACAGTAGTTTATGGCTTTTGAGATGCTCCCTGAACCCAGCGAACGAGTTAGTGTTAAAAACAAGGCGAAATGGATTACATGTTGTCTTAGCAGGTGTTCATATCAATTGCGCCGACAAACCAAACTCTTGCACATTCACAGGCATGTGTTGACCATTAACTCTTTTCCCCCACAAGGTATTGGTGCCTGATTTCCGCAAGTTATCATTTGATGATGAAAACTTGACTTTTGTTTCGAATCTAAATCATCCATATGTAAATAACAATTTGTTTTAAGAATAGAATTGGTGAAAGCACTATCTAAATGGATATCTGGAAGATTTGAACTACCGTGCTTGCATTATTTTCTTCATAAAATCAGTTTTAAACTGTAAGTGAACCTGCCAAGAGGTAATAATGGCAGACATCGCTGCGTCTTGGAAGTACGTCTTCATTAGACTGTCTGTTTTCGTAATTCACTGGGAACATAAATTAAGGAAATTATACAATTAGTAGAAAGTAAAGTGTAACTATTATGTGATAAAGGATTTAGCCTAAAAATAAAAATGTGTTGGTACTAGAAGCGTGTGGTCATATGAAGAAAATGCCAGTTTCTAAAAATAGATGCATCTACATGGCATGCATCATGACATATTTTCATATTTGTACTTGGTTGTGTGCTGCAATTCAGTTACTTCATTGCTTCAGTTCATCATCAATGAATAGCAAAAGTAGTGTTTCAACTAGATTACATCATTGTAATTATATATAGGTATAAATAGTTAATCAAATGCCACTATAACAAACAATTTAATTTTTATACTTTTAAAAACTTCACCAAAAATTGAGTCAAAGATTCACATTTAATTGGCACCAACTCCCTCAACATGCAGTTGTAAAATTGAGATTGCTCATTAGTGACCAATGTGGCTTAAATGGATAAACGCTATGATGTTAAAGACACATGTGCATCAGCTCTCATGTACATATTTTAGAGCTTGTTTCAAACTAGTTTAGAAATGTTGTAGACTATCATTTTCATGTAAAAAAACTAACAAAAATTAAATTTGTTGCTTAAGTATTTTTACCCATTTGTAATTAAAATACTGTAATCAAAGTACTCCTGTCAGTTAAAAGTAATTACAATGTATATAGTTAATGCTATGCTTTTTTGAAGTCATATGGCCAAAATACATTGCATATTTCTCTCCATCTAAACTACACTGCATATGAGTGTGATACATTCATACACTTACAAAATATGTTCATAATACACATACAACATAGAGAATTTTCTACTTGAAGATAAAGTATTGCTTAAAACCAGTGTTAAATCCAAATATGCATCATGAGAATTACAGGACAAAGTTCAAGTAAGAGAACCAGACCACACGCACACACACACACATTATATGTCGGCGCAATTGATATAAATACATGCTAAGGCAACATGCAATCCATTTCGCCGGGAGCTTAACACTGCTTGGCTGGGTTGAGGGTGCATCTCAAAAGCCATACACTACAGGCACTCGTGTAGATCTTTAAAAAAATGACAGGGCGAAGTCGTTTTTGTTTTCCTAATATAAGAAGGCGAAGTTTACATTTTTTTCGGTGACTTAGTCGCCCACTTCGCCAGGCAGCGTGACCCCTGCTTTACTGATTAATTAGTAAGCATATGGATGAAACTATTTAAGTTATATTTATGAAGGAATATTTTTTATTTATATCTTTTCAAAAGAGGTGAAAATGGAAGATAAAGATTGTTCCGTTTTTTACTTGGATAGACAGAAAAGAGAAATTAGAAATTAATAGAGCAGCACCTGCTTAAGTTAAGGTTTACTGACCAAACTATATTTCTCTTGCTCAGAGTAAACTATGTAAGCATAATAACAAATCATGAATAAAATGCAGCTTTCATTCCTCACCACAATTTAATAAGGACAACAATTGCAACTACAACTACTGGTTACTACTATAAAAAAAATATATTACAACACACACAAACCCTCCCCCCCCTCCCCCCCCCCCTGTCGATCTCAACCAAAATTTAGCAATATGGAAAACTTACCATCCAATCCAGCAATTTCCACCCAAGGGTATAACGTCTTCCATTCATTGGTAAATCCCGTCCTTTGTTTCTTGATCTCTTTATTTGTGGAAATCCTGCTGAGGCTATTGGAATTGGAATCAGTGCCACAGTTAGTGACACCAATTCCTGATTTTCGTAACCAGGCCAACATGGGGCTATCCAGGCGCTGGGTAATTTTACATTTCTTGGAAGGTGTTGTGTTAATTTTTCACAAGATATTTTGATGTAATATGTGTAACTGCTTTGGCTGGTAGTGAAAATGACTGAAATATATATAACACTACCAGTAGACTCCATCATCGCTGGCCAATCATGTGACTATGTCTGTGCAGACGAAACCCGCACCAAAGGTTTCTCACCAGCAGTCGCGCAAGTGGATAACTTGCACTTGGTGTCAAAGGATCAGAGGTCAAGGTTACTGCAACTGAAAGAAGAAAACTTGTTGCTGAATAATAACATTGGTTTTAGATGACAGATCTCAAACTTTGTGGCTGGCTCGCACTTCAGGTAAGGTGGAAGGCTGTTGATTTTGGGGTCAAAGGTCAGGGTCACTGACTGAAACAAGAAATATGGTTTCTGCACAATAACATTAGTTTTACATCACAGACCTGGCCCAGATTTTGTGGATGGCTTGCATTTAGGCTAAGGAAAAAGCGTGTTGATTTTGGGGTAAAAATGTAAAAGTTTAAGGTCACTCTGAAAGAAAGAACAGGGTTTCTGCACCAAAAATTCAGTTATCAACATAGAGGACTGTTAAACATGGGGTGTATAATGTGGTGTTCACAGTACTCTTGTTTAAAAAAGGGACAGTTTTAACAGATGACTGAAAAAAATCAAACAACAATATGCAGTTGTTTACTTTTGTTAATATAGCTAACCTGATTACATTTTTCAGGCTATTACAGCAGTTTTTCCTTGTTGTTTTATAAACCCCTTGGACTTCCATTTTTTTGACATAAAGCTTGTTGGCACAATTGAGTATGAACCACTTGAGGTAGACAAATGAAATTTAGCATGCTTATTTTTTATTTGTATATAGATGACTTAGATTTTCATGGAATTATAGCGATATTTAACATTTTTATACTTTTTGGGACTTGGACCGTTTAGTGTGCATGTCAGCAGTGGGGCCATACATATTGTAGTAGTTGTTAGTAGAGTTGTTTGGCAGCCATAACCTGATCTAAATGCTGATACGAATTGATGGAAATGTTGTTCAGAAATGTTACAGATTGATAATAAATTGTTCTTCCAAAATTTGTGGACATTGTTGGCAGTATACTGACTGGTGTATAGTTTCCATTATCAAACATACTATTTTTTAGGTGTAATGATACAACATGTGCCAGCTTAAGATTAACTGGAAATACTGATGTTGCTTGAGACTTTTTTTATAAATAAAACTATCCTCTGCACCATCCTGAAATCTGTGTGCTAAAGTCCTTGTTTTCTGGGATTAGATAGCGATTGTTTTTTTTGTTTTTTTTTACAAAATAGTTTACTAGATCATATAAAGGTGAAATTCCTCAACAATCACAGAGGGGATGTGTTGGCAATAGGGGGCATTAGAGAACAAATATTAGTGACTGGTTTCATACATTTTTTGTGGAAGACATTAAGTTGATCATGACATGAAGCAATATCATACATCATATTAAATATATCAAACATCAATATCAAACATCATATTAAAAGAAACTGTGTCATATTCTTCTTCATCTTCCTTTATTGAGTTGAATTCACTTTTGAGGGCAAATTGTACAGTTAGATTGCAGTTGGATAATCAGAATTATAGAAAATTTGTAAAAGATTGAAAAGTGTGTGTTATAATCAGTCTTTACATGATGGCTAACTGGATTTATAATAGTATGTGATGGGGTGGGTGGGGGGTTGGAGGGATTCAGTGGACTGAAAGTAAGAAGAAATTAGCATGGATGGAAAAAAAACTAAAATGATCCACTTGCCCAGAACTGAGATTTTAATAAAATCTCAAAAAATTAATAACTTTTCCTTTTTATTTTATACAACCATTCATGGCAAGTTGCAGCAAATTGTTACTTTCTGAGCAGAATTTTCAGCTTTTCCCAAGCTACTAGAGAATGGATTTTTCCTCCCCAGCATAGGTAGTGTCAAATTTATTTTCTGTCTTCACCATGTATGTTAAGAAAAATAATTTTGCTGTAGATAAATACATATGTTCATTTTCTTATATACTATGTATACATATATTTACTTTACAAAACAATAATAATGCATCTTTTATATATCTTTTCCCATATTTGAAGATGTGTGTAAGTATACTGTTGTTGAATGTTGTGTAAATGTGTTTCTTTCCAGATTGAGCATTCCCCAAATTATCATGACTGACAAAATTTGAGAATTATTTGTTATTTTTAAAAGCATTTTGTTTCATTGAAATTGGTGTCTTTCATGTACAAAATTTGAGAACTATATTTTTATTTTGAAAAGCATTTCATTTTTGTGTCAGGGCTTGTCTGAATATACAGTATGTCGCAATAAAAATTTAGTTTGTTCTGTTTAAATACTACAGCTTTGTGTTGCTTAAATATTCACAGTCGTGTTTGTGTTTTTAAACTGTGAGTCAATGGGAAAGAAAATTGAGGTAAGATTGAAACTGGCCCATACAACTGCATTAGCAGTATGCAGAAAGAGTCAGTGTTAATCGACCTTTAGCTGCCTTGATATCTATGGTGGCCCCTCACTATAACAAACCGATCCATCACATATTTTCATCCATTTGGTTTTTGCAAGATAACTTGACTGGAAATCGGTGGATTTTAATGGGATGCAGCCTTATATTGTTAAGAACTCAAAAGTGTTCGATTTTTAATCTTTGTCATTATGTATAATAGTTATAGACCTGATTGCCCATCCCCCTAACATTAGTTTCAACATCTTAACTTTCCCAAGGATGGTTGGATTTCAACCAAATTTGGCACATGTTTCTATATTGATGAGACTTTCATTGGGTTTTGCTTTCCAGCATTCCATGACATCATTTACAGGAGTTATGCCCCATGATTGCCAGTACTCCTGATTTAGATTTCCACAGCATAATGTTACCAAGGTTTTTTTGGATTTAAACCAAATTTGTTATTTGGCTTTATAGTGATAAGACCTTGAATGAGTTTAATGTCCAATTCCATGACAGGAGTTATGCTGCCTGATTGTCTCCTCCTGACTTTTACTTTACCAAGAATTGTTGGATTTCAACCAAATTTGTCATGCACCTATATAGTGACAAGACCTTGAATGAGTTTAATTTACAGGGTTTCACATTATCATTTGGTAGAATTATAGCCAGTGATTGGTCAATTTATTAGAAATATGGCCTATAATTGCCCAATTTGTAGAATTATGGCCCATGATTGCCCATTTTGTAGAATTATGGCCCATGATTGCCCCTTTTTTTTGTAGAATTATATCCCATGATTGATCGTTCCTTTGCTTAATGCTGTGTTGAACATATTGTAGTGAGAGGGGCCCATTGTGATGCATCTATCACTAATACCTCTAGTTAATCAGCATTTTTTTTCATATTCCCCCACTTTCTCAGAAGTTTTTTCTTTTCAAATTAATAAAAGTTTGATTCTTGCTAAATTGTTAATTTCTGCATGTTCCTTTGTTACAAATTTAGTTCCTTGCAAAATTTAATACAACTTAGAATATATGTTACAGTGTTGGATGTGAGTGACTTCAAGGCAAAATTCTGTACACAACAGCACAAGCACCTAACTTTTCAGTTGCTAAATATGATGTTTTGATTTAAATGAATCTCCATCTGAAAGCTTTAATTGCCATTAGCGATTTTGGCTATTGCTAGCACCAACACAGATTTCATTTGTACCACTCTATAACCAGTATGTATTATCCACCATTATTTTTGTCCATTTGCATGTCACACTATTTATACAGTATGCTCAGTAAAACCTTTAGAATTCAAAGACAAATGGACATTTGTGAGAAGTAGTTTTATTTTTCCTGTGTTAGTAAAAACTTTCAGATTTTCTCAAATTTTGAATTTTCAAAAAATGTAGATGCTAGGTCTTGTACAAAGCTTGTAGACAAAACTTAGCGGTGTACTGTAGGATGATAAATATTAGAATACCGTCTATACTTGCGTATAAGCATTCCAACTGCAAACTTCATAGACCCAAATCTGTCATCGCATAATGCGCCGGCAGATTTGGGTCTATGCAGTTTGTAAGGACTAATCAGTAGAACAAACAACATAGACCCTTACCTGCCAGCGCATTATGCAATGGCAGATCAGGGTCTATGTTGTTTGCATTTAGACCCGGTTTATACACAAGTATATACGGTATGTCCTTTTTATTTTTTTGTTAAAAAAATTGTGCACTGTTCCTCACATCTCACCCCTCTCTTCATTTGTACAATAGTACTGTTTCATTAAGCTATCATATTTCATTGATTTAGTGTATTAAAATGTGCAGATCTTTAGATTGTTTTCTTTTTTGCCACATTTGAACTATGTGATATGCATATTTGGTTGCCAATGATAGATTTGGAGTGTTTTAGACAAAATATAGAGCTCTTTAAATACATTTTTTGTATGAATATTTTATGAATAACTTCAAATAAATTGTTAAAATTTGAAACAGTAGAACCCTTGAATGAAAATTGAAACAGAATAATCATATTTTTAAGTTGTCCAATTTTACTATAGTCCTGATCTGTGAATTCATTTATTTTCCTACATGTATGTATCAATTTTCATGGATTTGTGAAAAAATGTCATTTTCGTTGTTACATGTACTTAAATTCATGGAATGGAGAAGTAATCCTATTTTTTTATACTGATTGTTGTTCATCAGGTCTTGAAACTGGTGGTGTGTTTTAACCATAAAATTCATTAAGATTGGTTCCCCATGAAAAATAGTAAATTCAATGTAGGATGATGTTGTCCATATAATTTAAAATAAAATATTTTTATTATGAAGTTTTTGATTATATATTTTGAGTGTTGACTGTTTGCAATAAGACTTGAGTTTTTTTATGCCTGTGATAGCAAGCAAGACATAGGACACAAGAGCCAGATTTCACCAATATGTCAAACAAGTTTAGGTCCAGACTTAAGACATTTGGTTTGTTGATATTAAATCAGACTAATATTTTATCCAATCAAGTATTTTACCAACATAACTTAAATCGGGACTTAAATTTAAGTCTCATACCCAGCCATTAGACCCATATTTGACAGATATAAATCTTAAAGTTAAGTCTAGATTTAAAGCATTGCATTGGTAAGTTTTAAATCATACTTAAATGATGTCAGCCAATCAATTTACTGGATTTTAGACTTAGTTTGACGGTCCATACTTAAGTTCTGTTTGTAAAATCCAAACCTGATTGGATGAATTCAAGTATGACTGGATTCTAGACTTAGTTATCAGTCCATGCTTAAGTTCTGTCTGTGAAACCCAAACCTGATTGGATGAATTAAAGTATGATTGGATTCTAGACTTAAGTTTAAGTGTCAGCTAAGTTCTCTTGGTGAAATCTATGCCAGGTCTTGTGTTCTGCAGCATTTGACTAAGTTCTCTTGGTGAAATCTATGCCATGTTTAGTGTTCTGCAGCGTTTGACTAAGTTCTCCAGGTGAAATCTATGCCAGGTCTTGTGTTGTGCAGTGTTTATTGTGCTGTCTCAGCCTTGGTTTTGCAGCTGAAACATTTTTTTTGTTTTTTTTGTTTTCAAGACTATTATACCATCATCATGCTCCAGAACAGGAACAAATATCTTGTAATTTGCACAATTTCTGTGATGGATTTTTTTGTTGTTTGTCTTTTGCAGATGGCGAGACATAGGTATAACTTTCAGGAGTCTCTCCAGGATTATCTGAAAGCTTGTAGCATGGAGCCATTCTACAAACATGGTCCATGACCACTTTTGTTCAAAACATTTGTTTTTACAAGTATGTTATTTGAAAAATTATTTTAAACCCATAGAATTTCAGTTAATTTTTATATAAGCAACTCATTAAATGTTTTTTTTTTTTCTAATTATAAATCAACGAGCAGAAAACAAGGCAGAAAAGCAAAATCAAAAATCAGTCTTGTGTTTGAAAGTTTTAATTTTAATCTCCTGTTTCTTGTAACAGATATGATGGTCTGTTGTCCATTGTCCATCTGTCCATTAGCACAAGTTTGTTATTGCTACTCCTCTTAAAATACTTGGTGGATCCCCTGGAAACTTTGCACACACATGGTCTAGTTGGTCCTAAATGAAACTGGTGCTGTTTGGGCATCCAGTATGGCCACCACAGCAGCCAGCTTGAAAATCTTGTAATTGCAACTCCTCCTGAATGGATGGTCTTATCAACATGGGGTTTTCACTAAAAGACTTCCTATGATGTCTAGTTGGTACTAAATCAAAATGGTGCCAATCTGATATCCAATATGGCCACCATAGCACTCATCTTGAAAATCTGTTATCATTACTCCTCCAAAACGGAAAGTCATATCAGCATGGGGTTTCCATCAGAAGACTTCTTATGATGTCTTGTTGATCCTAAGTGAAATTGGTGCCAATTTGACATCCACAATATCCATCATAGCAGCTAATTTGAAAATCTTGTGATCACTGAAGAATGGTTTCAACACTCATCAGTTAAAAGGATGGTCTTATCTAGTTTGAAAATTGTTTTTGTACATAATAGCTGTAGATCAGTTTCAATGCTCAGAGAGCATCATGTGTGAGCTTGCATAATCTGTTTTAAGTAAGAAAAAGTGTTGCAAATGTTTGGAGTGTTTTTAATCATCTACCAATACATTTTTGTCAGATTTAAACTAAAACTATTTCCATGACAAGCCATGGCAAATCCCCATACTTTTTGTCAAGCCCATGCTAGTGAGAAGCAAGACCTAGCAGTCAGTTTACTGAGAGTATTGTCGTCATCCACAGTTATGCTTTTGGTTAAAGTATTTTATTTAAATAAATTTTTCAAACCTCTCGATTGATTCTCATCATACTTGGCATTCCATGGCATGTTCACTTGCCTCTTTTATATGCTTATATTTCCTAAACCCCTTGATAGATTTTATTCATACTCAGGATGAATCATTATGAATCTAAGATGATTCAATCAGCAACATGCTCACTCAACCTTTTGACCTTGGGGTCAAGGTCACATATTTTACAGCATTGCTTTAAGTGTGGGGTTGACAAATGCAGGTCCTGGCTTCTTGTGATTACATATTACCTCCTTTCTATTTACCCTCAGACCCTGACACCTCTCCATATATGTAGCAGGTTATTTGAATTTCCAACCAGCAGTTTTGGAGGAGATATAGTTACGGACAGACCGAGTATCAAAATATTCCTCCACTAAAGCATTGGGATCAATCATGCATTTCTCTTTGATTTTAATCATGGCTTGGTTTGCAGGTGATACATGCATGTAGCATTCTGTGGAACCCTTGTTTCTAAAGTTTGGGATCGGCCAGCTGTACTGGAACTATGATGAGTATATGTATCATTTGTTCAAGAATATAAAATTTTTCTGTCTCATTGGTTCAAGAATATTCATTTTTATTACCTAATTCCAGCTTTATTTGTAGTGAAGCATTTACTTCTTATTCACAGGGTTTTTCAATCTCTTTCCCTTTAAACATAATTAGGACCCCATATCAAGATATGAGAGTCCGATAGTAATCAACTGTTATGTCTATCAATCCATTCACACTTCTTGCAGCCACCAAAGCACTGCAACCCTTACACATAATTGGATGCCATTTTGTAGGTGAATTGCCTATTACACATAGATATGACTTTAAAGGTTTCATCGTTTCATGCCCAGTTTTGATGGAGTTATTGTGCTTTTTCCATCATTTTTAAATCTCCACTACAGAAGATCCTTGCAACCTGCATAGCTCACAAACCTTTCAACATATTCTGATACATTTTGGTGTGTACGTTGTCTCATAGACCTAGATGTGCCTTTCATGGGTTTTGTCTCCTCAATTCAATTTTGCATAGTGTCATCATCCATGACAATTAACTTCATATCTTCACATGAGATATTACTTGCAACCATCACAGCTCAAGAACTGTTTAACATATCTTGATGCAAATTGGTGTGTACATTTTCTCATTGACTTACATGTGCCTTTTATGGGTTTAATCTTGTCTACACTGTTTTGGCAAGAGTTATTCCCCTTTTTGAGCAAATTCTTGTCTTTGCATGGAAACTTGAAATGTTGCTTGCAATCAGAATATCTCCAAAACCATTCAACATAATTTGATCAAATTTGGTAAGAAATTTGTCTCTTTGACCAAGATGTGCCTTTTATGGGTCTTGTCTTGTCCACAGAGTTATGGCCATTGTTGATCAATTTCATATCTTTTGTATGGGCTATTGCTTTTATTGATGAGACCTTGAAGGAGTTGGATTTCATGGATACCACATCATCATTTAGAGAAGTCATGGACCCTGAGTGTAGTCATACATGACGGAAAATGTACTTATGAACATTGCCAGTGCAGTAGTGCTCAAGTGACTGGCTTTTAGAATTATTCACAAAATGAATAAGCTGGATTGCAAGCATTCTGGTGAAACCGATGTGTTTACCAACTGATGGTGGTTTTTGTTTTGAAGTAAGCCTTAGCTAAAATAGGTAAGAAAACATTTATTATACAGCTATGTAGTGAACACACCAAACTATTTGTCCTACATTGCTATGAACAACTGGGTTTTCTTTTGCCCTCAGTCTGTGGTCCCAGGCAATAGAACACCTGGTTGTCCACAGCACCTTGAGACAAATAGTGTTTTCTATTTCCTGCATAGCCATGAAAAACCTATATAATTACAGAAGATATGTTCATAGTTAATCTCTGAATATTTTGTATTGACTAATGTGGTATTTCCCATTTACCTGTTCAGATCTAATACTCTGAGATTTTATCAGTGGTGTTAGTGTTTGGGAGCGAATAGTAGCATTCAAATTATTAGAACTATTATGCTCAGTTTTTTATATGTAAAAAAATATCTTTATTTTACTGATTATTATGACTGTCAGTTATTGAATTAATATCAATATGAGAAAAGAAAATCTGTGTGTACAGTGCCATTGTCTTGCATAATACATAGGTTGTTCAAAGCATTTTGTAAAGAGCTTTATAATGGTATCTGCATAATCTGATATTGCAGATGTTGGGAGCCTCAGAGAGCAAGCCAGCCTTCCTGTCAGACAAAAGCCTTGAGCCAGTTCTGAAGGTTCTCCAGCGCAAATTTCCGCAAGTTGACTCCAGATCTGGTAATGTAAGTAGGAATTCAACAGGACTTTTGCAAATTCTCAACAAAGAAAAAAACACCATATTAAATATATAGGAAGGTTGACTATTTTCACAATTCCATTACTTTAGTTTATAGTTCGCCTGACCATAAGGACAAGTGAGTTAATGGTCCTAAGTCTGTTGTTCATCATAGGTCATGCATCATGTGTCCATCAACAATTGCTTGTTACTACTCTGCAGGCCATATTTCTGATCCAATTTTGATAAAACTTGGTATATAGGCTTATATCGTCAAAATATCCAGTGAGCTTTATCATGAGTGAGATCTGCACATATTAAGGAGATAATCTTGCCTCAGATTGACTGAGTTTTTTTACCACTCAACATATGGTATTTCTTGCCCAATTTTAAGCTAATATTGTTAAGATGTTCAATGATTTTTTTATCAGGAATAAGATCTTTGCTTATTTATGAAGTGATCTTGCATCTGATTGGCTAACTTTTAATAGGGTTTTGATCAAACTTGGTAAATAGGCTTATACGATCAAGATCTTTGTTAAGTATGATTATGAACAAGATCCATGCATATTAATGACATCATCTTACATCTGAAGGCCAAGTGAGCTTATGGTATGGTCCTTCATCTGTCATGCATCAGTGTCTTCTGTCATCCATCATGGTTCTTACAACCATGAAAAATCCTTGAATTTGAAGGGTTGCATTGAAAACTCCTTGAATTTTGAAAAAGTTGGTTTTATCCTTGAAAAGTCCTTGAATTTGATGAAAATCTCTCTTGAATTTTTCCCAGAACTCCTTGAATTTATCTGAGGGAGCACAAAACATTAAAATTGAATAAAATATTTCACTTGTTAAATTCAGAATTGTTGTTGTTTACATATTTTCCAAAAATAATGAATAAATAAATCAATAAAATAGAATAAAGTTGAGTAGGTAAAATATGTAGTTACCAGATGGAGTAGCACCCCTTTGCTGTAGTGGCACACTAATTATTTTTTCTTTTGCTTTTGTACCCATTTATTCATTGATAAACAAAGTAACATATAGAAAAAGTTCAATTTCCGTAAATAACAAATACTCCTTGAAACCTTGTGGAAGTCCTTGAAAACTGAAAAAACTCTCTCTGGGGCTGTATGAACCATGTCCATCCATCAACAATTGGTATTTACCAGTCTGGAGGCCATATTTTTCAGATCCAATTTTGATCAAACTTGGAATGTGGGCATATAAGATAAAGATCTCTGACAAGTTGATAATGAATAAAATTTATAAGTATTAATGAAGTCATCTTGCATCTGATTGACTGAGCATGGTACAATTCTGGAGGCCATATTTGTGATCTGATTTTGATAATACTTGGAATATTATGCTTATATCATCAAGATCTTGGATGAATCTAATAAAAAGTGAGATCCGCACATATTAATGAGATGATTTTGCATCAGATTGGTTGAACTTGTTTCTGCCCTGGATACAGTATTTTTGATCTGATTTTGATAAAAATTGCAATATAGGCTACTATAAAAGATCTCCGACAAGTTTGATAATGAGGGAGAACTATGCATATCTTTCAGGTGACTTTGCGTCTAATTGGTTTGGCTTAGGAGGCCTTATTGCTGATCTAATTTTGATCAAAGTTGGAATATTTTCTTATATCATCAGGACCTCAAATGGGTTCAATAAATGAGCAAGATTGACACATAATAATGAGATCTTGCATCTGATTGATTGAGCTTCTCATCCACTCTATCGACTTAATTTCTGATCAGATTTTGATCAGACTTGGAATAATTGCTTATTTCCGCAAGATCTCTCACAGGTTTGATAATGGGTGAGATCCATGCATATTAATGAAGTGATCTTGCACCTGATTGATTGAGCTTCTTACCACTCTAGAGACTGTATATTTTTATTCATTTGATCAAACCTGATAAATAGACTTCTGTTATCAAGATTATGGATGAGTACAGTTATGAGTGACATCCACACAAATTATTGAGGTGATTTTGAACTTGTCAAAACTCTAATGACTTTATTTCTGATCCAGTTTTGATCAGAATTGATGTCAAATACCATAATAATGACAAGTCCATACTTGATGATACAGTACAGCTCACGTGATTTTTCAGAACCCCACGCATCGCGGTGGGGGACTTAATCCTCTCCACTCTAGCTCCACGATAACACTCCGCGGTGGAGGCATAAATACCTACAAATCACCGGATACCATTTGAAGAATCAGTCATCTTTATTTTGATCATATTAGGACAATAAAAAAATAATTTCAGAGGCTTGTATATTCAGTACACATTACTTTTTATAAACGGTTGATCAACTTCTTTTGCAATGAGTTTATGATTTTAATTTATTTCAAAGAAATATGAACTAACTTATGCACTGACTTGACGAGAAGCACACATTGCTGAGCTTCTCAAGCAGAATAAATTTATCATTTTGTTCCAAAGGAAAGTAATTCTCTGAGATATGGACAATTAAAATCCAAATTGACATCCGCTTCTGCTTACCCCCCCCCCCAACAAACCTAAAACACTGAATTTACACTGAAATGCAAACTGCGTGCTTAGTCTTTTTAGCAGTAATAGCAGAGTCACAAGGCTGAATATTATGACTGCATGTGTACTGTAAGGGACTGACCATTTAATATATGGGGTTTATATGTTGTTGTTTTTTTATCGACTGGGATATTTTTTGTTCTTTCATCACAATATTTATTTATTTTAAGTGAAATATAGAACGGATTAACGTCTGCTACAAAAATCAGAAAAGGACAATTGTTTTCATGCATTTACCCCTGCCCCCCCCCCCGGAAAATTCAATTGTCTCTCCCTAATAAAGACTTGACTTCAGCGGATGTTCTACAGCAATAAAAAAAAAAAAGTGACCATTGTGAACACTGTTGTAAAATATTAACAAGGGTTTGCATCAAAGGATGATGTAAGTTTCAGCTTGGGAAGAGTGTATTTTTATCACACAAAGCCATCTGACTTGGCGCGTTGTACTTTACAGCCGTAATTATGGTCCCTCCATTAACAATGGAAGTTTGATAATTGTTAGTAATTAATCTGAACTCGGCTTATTACCGAAATGAAAAATAATATGGAAAATTCTAAAATCTGAGATGTTCAGAGATTAGAGCATTTTGCATGGATGTATTGTCTCCACGTGTATCCTATTATTTGCTCATTTTTCTACAGTGAAAATATAAAAATAAAATATACTCTTTTAATTATTTTTACGCAGATATTAAAGAATGCAGTTTCCTGTTTGTGACTGTTAGAGCCTTTGGTTATTGAGCGTTTTTCTGTATGTGGTATATTGCTTTACAGCTAGAGAGCTCGAGTTACTGTGGCCCAGTGGATAAAATGTGCGACTCACACACACACACTTGGGTGACTGCAGAGGGAGGGGGCGGGCGTGTTGCCTCGTCCCTGCCATGATTTAAAAAAATATATATATATCCCTTTTATTTTGCCCCCCCCCCCCCCCCCCCCCCCGAAAATTCCTGCGGATGCCAATGAACACACACACGACTTTAGAGCACGTGCTCGGGAGATTCTGTGCAGTGGTGGGAAAATTTCTTTCTTTTTTGCTCCATAACGCTATAATTTCTAGAATGTTATTACTTTTTTACCACTACTGAACATTTCCAGATTTCAGTTTGTGTACGTTATAATCAGTCAGATTTTAGTATTTTAATTCTGATGATTGACTAAAAATGTTGACATGTCAAGCAGCGAAAAAGAAAAATTTTGGTTAACATTAATAAGCATTTTAGCGTTATTTTTTAAATTCGCATTAGTTAAAAACTCTTCAAAACATAAGCAGAATCACGAAAAACTTTAATGGCAGGAACATCTTTTTGGCTTAGTGTGAATGAGGCGCCACTAATTGAAGAAAGCTAGCCAATCATGGAATACTTAAACTATTACTGAAGCATGTACACAAAAAAAAAATGGTTTTTAATAGTAATAGATTACAATGACTTGCGCAGTAGTGCTTTGGATTCCATATTTTATGAGAGAGAGAGAGAGGTGGGGAGGGGTCTTTTATTGATCATTTTTCTGTATTTTGCATAGTATGTGATAGAGAGAGAGAGAGAGGGGGGAGGGGAACTTTACTAAGAAGAGTTAATAATCTAAAATTATTCATCTTATTTTTCTGTATTATGCATATTATGCAATAGGAAAACGTACAGAAAAGAAAAAGTTAAACATTAATTCCATCTGATGCGCAAGTTTGTCAAATCAATGGCAAAGAAAACAAACCCACAGAAGCGCTGGTGTTGTACTTTTAGGTTAACTGTTAGCACATGAAATTAACACGTCAATATCAGCAGTGTTGATGTCTTCTCTTGTGCTAGGTTACTTGCACGTGTCAAATACATGTATCTAGGATGACCTTTTGCGACCATTTGTGATTTTAAAAAATCCGCTACTTTGGTAATTAATGCAAATTAGTACAGTTTAAAATAAAATATGGATGTGAAATCTTAATAATGCTTTATTTAAGCGATTGGATGTCAGAAAAAATTGTTCAATATGTGGATAAGTACTTATGCATGGAGTAACCATCGGAACTTGTGCAATTTTGTTTCACTTCAGTCAGGTATGACTGCAGCTTTGTTATTAATTTGTTCAATGTTTATCTTTCTTTTCATTGCAGGTAGTACAATATCACTGACTTTCATATGATCATTAAAATTTTGTATTGCGTTTACATTGTACTGCCTCCAGATGCGAAACAACTGCCGCAGCCACAGGCACTCGTTTCTGTTAGTGAAAAAGGAAAACTATTGACAACAGCTACTCCCCTTCGATAACAAATTGACAAATTTACACAAGGTGACAAACTTGTGCTGTTTGAAATCTGCCCCCTTGCCGATTCTGTGCTAATTGTATTTATCCTGTCAGCACATTCAGTCACTGATTACATATATCAACATAAAAGAGACATTCCAAACATGTTCCACGTGTACGATTTAAGTACTTTACAGATCATTTAATAACCACTTTGCGCGAAGTTTCTCTGTTGCTTTGTATCTCTCTATACTTGGATCGAGTTTGGATGCCAATACTTCTATTGTGTCACGCAGAGAATAAGTAACATTAACTTCTGATTGGTCATTATTCTTTACCCTGGACTGGAACAAACAGTAACCACCAATCAAAATTGAATGTAACATATTTCACTGTGTGACACACCGGAAGTGTAGCCTTCATTTTCAATTAAAGTAGACAAGATCTATACGAAGCAACAGAAAAACTTCACGTAAATGTGGTTATTAAATGATGAGTAAAGTACTTCACGATACATAGGAAATAAATCTGGAATGTCTCCTTTATGCTAAACATGCTGATGTGAGAAAATTATTTGCATGGAATGGGCGAAAGGGAGGGGGAAACAGATTTTGAACCTCGTCACCTTGTGTTAATTTGTAGAAGGTGAGTGGGTGTTGTCAATAGTTTTGTCTTTTTTTACTGAAAAAATGAGTGCCTGTGCCTGTGATGGCTGCCTAAAATGAATTCTCAATTTAAAGAAAAAATATTTAAATGACTAATAATTACTCATGACTACTGAAGATTGAAGTTACATATATATATTTTGTATTGATTCTTCACCTCTTGTATCGATATGTGTATCAATATTGCAAAAGTATTGATGCATCGATATATCAATGAATCGGATGGAATTCTTGTGCTTTGACAGGGCAGGAATAGCGATGGTAACCCTCAGATATATTGTTAATAAGAAATTTAGCTCAGACTTGCAAGAAATTATTGTTTCTTGTACAATAAGTAAAGAAAAGTGATTTAAATATTACAAAGAGAGCTATCCAAAAATAGCAATCAGAAAAAAAGTTTGAGAAAATACCTAATCCATAATCAGTGTTCATTCCAAAAATGGAAGAAGTGGGGCCCAAAGTGGGTAATTTAGAAAAAAAGGAGTCACAAATATCCTTATCCGTTTTTGTTTATTAAAAATATATCTTCAAACACAATTTCATTATTAGCCTCCCTGTCATGTGCCTGCCATACAGGGAATTTAATTCCTCATGCGTGATTAACCATCCTTCTCTAGAATTTTGTTTTGAACACTTGAGTCTATATTTGTTTCTTTTTGTATGCTGCTTTGGAAATCTTTGCTGAAAATCTCACCTTCTCTTCATTATGCTTTCTGTCCATGATCATTAAATCATTTCTGCCAGAAAGTGAAAATTATTTGTTTTATGCTTCTTTGGAAAGGCGTGCACTCTATTTAGTAAACAACATGGATACACTCGATTCAGTCAGTCTAAAATCAACCATAATGATCTTTTATTTTTATTTTTATGGGTCTTTGTTATGTGTCCCATGAGCACCAAAGAGGCAACTTTCTTGTACCAAAGATGAAAATAATGGTCGATGGGGCAGTGGCGAAGCCTATAATGAACACTGTATACACGTCCAGAAAACAAGTGTGTAGCAATTCTACTCTATGTCATCCTCTGTATTTTTAGAGTTGGTGATTTTGATATGTAATTTTTGCATTGCTTGAATAGACTTGTTTGTTGGTCAGTTTTTAATAGCATTTTGAGCACTTTATTGGCTTTATCATGCTGATAAAATAGGAGCTAAGTGCCTTTCTGCGGCTTTTGGCTTATGAGTCCAATCATCTGAGATACCATTGTTCCCTTGAATAAAATAGATTTCTTCAGCATGTTGTGATGTATACTTATTTACCTTTACAGCTTGCTCATGTGAACAATATCAAGACCGAAGTTGTGAAGTCCTTGTCCTTGTATTACTACACATTTGTGGACATAATGGATTTCAAGGTAATGAAATATATTGTAACATAACACAGCAAAATGTTTTTGTGACAAAAAGACATAACTGTTGCTTTTCAGTTTGAATCTAACAGGACTCTTGTTAGTGACAGTCCCTTCATTTTTAAATCCAGGTCTATATTTGCATGTATACTGGACAACCAGTTTTAATAAGGTCACCGACTCCCATTTTCAAAATCCTTTTGAGAGCCCTGGTCTAATTTCAACAAGGAATTATAGTTGCAGTCTTGCCATAAAGAACGCAGTGAATGAATTAAGCTGTGCATAAGAAATAGCTAGTCAGCATATAGGTCTGTATACCTACAGGCTAAAATACAGATGTTGTACCAACTGAATCATCCTGCTCCCCCCAAACACACACACACACACACCACAACCAGTTTTGCTGGCAATAGAGTGGAAAAGACAATGGATTGTTTTATCCTTGCTCAACCATATGTCCATCCATCTTGGTTAAGTTTTGCATTTATGTCAGTTTTCAGGCACTTTGGTGTGGCATATGTGTTCCATGAACACATTTTTGTTTTATATTGTGCTCTTATTTTATAATATATAAGTTGTGATTATTATCCATATAATACGGGAAAATATTTTCCTTTTGCTTGCAGGACCATGTAGCAGATCTGTTGACCACCATTGATGCTTGTCAAATACATTTAGATATAGTAAGTACTTCATGATGTTGTTTCTTCTTTGGATACTTTACCCGATCATCATACCTTAGGAGTATGACCATTACCTCGCAAATACAGCCCTACCAAGTTAAATTTTATAAAAAAAGCTAAAAGTTGTCTGCCCACATAGGTAGGAGTCAGACAAGAGGGATCTCCCCTTGGATAGAGGGATTGGTGCCAAATCCTGTCTTGCTAGGAAGCATGCTGTTTTAGAGACCTTGCAAAAATCCTCTATCAAGTGGTATCAAGAAATATCAAGAAGCCTTTGAGCTCCATAGCATTTGGAACTGCAGTTTCTGAAATGGCATTGCAGGTAATTGAGGTCTAAGTGTATGTTACAAACTCTTTAGTTGAACATAATGTTTACCATGGCTACATCAGTCACATGCCACACCTCTGAATTTTTTAAATCCATGTTTTCCAAATTGACAATAGAAGTACATGATATTTTGTTACACATAAATGAAAATTGGTCTAACTTATGGAAAAATATCGACTGCCTTACTGAGAAGGTCTTGTTAGGGTTGGCAGGTCTGATATGGCCACCATTGCAGCCATTTTGAAAATCTTGTTATCAGTCTAGTTGGTCCTAAATAAAAATGGTGCCGATCTGAAGTCCAATATGACCACCACGGCAGTCATCTTTAAAATCTTCTTATCACAACTCGTCCTGAACAGAAAGTTATATTGACATGGGGTTTACACCAAAAATCTTCTTATGATATCTAGTTGGTCCTAAATGAAAATGGTGCCAGTTATACATCCAGGATGGCTGTAGTGAAAATCTTGTTGTCACTACTCCCTCTGAATGGATGATCATCATGACATGGTGTTTTGTCCAAAAGACTTCTAATGATGTCTATTTTGTCCTAATTGAAAATGGTGCCAATATGACATCCAATATATCCACCACATGAGCTAATTTGGGAATCTTGTTATCGCTGAAGAATATCAGAGATGGTTTCAACACTCAGCAGTTAAAAGGAAGAAATGGTCTTATCTTGAATTCCTGGAAATTCTTTTCACCCTGTAGAGTGTCAGTCCCTTCTGAGTGTAGTTACAGGATGATTATCAAAACAGTTTGGACTTGTATCCTAAATTTATGTTTTGTTGTAAAAATTGAAAAATTTTAAGAATATGGGGCCGTGAATCATGCATAATTGTATTATTTTCATTCTTGTATGATATGTTAAGCTTAGAATATGGCATTCTTCAGTTATATATGAAACTTTAACCAAAAGAAAGTTTAATAACATGGTACCAGAAAGCAAGTCATTTAAATCATTACATTATAACTATACATCTCCTAATCATAAAAATAATTTTAATTTTGATATTTAGCCTTGTTAAATTTTCCAGATATAATAAAAATCAGTATATTTGCAACAAATTTCTTGACTTTCTCACTTGCATAGGGCATATTTTATATTATTGTTGGTAATAATGTGAATATAGTTTTTGCCAATTGGTATTTTTTTATCGTCTGCCTATTGAAGTTGATGGGGGATATAGCAGCTGGTTTCATCTGTCTGTCTACCAGTTCATCCATCACACTTCTGTTTCCAGAGCACAACTGCAAAGCCATTCCAGATATCTCTAAGAAACTTTTTATACATTGTAGACTAGTGGCCCAGATGTGCCTTTTGGAATTAACAATTCTTCTTTTTCAATATTTTAATTGTCTTTGTCTGTTTTGTCATCCATCCATCCATTATCCACACTTTACATGTAGTTTTCTTGGCAAAACTACAAAGCCTTTTAAGATATCTACATATTTGACTAGATGTGCTTTTTGCTATTCACAATTAGTCTTCAGTTTCAATATATATAATTTTTTTATCCATTTGTGTGTCCATCCATCCATCCATCATCCTTTTGCTATTCATACTTCTTTAGTTGAAATATTTTGAACATTTTCATCCATTTGTCTATTCATCGATCCTTCTACCATTCACACTTTCATTCAAGAGCAAATTCATGATGCCTATTACTTCCTTGTTTACTTTGTAAATACAAACTTCCTATCTATAAAATCTTGGACAAATCTTTCTCTTCTAGCAGACATTTTGACGATACAGGGGATATAGATAACTCTGTCTTCTTGTTGACTTGCAAACATTTATTGGTGTACAAATTTAGTCATTTAGAGTAACTTGTAACTAACTTATCAATCACAAACTTCTTTACAACTACTGGAGATGACACCTTTATTTTTTCATTTTCAGACCTTGAACTATGACCTTACAAAGCATTACCTTGACCTTGTGACCACTTATGTCTGCATCATGATCTTAGTATCCAAGGTGGATGACAGAAAGGTGGTGCTGTCGCTGTACAATGTGGCACATGAGTTTGTCAACTCTCAGGGGTAAATACTTATTTTTTTTTATTTTCTCATCTGTGAATGGTTAGACATATGTATCAATTTTCTGTCAATGACATCATCAACAGTGTCACAGTATCTTCTATATCAGTCATTATTGTCAACTGAAATTTTGGAAAAATATTGTTGTATGACTATAGTTTGTACCCTGATATGCTAGGAGTTCCTCTAGCAGAAAGGTACATTATAGTAACACCATTCATAGATGAGAAACCAGGTTTCACTGAACACCTTTTATGTTCTAAAACTCAATTCTTGAACTACCGTATATACTTGCATATAATCTGATACCTACTGCAAACTGCATAGAACCAGATCTGCCATCACATAATGTGCCAGCAGATATGGGTCTATGCAGTTTGTAAGGACTAATCAGTAGAACAAACAACATAGACCCTGATCTGCTGGCACATTATGTGACAGCAGATTAGGGTCTATGTTGTTTGCATTTCGACCTGGGTAATACACAAGTATATACGGTAATGTGATTTTTTTTATTTGATTCACTGTCCAGCCCTGTAACAGTGCTGTGTTAGTGGTTTCATAATTTTGACATTGACCTTATTAAGCTATGATCCTAAGCCTGTAGTGTGTCTCATTTATGGTTTTGTTTAGACATCATTTTAATTTTCATAAAATATACCTCACCAAATTAAAGTATATGCATTTTATTATTTTGGCTGGGTAAAGAAAAGTAATTTTTGTCAGATAACTTGCAGCAGATGATGAAACAGTCAAATCCATTTCAAATGAATGCCATTTTCTGCATTTCATTATGAGTACAACTGCTAAAATTTCATTTCAGTTAGTACATCTATCAAATCAAAAATACCATCTCAGTAGAACTTGTGGAAAAGAATCTTGTTACATGAATTCGCATGAACACAGAGAAGAGTTGAAAAGATTTTGAGTAAATCCAGCTGTAATTGTTTTTCAGGGATCCTTCCTTCCCCAGACTGGGTCAGATGATCCTGGATTATGAAAATCCCATGAAGAAGATGGCAGAAGAGTTTGTGCCTCATTCTAGGGTAGGTATCAGATGTGCCATATAATGAAATCCATATTAACAGAATTACTGATGTAGCAGAGTACCAATTTGTGTAAGAATGATTGCATGATCTATGTATTTTCTGTTTCTTCAGATACCCTACCCAATTATAATACATTAGGAGTACATCCTCAACCTCGCAAATCCCGCCCTTCCTAGCTAAAAAAGATGTTATCCACGTCTTTTGGCTTGATTTAGCAACAGAAGCGCAAATAAGTCATCTTCCTGCTAAGGCGAAGGTAAGGGAAGAGTGGTCTCCCCTTGTATATAGGAGGTGGTGTCCAAATCCTGTCAGTGTGCAATGACAGATCTGGGTCTGTGTTATTTACAGTAGGGCATGCAACATACAAAAGCAGATATATTAACAAGATTATAAAGTTATTGAATAAAAGAAAAATATAGTGTCATAGTTTCGGTCATATTAGACCATGTAATGAATACAATCCATGCATTGTCCTGCCATAATAAAGTTCTAAGTTTTTACTAACTAATGATGTCATTGAGGGTTTCTTCCAGATCTTGATACCAGCCATACAATCTCTACACAGTCTATATTTGAAGAAAAATTTGCCTGCAGAACAGCTGAGAGCTATGCAGATCTTAAGTCTGTTGTCCGAACCAGCAAAGATTATGAATGTCCCAAATACTGATCTGGTAAGTTGTTTGTATGTCTCTCTATCCATATCACACTCACACATATAAACAAATAATGCACACCTTCTCCATCGTATTTTAAAATTTTATACATCACATGCTGAGTTGATGTTTCTGTTCATCAGCTTTTCTCTTTTTACATACTTTTAGTCCATTTTTCTTTCCCACTTGTCTGAATTTCTTTCGAATTGTGGGAGAACATGTGTTACAATATAGTCAAAATTGTTCATGTTCGCAAAAGTTGCAAGAAAGGTGGAAATTTCTTTCATCTAATCTGTTGCATGTCCTGCTTATGTGCACATAGAAATTATGTATAGTGTCACAACATGTACGGGGATTTACAAATTTTATAAAAGCCAGCTTGCCATAAAAATTTAATTTGCCTATGGAAAATCTGAGCTTGCCCCAAATATAATATCCCAACATGACATTGACTACAATATGGAAATAACATGATAGATGAAAGAAACTGTGGTCAGTTATGTAATAGAAGAATGCAGTACATATAAATGTTAAATAAAGGTGCTGATATATGTACTGTGGCGAGATTGCAGGGTATAAAACTTGCAGAACATAAAGCATTATGAATGGAACAAGGTCCCTTTCTCCCTCTCTTTCAATTTTATGGACTTGCCTGCTTGCAAGTACCTTGGAAATTTGAGTTTACCAAGCCAAATTTGAGCTAATCACAGGCGTCGGGCAAGTGGATTTGTAAATCCCTGATGTATAATATGAAGCTTTATTCGTTAGACTGATACTGTTGTTTTTGAGTCGTATATAAACAGCTTGTAATAGAAAACTAGATTCATAATAGAAGCAATAACCAATCATAACAGATCAAGACAATCCATATTGGAGTATGGCAGTGATTTGTGGTTGCAAGTATTTTGTTCTCCATTCCAATCATTCATAGAAATTTACTGAAAACAAATTTGGAGATTGAGTGCTGTAAGAAACTATTTGTTTCAGCTGTTAAATGTTGTCCAGAAGATATTGTAATATAAGAATTTGTTATATCAGTGATTTCTCTAGTGATTTGTCAAGGATTTTCACGTAGAGGGGGAAGGGCATTTTTGTAAGGAGGGATTTTTAATTTTAATGGGGGGGGCAGTTTCTATATGAGAACAGGATCTATGGAGAGACTCCTTGTAGTATGTTTCAACAAATATACATGTGATAAATAATGTTTAATGAATTACGATAAAACTTACCATATATACTCGCATATAAGCTGATATCAACTATAAACTGCATAGACCCAGATCTGCCCTCGCATAATGCGCTGGCAGATCTGGGTCTATGCAGTATGTAAGGACTAATCATTAGAACAAACAACATATACCCTGATCTGCTGGTGCATTATGCAACAGCAGATCAGAGTCTATGTTGTTTGCATTTCGACATGGCTTATATGCAAGTATATTTTGTAAGTTGTTATCTTCATTATTGGCACAGCAACAGTGGTGAATGTTATGGCAGTTGCATGTCTTAGTAGAGACACAACTACAGAAAACATGCATAGAGAGCTTACTCATGATGGTTGATCTTGAAGTCAAGCACTGAAATAAACAGATTGAGCATTGTTAATATTACTTAATGTTACATGGTTTGATACAATCACAGTAAATGTACTGCGTAATTTCATGCACTAGCTCATTTTAGCTCTTCAGAAGAGTTTATAGGATGGCCTATTGTCCATCATCCATCTGCTGTGTCCTTCCATCATCTGTTCATCATCCATCATTTAGCACATGTTTTTTATCATAATTCCTCCTAAACTACTTGGAGGATTGCCATGAAACTTGCACACACTTTTATTCCAAGGTCTAGTTGGTTTTAAATGGAAATGGTGGCACTCAGACATCCAGCATGGTTCCCACAGGGGCCATCTTGAAAATATTGTTGCTTCCCCTTCTAAAAAGATGGCTTAAACATGGAGTTTTGAATATGGTGGCTATCTTGGAAATCTTGTTATTGCTCCTGAGTGGATGGTCATATCGAAATGTTGGTTTTCACTAAAAGACTTTTTATGTTAGTCCTAAATACAAATGGCTCTGATCAATGGTGGCTATCTTGAAAATCTTGTTCTCACTACTCCTCTTGATGGGATTGTCATATCAACATGGCGCTTTTCACTAAAACACTTCTCACTATATGTAGTTGGTCTTAAATGAAAATGATGACAATGTGACCTCCCAAAATTTAAACAAATTTGTGTAAGCTACTTCTCTTAAATGGATGGCCATACCAGCATTTAAAAAAAAAACTTCTTTATTGCAATATATAGTTATTCTTATAATAAAATGATGCTGATCTAACCTCCAGAATGGCTGCCTTAATGACCATCCTGAAAATCTTTATATGGCTACTTTTCCTGAATGGATGTTGTTTTTGACATGGGTTTTGTTTGCACTAAAACACTCATTTAGCAACATGTAGTTGGTTCTGAATGAAAATGGTGTTTCAGCTGCACTGGCTTGAGACCATAACACTAACAAGCATGAATGGATTTTTATCAAACTTGTTTTGTGGATATATCTGATGAATATATTGAATGATGCCACTTATATAACTGTGTTTTTTTTGTTGTTGTTGAAAATATTATATATAATAACCAAATTCAGCACCAGGGTATATCTTGACATTTTCTAAGACAAGTTGAAGGGTTTTCTATCCATGATATCAGGTTCAAGGTCATTGGTTATGGCAAAGAATTTTGTCCTGTACTTCATAGGTATCTTGTGAACATGTTACCTCAGACATTTAAGAAAATATTTTTGTTACCAGATTGGTATATTGAAGTTCTCAAGAATATCATAGATAGTTTCAGTACTCAACAGTTAAAAAGAAGAAACCGTCTTGGATTCCTGGAATTTTTTGGGGGCCAGAAGAGCTTCAATCCCTTTGAGGGACTCTTCTTAAAGGGGGGAGGGGGGAGGGGTCATTAAATTTAGAGTGGATTTTTCACAACTGCACATTCTGGAGAAAACACTGGTTATATGACATCTTCAAAACTTCCTTGTTAACATTTTTATGGATATATTTGTTTAGTACTAAATCAGATATGTTCTCATTAAGGGAGGTAACTAGACCATCATTACGGAGAATCTCTGAATTTTTTTGATATTTTTATAGATTCAGTGTGATTACCTGTCACAGGACACAATGGAACGCTGGATTATATGTAAGTAAACAATACCTACCTCACACATATCTTCATTTTGAAAAGTCCAGGATAAAAAGTTCTTAATTACATTAGAAATGTTCCAGTGGATTTTTTGAAATATTGTGCTTTGTGTAAATGAAAATTGTGTGTTCATCTTAGTATATATTCTCATTTTGCTGCTGATTGTTCCTTTTTTTATTGTATCTACAGAAAGACATTGGTTGGAATATTGTACATTCTCTAGAACAGGGGTGTCAAACTCATTTGCTATGGCGGGCCAGATTTGAGATAAATAATAATAAATAATAATAATAAATAATGAGTATGGTGGGCTGTATCCTGCCCATGGGTCTTATGTTTGATACCCTTGCTCTAGAAGGTAAAATGTCTGCAATAGGTAACATTATTAACTTTATTCAAGTCTACCAGCAATCAGACATGTGAAACACAAAAACCTCAGAGTGTTTTCTTCAGATAGGAATCAGAGTGGACAAAAGTTTCCAACTCTACTGAATGTCATTTTGCTGTATTTTCTTTTGTAGAGTGGTTCTCTAAACTACAAATCACTGGCCCTCTGATAATATTAAATTGTACAGTAAAACCTGTCTTGAGAGACCGCCCCTTCTGCCAAACAAAAAGCAGTCTCTCATGACAGGCGGTCTCATAACAGGTTTGTGCAAAAGGACCGGTTTGCAAGGTTGAAATTCAGCACTGTTTAAGAAGGAAAAATACCCACACTCACTGTACATGTATTATATTCTTTATTCATAATTCTTGTTAAATATTGCATGCATTCAACTAAAATATCTTTATCTAACAATAAAAATATACATCTATCATAAAAATCATGAATCACATTTATATTTGAAGATCACATGTTCATGTATTAGTATATGAATTGCAAAATGAACTAAGTAAATATTTATTTATCCTGTCTGTAAGTTAAATTCACATGCCCATGAATTTCAGAGTTATTTCAAAATTGCACAGTTAGCTATGATAACACTTATTTATCCACATCATCACTTTTCTTTAAGAAATCAAACATAATTTTTTGCTTGCATTGTTTACTCAGCTGATTGCTCTGAACATGTATCTCCATCTCTGAGCATACAAGCAAAATTTTAGGATTGCCATGGTGTAAAGCAGTGTTTTAACTCCTTTAAATGTTCCATGACTGAATCATGTGACAGAACCTGAGGCAGAGTTTCACCAACAGATGACTCATTGTCACTGTCACTGTCTGCATTTTCATAGGTGTCTGTTTGACCTCTCAGAAGAATATCCTTCTCCCACTCTGACCCTGAGATAACATTTGAAGTTTGTACACTGTGGTCCATATCTGCAAATTCTTCAAATATCATGTCATTCATAAGTGTTTCAATTGAGGGATGCATGTCTTGTTCACTCTCTGGATTCGTGGCCTGAAAAGCCACACTTGGCAAAACACCTTTGAATGGTGCATGCAGATAGTGCATCCCACACAGACTTAATCCACATAATGGCATCAAGAATGTTCACAGTTTTAGCTACTTTAGCTGCTGTAGAGCACTCGTCCATTTTGAAAAGAATGTGTCTTAACAATTTCTTTAGATAGTTCACTTTTACAGCCTGAATTATCCCTGCGTCACAAGGCTGTAGTTTTGATGTGGTATTTGGGGGTAGAAAGACCAGTTTCACAATTCTGAACTGAACATCTGGGTGTTCACTGCAGTTGTCCACAATTAGCATAATTTTCTGATTTCTTCTCTTCATTTTATTGTTCACTGTTGCAAGCCAGTTACAAAAGATGTCTGATGTCATTCAAGACTTTCTGTTGGATTCGTAGGTGACACCCAAAGATCTTAAATTGAATGACCTAAAACATCTTGGTTACGTGACTTGCCTATAAAGAAGGGGTCAAGTTTTTCTCCTGTTGCAATACATGCTAGTGATAGAGTCAACCTTTCCTTTGCCTTTTTTCCCCTTTGCGAAGATCATCTTTCTGCACATGAGATCTGTCTGGAAGTCCTCTGTAAAAGAGTCCTGTCTCATCAGCATTGAAAATATCACAAAGCTGATATCCTTCAGTGATGGATGGTAGTCTTTTTTTCCAGTCGTCAACTGTCTGTAAATTGACATCGGCTGATTCTCCACTGAGTACGCTAGCTGTAATATTGTACTGATTTTTTAAGCTCTCCAGCCACCCATTTGATGCAGTAAAGTCATCATAACTCAGTTCTGCTGATACAATAATGGCTTTTTCCTGAATCAGTTTTCAACTCACTAGAATGTTTTTACTCCTGCAACACAAAACCAGTCCCATACTCGCTCATTCAGATCCCCATACACTGTCCATCGTGCCTTAACATATTTCCTCTGTGCCTGTGCACCATTCTGCCATTCATTTCTAATGGACTCCTTATCTTTTATAATTGGGTTTTTCCAACTTTCAAGCTGGCTGCTATTCTTTCCTCCAGCGTTAGAATTTTTCTCTTTTTCATTGGAGATTCTGCCATTCTTATTAAGATGTTGATGTTATCAGTGATCAGTTGTAATAAAGACTGTTGCGGTTTTGATTAGGCTTTGGGGAAATGTGGAATATATATATGTACCAATGAATGAAATTAAAAGACATAATTAACTCATCTAGAAACAATAAATTTATTAACAGACAAAAGTCCAAGGCTTAATTTACTGGCGACATAAAGGGATTAACTCGATAAACAAAGGTTGCAACTAGCTGCCTTTGGGTGAACAGATGATGGCTTGGTGTGTGGGTTGTAATCACTGTAACATAAAAAAAAAGGAACAAACAACACAACTCTTTAACAATGACAGTAGTCAATTCTGGAAAATGATGCTCACTTACTAGTATTAATGACAAAGACAAAGAGCTCATTCACCCTCAGGCATTACAGATTATCTCCAAAGACTAATGATGTACTCGACCGCTACATTGAAGCCCTTAAAAAAGATTTATCATTATTACATTATCGGCGGTGTGCAGGTTTTCACAAAAGATAAAGAAACAATACCAATGTTTAAGCTGACTGCGTATGTCCATGACTATTCCCTTTGAAGAAGGAATGGTTAATCCTAACGGGTATTCACATGGCTTCAGCACTCAAATGGCAGTTTGTGACATGTACTTTAGTCTGGTTTACAGCCTATAACAAATGACACTATATGCTTGACCTGTAAATTTGGGAAAACTGGAAGCCAGCCTATTGTTTTGTTTTTTTTAATTATTGAAACAGCCTTTGCTATTTAGCGGTCGTGGATACCAAGGATTAAATAAAGGTTAGTGGTGTTTGTCTCTGTTCCCGCGATATGGTCGTTCACAGCAGTGCTATTTAATCTGCATTTTGCGTGCATACGATCCTAAGCTGTCATGGTTACAAAGGATTAAATCTAGGTCAATGGTGTTGGTCTCTGTTTTTGTGATGGGTCGTTCATAGCAGTGTCAAAACGCATATTTTGCCAAAAAATCATGGTCGCTGGTCGCGTTCACGACAGTGCATTTATATAATAAAATCGTTCCGTGCATTACGATCGTGGTTGAAAATGACAGGTGGTCGCTCATAGCAGAGGTCGCTCATGACAGGTTTTACTGTATTCAAATGTTGGTGTTCAGAACATCAGGAAGCATGACAAAGAAAATTTATGACTAATAGTAGTGGGTTGCTGTGCTATTTTGTACATTCTGAAGATAACCCTGAATACTGGTTGAATAGATCTGTTGTGCTATTTGTACATTCTGAAGATAACTCTGAATACTGGTTGAATAGATCTGTTGTGCAAATTGTCATCCACAACAACCAGTCTATAAAGGACCAGTGAAATTTGTTCATGAAAAACAATTTTTATTGCAATCAAAAAAAATTAGATGGATTACATAATCAACCAGATGTAAATACTTTGCTGTTTTTAGAAATTCACTGAATTCATGTTTGTTACAGAAAGGATCAATTGTATTTGCACACATGCATGTGTAAATACAACAAAACTTTCTTATGACTCATACACAGGAAAGACATCTGTCAGTCAAAGAAAAATTATCCCATCCCTCAACTCCTTTAATTGACAGGTTTCACTATGTATAATTTGATACAGACTTTTCCTGTTTTTAATTAAACCAGAATAACAAAGTTTCCAATTTATTTTCAAGTTGGACTGATGCTGTGTCATCAATATATACAAGAACCACAGCTTTGGGATTTATGGAAGGTGGTGCTGCAATCTGGATACATCATTCAGCTCTGCCGAGATGAAGTCCTACATATCCATAGCTACATTGTCAGCTTCTTTGAGAGCCATAAAGGGTAGGAATCCATGAGGAAATGTTCTCATCTTTTTTATCTAAAAGTTTTCAAAGATTACCTCGGAGTTTGTGTGATATTTACAGTGGAACAACTTAAACATCTTAATTGGAACTGTAAACTTTTTTGAAACAGTATTTATCTGTATTTACTGAAGATCAATTAATTTAGTCAGAAACTTGTTTCAAAGAATGAGGAAGTTACCTGGTTTGCCAGAGATGAGATGTTTTGAAATTTCTTCAGATTCTGCTTTTCCTTGCAAAAGACCATTCCAGAAAAAAAATAATAGTGGGAAAGATATAGAACAAGTTTCTGGTAAGTGCAATTGACTATTAAAGTAGAATTCCTTTTTCTTCCATGATCCTCAAAAACAATTAAAAGGCATCATCCAACTGACGTTACATAAGAAGTCAAGATTTAATTCTTTTTTAAGTGAGGCCTATTTTATGGATGTGTGAGAACTTCTGTAAACCAATTTTTATTCATGTGCTATTCATTTTCATGAATTTATGCAAATGGTGAAAATACTTTCAGTTTCATAAAATTTGAAAAATATGATTAGTAGCAAATCCACAACTATTAATAACTTTGAAATGAATTTAACATTTGGAAATCCTGAAATTGTATTAAATCCACAAATATAAATAGGTATGAAATAAATTTAAGATTTGGAAATCCTGAAATGTTATTAAATCCACAAATATTAAATAGCTGTGAAATAAATTTTACATTGGGCAATCCTGGAATTTTATTAAATCCACAAATATTAATAGATGTGAAATAAATTTAACATTGGGAAATACAGAAATTTTTTTAAATCCACAAATATTAATAGTTGTGAAACAAATTTGATGTTTGGAAATTCTGAAATTTAGTAGCTGCATTAGAACATACGTTTACAGTAGGTAAGTGAAATAATGTCTAACAAAATCATTTATTCTGCACCTCATTTGCATTTCTGTTGATGTTTCAGTCATAACCTTGGGAAAAGGGTTACGGAAGTCAAGGAGCTTCAGCATCAAGCACTAATCAGTTCGTAAGTACAAGCTTCCAACATTGGACAACTGATAAAAATGGGTAAAAGTTATCTGAGTTTTGGGAGGATTTTAGATTTCAGAAGATAGATTTGGTCATTTACAAAATACACAGGACATACTAAATATGGTTGTTTGTATGAAAGATCTCATTTCAGGGGTTATTGAAGGGAGAGGTTAAATTTTGTGTTTGAAGTTCATTTCTCAAGCTTTATTTCATCAAACTAGATGATTGTATGCATCTCTATTAGTACCACGCCTTTACAATTTAAGAAGGTCACAGTGACCGTTATTTTACATTTTACTGGCTTAGGTTAAGTTTTTGCATTTAATTTATGACCAAATAGGTTGTTAGCACCCGATATTCATACTGTTATACCTAGAATAATGAAACTTGGCAAGGGGATACATCTTGATCATCACAAGAGTAAGTCACTGTAACCCATATTTCACTGACTTGGGTTCAATCTCAGATACTGTTCATGCCAGGATCTTCAAAGCTAGATGATTGTATGCATCTCTGTTAGTATCACATCCTTACAATAAAAGGTCACTGTGACCTACATTTCACATTTTACTGGTTTGTGTTATGTTTTTGCCTTTAGCTCATGACCACCTGAATAATACTGTAATAACTGGAATCATGAAACTTGGTGAGAGGATGTATTTTGATAAGTACTACATCTCTCATGGTATCACACCCATATAAAAATGTCACTTTAACCTTTGGATTTCACATTTTACAGACTGAAGTTAATTTTTTGCATTTAGCTCATCACCACATTGGTTTTTACATGCTGTGTACATACTGTTGTGTCTAGAAATATGAATCTTGGTGAGGGATGCATCGGAATTAGCATTACATTTTCATTTCAGTCATATGTCATTATGGCCCATATTTTGTGTGTCACTGACTTGGTTACATTTTGTGTTTGATGTTCATTTTTTAGGCACTGTTCATGCTTGAATCATGAAATTGATGATGATATGTATCTCTGTTACTATCACACCCGTAAAACTAAAGATGTTCATTGTGACCTATATTTTATTTCTTACTGGCTTTGATTAAGTTTAAGAGGTCTCTGTGACCTATATTTTATGCTTTAGTGTCTTTGTTGAAATTGTTAGTTTAAGGTTAATTTCTTGGATTCTGTTTATGTTCCAATCATGAAATGTGATAATTGCATGCATCTTTGTAAGTTCTACACCGTTACTACCAAAGAAGGTCACTTTGACCTAATTTTTATGCTTTACTAACATGGGTGAAATATTTGTGTTTATCAACACACAAATTCTTCCAAGGGTAGCTGGTTTGATACCTGCCCAAGCCAGCCCGTATCAGCTGCCTCTGTGTCTCCATATGAAAGGCACTTAGCTCCCATTTCTTCAGCATGATATAGTCAATAATGTGTTAAAAATACCATTAATACCAACAAAACAAATCTTCCATGGTGTATACATCTGAGACTGCATGCAAGACCCATCCTGAACAGTACAGTTGGATGTAGGAATAAATATGTTTATTCAGGGGTAAACTTCTCATAGTAATGACTATACATTGTATATTGTGATAGATTACACTCAACAAGTTAGCTGTGTATTGTACATGTTAATGAGTATAGGAATTAAATGAGTGGACTGCATGCTGTATGTTTTTCATGTGAGGACTCATCTGCAGTGGCTAATCTAGGTAATTATTATTGCATGAACAATGCTTGTGCTTACTGGCGGTCACTCCAAGGTTACTTAAAGACTGTGACTATCACTCAGTAAAATCCAGCTTTGGGGTGGCCATTAATAATACCTTATGAGGCAGATTTTAAGAACAATGATTTTTTCTAAAAAAGAATACAAAAACAATATGAATCTCAGGTTTTTATCAACTCATTATGCTATATCTACTGTGATGTCATAGTAAAGAATGTTGCTATTATTTTGTCTTTTATGCCCTGTCACAGTATGTATGTATGTATGTATGTATGTATGTATGTATGTATGTATGTATGTATGTATGTATGTATGTATGTATGTATGTATGTATCTATACATGCAGGTAGCTAGATACATAGGTAGGTATGTGGTTTATATAGTACTGATTAAAAGTTAAAAATTTACAATATTAGTTAGAGTTAAAGTTAAAATATATAGAGAAACATTCCCAAACAACTTTAATTAGAAAAAAACAAATATTTCATTGTCAAGATTACTTTAATCTGAACTTACTTTATGCATGATAATTAATGTTAATAATGGCTGCTGGAGACTACTAAATGCTTTCAGTGAGGTGAGCTGTGTAATCGTTGATTACATGCTGGTTTACAAATGATGCTAAAATGCTGCCATTACTAAAAATAGAAAAAACCTTTAAAAGACTTCTTCTCCAAATTGCCTGAACAGAATTTTATCAGATTTGACAGAAAGCATCCTGACATGAAGATCTTTCAAGTTTATACAGATGATGCCGATCCACTATCAAATATTGCCACCATTACCAAAAATATAAAAACCTGTCTGTCATCCATCAACATTTGCTATTTTCAGTTTCTTCTCAAAAATGCCCAGATAAGTTTAAACCAAATGTGGCATAGAGCATCCTGGCCATGAGGTCTTTCAAGTCTGTGCTGACGATGCTGATCTGCCACTTCATATTGCCACCATTACTAAAAATAGAAAGACCTTTAAATGGCTTCTTCTAAAATAACCGCTCAATAGAATTTTATCAAATTTGACATCTTGGCATGAAGACCTTTCCATTTTGGACAAATGATGCCAATCTGCCATCAGATATGGTCACCATTTCTAAAATAGAAGAACCATTAAAATGACTTCTTCTCCAAAACTTCCAAATAGAATTTGACCAAACTTTACAGAAAGCCTCTTGACATGAAAACTTTCAAATTGTACAAATGATGCTGATCCGCCATCAAATAGGCTACCATTGCAAGAAATAAAACAACTTTTAAATGACTTCTCCAAAAGCACTGGATATAATTTGATCAAATTTGATAGCATCCTGGTATGAAGACCTTTCAAGTTTATGCAAATGATGCTGATCTGCCATAAAATATGGTCATGCATATTAATGAGGGTTTTTGCATCTGATTGGCTGAGCTTGTTACCACTCTGGGGACCATGTTTCTGATCTGCTATGTATCAAACTTGAAATATGTGCTTATATCACCAAGATCTCAGACGAGTTCAATAATGAGTGAGATTCACACATATTAATAAGATGACATTGCATCGGATTGGCAGAGTCTGTTACCACTGTGGAAGCTTTATTTCTGATCAGATTTTGATCAGATTTTGAATGTAGTCTTATATGATTGAGATTTTGTATAAGTTTGTGAGATCAACTCATGTTATTGGGGTGATCTTGCAGCTGATTGGCTGGAGTTTGTTATCACTCTGGAAGTCATATGATCAGATTTGAAATGTAGGCGTATAAGATCAAGATCTCTCATGAGTTTGATAATAAGAGTGATCCACACATAATAATGAGGGGATCTTGCACTTGATTGGCTGAGCTTGTTATCAGTCTAGATACTGTATTTCTGTTCTGAGGTTGATTAAACTTGGTCAATATACTTAAATCATCACGATTTTGGTCGAGTACAATTGTGAACGAGGTCCACACACATTGAGGTGACTATGTGTGATCAGATTTTTATCAAATTTGGAATATGAGCTTATATTATCAAGATCTCAGATGATTTTGATAACGAGTGAGATCCATGCATATTAATGAGGTGATACTGCATCTGATTGGCTGAGCTTTTTACCACTCTGGAAGCCATATATCTGATCTGCTTTTGATAATGAGTAAGATTCATGCATATTATTGAGGTGATCTTGCATCTGATTGGTTGAGTTTGTTGTCACTCTGTTAGCTTAAACTTGGTAAATAGACTTAAACAATCAAGATCTCATATGAGTAAAATTGTGACCGAGATCCATGCATCTTAATGAGTTGATTTTGTATTTGATTGGTTGACCTTGTTACCACTCTGGAAGCCATATGATCTATGATCAAGATCTCCCATAAGTTCGATAATAAGAGAGATCTGTGCATATTACTAAGGTGATATTGCGTTTGATTGGCTGAGCTTGTCAACACTTCAGCAACTCTTTTTCTGTTCAGATTTTTATAAAACTTTGTAAATATAAGGATATCAAGATACCCAAGTTTTATTATGAGCAAGATAAGCACAATACTGATGAAGTGATCTTACATCTGATTGGCTGAACTTCTTATCACTCAAGAGACTGTATTTGAGACCCAATTTTAATCAAGCCAGGTAAATAGGCTAATATCATCAAGCTGTTGGATTAGTTTTATTATGAGCTAGACCTATGCATATTAATGAGGTGATTTTGCATCTGATTGACTGAAGATTTTACTACTGTAGAGACTGTATTTTTGATAAGACTTTGATAAAATTGATAAATAGGCCTGTGTCATCAAGATGTCTATCGAGTATGATTATGAGCAAGGTCCACACACATTAATTACCTGATCTTGCATTTAATTGGCTGAGCTTGTCAACAATCTGGCAATTATATTTCTAATCAGATTTTGAGTAAACTTGGTACATGGTCTTATATCATCAAGATGTTGGATGAGTTTGAATATGGGCAAGATTTGTGTATATTTATGAGGTAATCTTCTATCTAATGGACTGAGCTTGTTACCACTGTGTGGAGCGAATTTCGGTTTCAGTTTGTTCTTACCTGTATCATTATTATCTAATTTGCTGAGCTTGTTATCTTTCTAGATATAGAGACTATATTTCTCATCCAATTTCAATAAAACTTGGTAAATAGGTTTATATCATCAAGATCTTGGAGAAGTTTGATTATGAGCAAGATACTATGCATATTAATTAATTTTCCTTTCATCTTTGGAAAGAATTATTATCAGACCATAGTAAATTAGGTAAAATTGACATGATTTTGAAGATAGTTTACATAGGTTGTGTTCTTACAATACTACATAAGCCTGTTATTACATAGGTTGTGTTCTTACAATACTATATAAGCCTGTTATTACATAGGTTGTGTTCTTACAATACTATATAAGCCTGCTATTACATAGGTTGTGTTCTTACAATACTATATAAGCCTGTTATTACATAGGTTGTGTTCTTACAATACTATATAAGCCTGTTATTACATAGGTTGTGTTCTTACAATACTATATAAGCCTGTTATTACATAGGTTGTGTTCTTACAATACTATATAAGCCTGCTTAGTGAATGGTCATCTGGTGCATGTTATCCAGCTCACTTGGGCTTCTTGTTTATATTAAATTCTTTGTAGGCCTCTTCATCATAGAGAAAGAAGAAAGTTTCTTCGGGCAGCCTTAAAGGAACTGGCTCTAATCTATGCTGACCAACCTGGCTTGCTTGGTCCCAAGGTAAAGTATAGTTTTGCAACTGCATTATGCTAAACATGTTAACTTGCCACGTCCCTTTTTGCGCCAAAATTTGTCCATCCTTTTGCTGATAGCATGATTTCTTTCTCATGAGTGCTAGGTTCCAGTTCCAGTACAAAGGTAATGTAAAACTAGAGCTACCTGTTGGCTAACATTCATGTTGGATCTTACATGAATCTTTAATATAAATTAAATTTATGAAACACATTGAATAATTTCTGTCTTTTACAAGCTTCTAGCATACCTATTGTGAGATGACATATATACCTTTGATGAGATTAGAATATTTTAGGAAGTACCGTATATACTCATGTATAAACCGATACCAACTGCCTTCTGCCATCACATAATGCGCGGGTAGATCTGGGTCTATGCAGTTTGTAAGAACTTATCAGTAGAATAAATAACATAGACCCTGATCTGCCAGCACATTATGTGATGGCAGATCAGGGTCTATGTTGTTTGCATTTGGACCCGGTTTATACGCGAGTATATATGGTAAATATAAAACTTATTATATGGTTTATAGTAAGGTAAAAAATTCAGTGATGTGATAGATTATTTTTATCATTGACAGGCTCTGTTTGTTCTGCAAGCTCTGTCTATGTCCAGAGATGAAGTACATTGGTTGCTGAGGCATTTTCACAACCCACCTTCCAAACGACACAATATTAAAATGGCTCAAGAAGATTTTGTAGACAGGTAAGGGAGACAACTTTTGATCATCTGGATAACATATTGTGTACATAACCTATCTGTGTTGGGTATACAACTTTTTCTTACTCACTGGACAGAAATATCCCAAAATTTAGAAAAAAGAAACCCCTAGTTATCCATACAAGATGATCTCCACTATTTATCATATGTTTTTTTTATATGCCCACCATGAGGTTGAGCATTTTATGTTATGATGTTGTCCATCTATCCCTCAATTCCCTATTTATTTTTGTACAATAACTCAGGTTCTCCACCATTTACCATTGTCAGTTTTTGTGTATGGTTTGCACTTGGGTAAGGAAGAAGCCTGTCGATTTTGGGGTCAAAAAGTAAAAGGTCAAGTTCACTGACTACAAGAAAACAAAATGACTTTTCACAATAACTTCAGTGTTACATGACAGACCTGGACTAAACTTTGTGAGTGACTTGCACTTAAGTAAGGAAGAAGACTACTGATTTGGGGGTCAAAAGGTCAGAGGTGAAGGTTACTAGTTTAAAAATGAAATTTGGTTTCTCCACCATAATTTCAATTCTAGACTATAATACCTTCACCAAAGTTTGTGGATGGCTTACACTTACACTGACTGTGTATTATGACCAGTGTTTGTGGAGGGCTTACACTTACACTGACTGTGTATTATGAGCAGTGTTTGTGGAGGGCTTACATTTACACTGACTGTGTATTATGAGCAGTGTTTGTGGAGGGCTTACACTAACTGTGTATTATGACCAGTGTTTGTGGAGGGTTTACACTAAAGGTAGTGAAGAGGTCTATTGATTTGGAAGTCAAAAGGTTACATGTCATTATGGCTTGAAGAAAATGGGTTTTGCAGAATAACTTTTGCCCTAGAGTAAATTCATTGACCAAACTTTGTGGATGGCTTGAACTTAGTGTCATAAAGAAACCTATAGATTCTGGGGTCTAGAGGTCAACGATCATGGTCATGATAGTCTGATAAGAAAATAATGGTTTCTGCACAGTAATTATGTCTACTTGACAAAGGTCCAGGTCAGTGAGACCTGTTTGTTAATAATCTCCAGAGTCAACCATGCCCTACTTGTGTCTACAAAGGGACAATTTAACACATGGTGGTATATAATGTGCCGTTTACTATACTCTTCTTGGGGATCTTGTATAGTTGAATCCTCTGGAAATTCATAAGCACAGCTTCCAAATGGAAGAACAATAATAAAAGGGGTATATAAATGCTTTTACTACACACTAAAACCAGCTGCATAGGTGACTCCTTTTGATCTGTCTGAAAAAAGCTATATAAACCCCACACCAATAAAAGCAAACACATAAACTACAGCATCAGGCCTAAATTAACAGATTGTTTTTTTTTCTCTCCCCCAACTGTCCCTAAAAATTTATCTGACCCCCAAAAATGTGAAAAAGTAATTTCTATATGAATTTCAGATCTACTGGTCATAGACGAGATGAGCTTATGGGATGGTCTGTTGTCTATTGTCTCTCCATCTGCTAGCACAATTTAGTTTTCACTGCTCCACCTAAGCTACTTGGAGGATTGCCATGAAACTTTACACACACATTCATCCCATGGTCTAGTTCGTCCTTTAATGAAAATGGTGCTGCTCAGACATCCAATATGGCCACTACAGTGGCCATTTTGAAAATCTTTTTCTTGCTATTCCTTCTGAACAGATAGTCGGATTAACATTGGGTTTTCACAATAAGATTTCTTATGATGTCTACTTGGTCCTAAATGAAAATGGTGCTGATCTGACATCCAATATGGCCACCATAGCAGCCATTCATCTTCCTAAACAGAAAGTCAGACTGAAATGGGGTTTTCACCATAAGACTTCTTAAGATGTCTTGTTGGCCCTAAATGAAAATGGTGCCAATCTGATGTCCAATATGGTCACCACAGAGGCCATCATGAAAATATTGTTATCGCTTCTCCTGAATGGATGGTCATATCTACATGGGATTTTCACTAAAAGACTTCTTATGATGTCTAGTTGGTCCTAAATGAAAATAGTGCTAATCAGATGCTCAATATGGTTGCCAAAGTGTAAAATTGAAAATTTAGTTATAACTGCTTCTTCTGATTGAATGGCCATATCAGCATGGGGTTTTCACTGAAATACTTCTTATGATGTGTAGTTTGTTGTAAATTAAAATGGTGCTGATCTTTTAATATGGCTACCACAATGACCATTTTTTTATCACTACTTCTTCCAGATAGTTAGTCATATTGACATTGTGCTTTCACCAAAAGACTTCTTATCATTTCTAGTTGTTCCTAAATGGAAATGGTGCCAAGTCATCTTGAAAATCTTGTTATTGTTATTCCTCAAGAAAACGGAAAGTCTTATCAATATAGGATTTTCACCAGAAGACTTCTTATGATGTATTGTTGCTCCTAAATGGAAATGGTACCAATCTGACATCCAATATATCCACCACAGCAGCTAATTGAAAATCTTCTTATTGCTGAAGAATATCAGAGATGGTTTCAACACTCTGCAGTTAAAGGAAGAAATGGTCTTATCTTTAATTCCTGGAAATTGTTTTTGGCCAGTAGAACATTAGACTCTTTGAGGGACTCTTGCTCTTTTTCTGCCATCTCTGACCATGTCTCAGTCCTGGCCCTGATACTGATATTAGTATGACCCAATCAGTATCATCAATGTTTGCATTCATACACAGGTTGGTCCATTTCAAGCGAATTGCTAACTTTGACAGTTAGAAAATGGTGGAGCCAACTTCTAGCATGTCTGTTGTGGAGGAGCAAGATAGTAATTTTGTATGTCATTTAATACAATTAACTAAAGAAGTTTTTCCTGAAGGCAACATTTCAGGACATATGTGAAGAAAATATTTAAGATATGGAACTTGTTGAACCAGCCAAACCAACCAATGCCTATATCATGACAGCGGGGAGGTATGCATGGCTAGTAGGGTTTCAAGCTCATTTGACTTGAAATCTGCACATATTAACTCAATATCTCCTACCGCTGTGGCAACTTATCATACTTTACCTTCCTAGTCACCTGTGTGCTGTGTTAAAATGGTACTGTTAATCTTGTATGTGTACTGGGTGTGGTGAATGAGCAGTTTATTATATATGATGAGTTAATATAGCACACACTTCATAGGTTTATTTTCCACCATATACTATTTATACATGCAATTCAACCAATTAAATTTTAGCTTACATATGCAGAGAAAACATTGGACATCAAAGAAAAGAAAATTTGATCTTGATAGAGCCAAAAATAGAGGAGTAATTTGAAAATAAGATAAAAAGTTAAGGAAAATGAGGAGAAGGAGCCATTGGGAAGATACATTACATGACTTACTCTGCTACATAAGCCTGCCAGGGAAAGTGAAATGGTCAACTGTTAAGTTATGTATGCCAGGTGAGAGATATCAGGCCTTGTCGGGCCTCTTGTTCCCATGATCCCATTATTGCTAAAGGTTCATTCAAATTGCTCTTAGTTGGCATGCCAGGATTATTTTTTTACCTACCTACCGACCCAGTCCTAAGGTTGTGGATCAGGAAAACACAATTTTTATATGCCTGCCATAAGGGAAAGCAGATTATGTTCTGATATTGTCCATGGATCCACACATACTTCCATATATCCATTTGTCTGTTCCCTACTTCATTTCTGCACAATAACTTGAGTTGTGCATCATCTTCAATTACCAAACCTTTTAGGTAGCTTGTATTTTGGGCAAGGAAGAAAACTATTGATTTCAACCTGGAAATGTCAACGGTCAAGGTCACATGGATTGAAAGCAGGAAAACTGTTTCCGTACAGTAATATGACTCGTATACCAGATACCTTGACTGACCTTTGCAAATAACTTACATTTGAGATAAGAAAGACACCTATTGATTTTGGGGTAAGAAAGTCAAAGGTCTATGGACTTTAAGAAGAAAAATGGTTTCAGTACCATATCTTGAGTTCTTGATCACCTGCTTTAATCAAACTTTGTGGATGACTTATATTTAAGACACGGAATACACCTATTCATTTTGGGTTCAAAAGGATTAAGGTTAGGGTCACACACTGAAAGAAGGATTAAAATTTCCACAGAACCACTTGAGTTCTATATTACATACCTTGACTGAGCTTTGTAGATGGTTTGCATTTGAGACAAGGAAGACACCTATTGATTTTGGGGATAAAAGTAAATGGTCAAGGTCAGGAACTCCAGAAAGGAAAATGGTTTCAACAAAATAACTCAAGTCGTATGCTGTAAACCATGTCCAAACATTGTGGATGGCTTCCATTTGAGACAAAAAAGGCAGCTATTGATTTTGGGGTCAGTGGGTTAAAAATGCTTTTTGCAAAATACATTGAGTTCTGTGTCTTTTACCTTAACCAAATTATGTGGATGGCTTTCCTCTTATTGCCAGTCCTAGTTTTACCACGCTTTGTTGGATTTCAACCAAAGTTTGTATGCAGCTTTATATCGATGACACCGTGAAAGAGTAGGATATCTATTGAATGAGTTTGATTGCTAGCATTTCACGAAATCAATTACATGAGTTATTCCCCTTGATTGTCCTCCTGAAATTGGTTTCCTCAGCATAAGTTTACCAAGGTTTGTTGGATTTCAACCAAATTTGGTATGGAGCTTTATATTGGTGAGACCTTGAATGATTTTGATTTCCATCATTCCACAACATCATTTACAGGAGTTATGCCCCAAAATTGCCTGTCCTTCTCATGTAGATTTTTGCAGCATAATTTTACCAACGTTTGTTGGATTTCAGTTTAATTTGGTATGTAGCTTGATATTGTCGAGACCTTGAATGAGTGTTTATTTTCAGCATTCCACAAAATCATTTACACGAGCTATGCTGCCTGACTTTGGTTTATGCAGCATGACATTGCTTGATGGGACCTTGAATAAGTAATATCCAGAGTCCCACATTGTGATTCAGAAGAGTTATGAACTTTGCTGGTTGTCCATCCTCCTTTCTGCAGCATAATTGTACTAATGAATGTTGCATATCAGCCAAATATTGCATCCAGCCTTACACTGGTGAGATTTTGAATGACTTGGATTTTTAGCATTCCACATCATCATTTAGAGGTGTTATGTACTCTTATTTTGCACATTATCATAACTTTGGTTTCCCAACACAAGTTCCTCTGTTTAAGGACCCGATGAGCAAATTGTAGTGAGTTGGGCCCATTGTAATGCACCCATCTCTAATAGCTCCAGTTTGTTTCAGTTATAACTAGAGGTTATGGAAAATATTAAAGTGGATGAATTGTTCTGGCAATAGCTAGTGAACTTGCATGTTAGCCTTGACACCAAAACAATTACTTCACATTTATATTTTTCACTATATGGCAATTGTAAGTTGACAATCTTCATAATTCACTATATGGCATTTGTAAGTTGACAATCTTCATAATTCACTATATGGCAATTGTAAGTTGACAATCTTCATAATCTTATTGGGAAACTTTACTGTCAGTTTTGTGCATTGTTTAATTATTTGTTTTACTGTCAGTTTTGTGCATTGATTGATTATTTGTTTCAGAAACATAACAGAGCTTCTTTTCCATATGGAGGAACTGAAAGGTAAATTACACATATTTGTTCTAGTTTTTTTTTTCTTTTTTTGGTGGTAAAGTATGTGTTGAAAATTCCTTATTGACAAGGTATCATGGTGCTATTATCAGATTTAGTTTCTGGGTTTGTGTTCAGCTTGTGTACTACTGAATTTCCATTGGTCGTTTTTCTTCTTTATACTCAGTCTAGCCAGAAAGAACAAGGATAGTTGTGTTTGCTTTAAATGTTAGGCCATATGATTTAGTTTAACATATACCAACATATCTCTTTGTAATCAATTTTTTTAAATTATAATTTTGGACAAAAATCTAATTGACATGGATTTTCTAAGAGATATTCCCAGTACTAATTGGAACACTGCTTGCCCATTTCTGTGATTGTTCTGAGAGTTACAAAAAAGGCCACAGGAATTTCATTTGCTGTCCTGTTTCTTTCAATTAGCCACAAGGAATCATCAAGGAACACATTGGGTAAAAGAATTGTGGGTGAAATGAACAAACTTATCATTTAATTTTTCAAACATTGTAATGTCTGTTAGATTTTGTTTCCCACACTTTTAAGTAGAAGGGTCAGAATAATTTTGAAGTGGGGTAACTTCCTTGTGGGTACAGGGAATTTGCAAAATAAGTGGGGTAGGTTTGGTTTGATTTTGTGGGGTTTAATGCCATTTTTTCACCACATGATAGGCTATACATGGCAGTCAGTATATCTGGTGGAGGAAAAAAAGTTGGGTAGCAATCAGTCTATGCAATCACAATTTGTGAAAAATTTGGGCAGCCAAGGCCTCCCTGATTGGCCATAATCTGATGCTTGGTTGTTAATAAATTGTTCAGTCATAGTCACTATGAGGCTAAGACAACTCATTCTGCAATGCACTCACTTGTCTCTTTGACCTTGTGGTATAGGTCATAGTAAAAAAATTGCAAAAGGTTTTAGTTAGTTTTTTAATTGGCTTATATTTCCTAAAGCCCTTAATGGATTTTGTTAATACCTCTGATGAATCATTATGAAGCTAAGACATTTCAGTTTGTGACAAACTCACTTGCAGTTTGATGTTGGGGTCAAGGTCACAGAAAAATTTGTGTTAAGGTTTTGGCTAAAGTTTTATTATTCACTTGTATATGTCTTTCCTAAACACCTTGTTGGATTTGGATTATGCATAGGATAAATCATTATGAAAAAGCTAAGACAATTCATTCTGCTCCATGCTTGCTCAAGTTTATGAAGCCAAAAAATAAAAGTGTGGTTCTGATAATAGTGTGAAAGAATAGGGTAGTAAATTCAGTACACATTTTTCTTATATTACTTTTTTTATCCATCTCATGTTAGTTCATGTCAGTCATGGAAATTCTTCTTGCCCAGTGGAGCATCAGTCCTTTCGATGGACTCTTGTTTTGTTTTTTTTGGCCACTGTGAGGTCAGGTAACAGATTTTACAACAATGCTTCAATTGTGGGCTTCACAGTGCAGGTCCAGGCCTTATTCTGTACAGTTATGGCCCATTTTTGTTGGATACTACACCTTTTGTTTCCTCAGAGTTACACTATTTAAGTCTCTATCAAGCAAACTGTAGCAAGCGGGACCCTTGGTGATGTAACCATCACTAATAGTAGTAGTTGTGTTTTATTTCAGGACTTGTGAAGAAATACCATCAAGTGATGCAGAGATACTATGTACAGTATCTATCGGGGTATGATGCAGTTCTGCTAAATCAAGTCATACAGGTTAGTTGCATTTTTGTTGAGTCCACGTTTAATGGAAAAGTGAGACATTGCTGTCACTTTTCATATCAATGTGGACTCAACATACTGGCTCTTGCCTTCTTGTTGCAGTATGTGTTTTCATCCATCTATCTATGACACTTTAATAACTTTAAAGCCTTTAGAGACTTAGGAATAGAATTTGGTATACTCATGCGACATCATTGGAAGATATCATTGGAAGATATGTCTCATACCTCATTGAAGGTCCTATCTTCAAGTAGTAGTATATCTATTGTATATATCCAACCAAAACATCCTACCTCCCACCAAAACAGTGATTACATTAAGTTTTTGCATTTAGCTCAATTTCTCTGACACTGTTGTGTGTACAGTAATAAAACTTCATGGGTGTATTCATCATGGAGGGTGCCATGGGAAAAAGTAGGTCACACTGACCTACTTTTCATTTTCTAGCAATAAAGTTTTTGCCTTTAGCTCAGTTTTACTGAGACAGTGATATGTACATTTGAAACTTGATGGGTGTATTCATAATGGAGGGTACTACTCTCCATGGGCAAAAGTAGGTCACAGTGAGTTTTTATGCTACATTGTTTATGTTTAGCTTTTGCATTTAGTTCAGCTTCTCAAAAATGATTTTTAAACGCGCAGTCATGAAATTTGATGGATGTATTCATTTTGGATGGTACTACTCATCAGGGGCAAAAAGTATGTCACAATTACCTGTTTTGTGAAGTTTTGCATTTAGCTCTTTTATTAGAGACTGTTGTGCATACATGTGTGAAATTTGTTGGGTGTATTTATATTAGGGATATTAAGGCCACAATTACCCAGTTTTCTTGCTCTATTGATTATCTTTTTTAGGTTTTAGCTAACCTGGCCATAAGAACAAGTCAGCTTATGGTATGGTTCATTGTCTGTTGTTCATTGTGCATCTCCTTCCATGTATTCACAATTGCTATTTAGAACTTCTTCTCAAAAACTGCTTAACAGAATTTTATACAAATTTGAATAAAGCATCCAGGAATGAAGGTCTTTCGGACTTATTCAAATGATGCTGATCTGCCATCAAATATGTCCATCATTACTAATGACAGACAAACCTTTAAATGACTTCTGAAAAACCACACAACAGATTTTGACCAAATTTGACGCAAAGCATCCTGGCATGAAGGTCTTTCAGATTTGCTGAGATGATGCTGATCTGTCATCCATTATGGCCACCATTACTGAAATTAGGAAATATCTTTAAATGACTTCTTCTCAAAAACTGTTCAGTAGAATATGACTAAATTTGACAAAATGTATCCAGGTTTGAAGGTCTTTCAAATTTGTTCAAATGATGCTGATCCACCATCAGATATGGCCACCATAACTAAAAATGGAAAAACCTTTAAATGACTTTTTTCAAAAATTGCCTAACAGTATATGACCAAATTATGCAGAAAGCATCTTGACATGAAGGGCTTTCAAATTTTATTTTTATACCATTGATGCCAATCCACCATAAAAAATCACTGCCATTACTACTAATAGACAAAAGTTTGAATGACTTCTTTTCAGAAACTACTTAGCAGAAATAGACCAAATTTGACAGGAAACATTCTAGTAATAAGGGCTTTTGAATTTACACAAATAATGCCAACTTGGCATTACTAAAAATGAAAATCCTTTAAATTGCTTCTTTACCAAGTTACTCAACAGAAATGGACCAAATTTTACAGAAAGCATTTTGGCATGATGGTCTTATAAGTTTATACATATGATGCCAATCTGCCATCACATTTGGCTGCTGTTACTAAGAATTGAAACGCCTTTAACAACTTCATCTGAAGCACCACTTAACGGATTTTGATCAAATTTTACAGAAAGTGTCCTAGGTTGAACGCCTCTAAGATTCATGCAAATGATGCTGTTCCACCATCAAATATGGATGCTGTTAGCAACAGCAGAAAAACATTTACACAACTTTATATAAAAAAAACTGCTGAACAGAATTTGACCAACATTGACAGAGAGTGTTCTGGCATAGCTGCCTTTCAGTATTAGACAAATGATGATGAGCCATCAAATATGGATGAAGATAGAGAAAACAGAAACCTTGAAACAGTTATTTTCAAAACATATGCAATAGACAACATTGGAAGAAATTTAAACAGAAAGCATCATACTGACCCAGATTTCTTGTTAGAGTAAAAGCAAGGGAAGTAACCTATAATAAAGACAATTTAGAATCACATGTTTGAGGTTATGTTATTCCCCTTGCAAAAAAAAACTTTTAAACATAAATAATTATTTTTAGAATACAAGATTCATAAATTTCATTAGGACAAGTTATAAAAAATAGCTACATAATACACATTTTGGATTATCTTTATAATTTAAAATAGCGGTATAACAAGTAACACAGATTATTTATTCGAATTTTTTTTAAAATACCAGTGGTTACAGTGCTGGACTCCTACACAGGCATATAGAGCAGACCATGTCAGTTGCTGTGTGTCCATAGGAAAGACATTTTAGTCTCATTTTTCAACACAAACTAACCATAGCTACTAGGCAGACATCTTACAGCATGTTTAACCCAACCAAACCAGAAATGATGTGTGTCTCTGATGCAGACCAATAATAGATCAGGCTGGGTCGGCTGCTGTGTTTTGTACTTAGGGAAGATAGTTTACCCTCATTGCCCAAAAAACTAACTATAGCCACTAGGTAAAGTGCCTTAAAGTGGGCCTAGCACAACCAAGCCAGAAATGTTGATGTGCGTATTTGATGCACCCCAATAAATATTCTGCTAAGGAAAAAAGTTGTGCAGGAATTTCCTGATGTAGGCTGAAGAACTAAAAGTGTCTCTGATACACACCAGTAAATGTATCTAAGTATCATAATTTCTTTACATATTTAATTATGGGCAACAGAAGGATTTTACTTGAAGAAGGACATATTTCTTGTAAAAACCATGTCCAAGTCTTTATGTTTATTTGCAGCGAATTATTGCTAATAACGTGACCACATTTGTAATTCTTGAATATTTTAAAGCAAGTTTGATTAAATAGGGTTTGACAGTTGTTAGTATTGCCATATTAAAGTGCCTGAAACTTTTGTTGTTGATATGTTATCACATGTGTTTTTCATTGTTTTATGGGATTTCATATATTCTTGTCATTACTTATAAATTATTTTAAATGTATATTTTGTATTTTTTTACTTTTAATATAAAAAATTATAATAACCCAATATACATTCATCCAGAAACACTTCCAGTTTGAATTGCTAAGTGCAAAACAACACTTGGGCTTCAAAAAAATAATGAAAGATTTGGTAGTTGATCCAGGCTTATCAGATGGTGGAACTCAAACCTGTAACATTCTTGTCACATGTCCAATGTCTTAACCACTGAGCAGCTCACTTGGGGGCAGATCTCAATGGTTTCCAAGTTATGACTCATGAGGGATTGCCCCAGGGGGGTAAGGTCAAACCCATGAATCAATGCTGACTGCACAGATTAACATCCCTTCTAATGCCAAGTGTACATACTTAAAGGGTGGGGCTATAAACAGTTTCTAAGTTACAAATTAGATCCAAGGGACGATGCTAGTTGTATAAATGACTTCTCCTTTTAATGCTGAGAAAGTGCTACTATATATATATATATATATACTTACACACACAGTAAAGATTGTTTAAACCATTTCAGAGGGGACTTGGATTTCAGAATGTTATAACAGAGAAATGTTATATCTAAATTCGTTTATTTTTCAAAATGTTTATGTACTTGTCCATGTCAGTGATGTTGGACATACATGTAATAAAGAATTTATACTAGTATGATTACTATCAGAACTCGTATATAATGGTAATAAAATTTTCAAGAAACAACATACATTTGTATAAATACATGTTATCATGAAGAAAAAAATGATAAACCAGTAAGTTTTACCATCTGATGAAAGTGTCAACATACATGTACATGTATCAGCCAGTGAATCATAAGAATCACTTTTATGTGAAAATGTCTTTGTTCAATTACTTAACAACTAGTAAATTAGTCCTTTATTAATTTGGATAGAAAGAAATTGTCAATATTCATCTGTTTTCTGTTAATCTGAGATTTTTCATTGATATGTTTTTCAATGACATGGAAATTATCATATTGCTTTGTGTCTAAAGAGACATTTGTTCTTTTTCTGATCAGCGAATTTTCATTCATTTTCACAACAGTCAGAATTCAAAATGAACATGAGAGAGATTTACTTCGAGCTGTACTCAGTTAATCAACATATAGGTAGAGAATGATAGTTAAGGGATATTTCTAAATTATATCAACAAAAAAGTTCAAAACAAAATCATTTCTTTTCATGCTGTAATGCTTTAATTACATTGAACCAGCAACCTGTGATTCTAAAGCACCAATTATGAATGAGGTGTGATTGTCACACCTTTGTTACCAAGTGCCTTTGTTTGGCCTTTGTTATATACTGATTATGAATGACATGTGATTATCATGCCTTGTTACCCGGTGCCTGTGTTGTTTGAATGACTGCCATTGTTTATCTCTGGCTCTGGCATATCAGGTGATAAGAATATTATAATTGAGCTAATTTTCTCAGGCACAACAAAGAAACATTATAACAAAGCCTTTGGAATACATATTAGTTAGGAATTTGCCCAGGGAATTAAACTCAATTGTTATAACAGAGGAAACGTATACAAGAACGTAATAAACAATCTTTACTGTATATAAATATATATATATAAAAGAAGATAAATCATACCATCAATAATTGACAATGTAGCAACTATGTGCTCAAATCTTTTCTTTCCTCTCAACAGTTTCATCAAGTGTGAGAATTTTCATTCACAAGTTGACATATGTCAACTACCCATGTGAGCAATATCTGGCCCACTTGGACCTCTTGTTGGATTATGCCATGTGATAGCAGGCAAGACATAGCATTCTGCAGAATTATTGTTTTATTTGAGAACTCTTGGGGTAAAGTAAATTTTGGTTTGCTCATGAGCAAAATGTATGATGAAATAAAATGCCAAGCCTAGAACAAGAGGGTCATACAGTGATGCAAATAATTCAAGTTTCACTTAAATAACATAGTGGTAAAGTTATCGCTTTGTACACAGAATGTAGGTTTTACAAATGATAAAGTGCAAATAAAAATCTAAAAATTATGATGCTAGTTATGTCACTTTTCTTTTTCCTTTAATATAACCATTGTGCTTACATCATATTCTTGGGTGTTAGCAATAAAACAACCCCAGTGTTACATCCTTGAAACTTGATTGAAAAGCTAGTTTCCTGTCAAGTTGCAACACCTGATCAGATCAAAGCCACCCCTTGTAATTTGTGTGTTTTTTTACTTTTTATGCCATAAGTATAGTAAATGGAACATAGTATTATTACCTTGTCCATCCATCTGTATGTCCATCCATCTGGTTGAGTTTTGCATTTAGTTTGTTTTCAGGCGCTGTGTAGGAGCATTCATATTCCATAAACAATTGCTCTATTTATTTATTTATTTATTTCAGAATCTTGCCATGTGCCCTGAGGATGAATCTGTCATCCTTTCATCTATTTCACAAACTGTATTTTCTCTGTCTGTCAGGCAAGGTAAGTTGGAATATTTGTGTTGCTTGTGTGTGTTTGGTGGGTTTGTATGTGACATCTTTGTCTTTTTCAGGGTCCAGCAAATTTCAGTATCAGATAGTAACCATTGTGCTGTGAGAAAAAAAAACTAATAGCCCAGTTTTATTCATTAGCCCAGATAATACACTTAAATATGAAATTGTTAGCTTTTAGATTTCCTTTTTCATTGTTATGAATCATATACAGAGGAACCTCGTTAATCCGGACACCTTCGTTTCCAGTGAATATGTCTGGATTCATGAGTTTTCTGGATAACTGAATCATGCACATATTTATTTTATGATGTCATCATACCGTATACATGTACTGTACATATATTTGTTATCTGTAAATGTACTGTATATTCAATAATGGTTGAAATAAATTAATGAATACATCTATTGACTTGTGATTATTTCACTTTATTATAACATGCACATAAATATAAGTTTAAACAATTAACACATCGAACACATCACACTATGTACATGTACATGTATGTACTGTATATACATTTATTATGTCAATTTCCTTTTGCGTGATCTTCTTTGTGCTGGCAAATCTTTTTTATGCTGTCCGGTATCTCTACTCATCAGCACTTGCTTGATGGTGTTCCCATAATAATGTAAAAAGTACAACAAATACAAACTGATATCTCTCAGTTAAATGCGTTATGGTAAACTAATAAAATGCAGTAATTTTTATAAGTTGTATTTTACAACTGTTATAGCTGCTAATGAGCTGATAATTGACGTTGCTTTTTATTCTGAAATGAAACCCTATACTGTCCACAGCTTAAATAAATCAACTTTATTTGTACAGCCATCAACAAACTGTGATTGTTACATACAATTAGTAAACAACAAAGAGACTTAATGACACATTTAATTTATTAACCATATGTTATGTCAAAAGTGTGGACGATTTTCCCAGTGTGTTTATTTAATTATTAACACCCCCTTCGGTGACTAGCAAAAACAGACATTGTTTATACAATCTCTGGCTACAATACGGTCATACTACATGAAGTTTTTCCACACACATGATCACGTGATCAGTTTATAACTTTAAAGTGCCACTAGAATTTGACCAATCAAATTTGCGTAGGTGAATCTGTTGTTATCTGACTGACTGTATTTTCATATATAATTCTTTGAATTTTCTTATTTTTGGACAGATTATTTCTGGATTATCGAGGCAATTTTTATAGTAATTTTACACTTTGATCCCCGATTTTGATTTCCGGATCCAGAATGCAGATTTCTTGATTAAAATAGGAAAATTAATGTTTAGGAATTCCTTTCCCGTTGAACTATGTCCGGATAGCGAGGTTTCCAGATAAATGAGGTTCCTCTGTACAGCAGTTACTTTTGCGAAATATTCTCTTACTAATGTTTTTAAAATAAAATTGAGTGCAATAATTCATGATACATAGTAACTCACTGGGCAACATGAATTCAACATTGGTAACCCAGACCTAGCATTCTGGTATAACCATGTTTGTATTCCATGTCATTAATCATCCCACTCTTCTTTAAAAAGCATCAGGAATATTGTCATACCCTTTGTCTGTCCATCCATCTTTCTGTTGGTCTTCTAAACTGCTCTGTGAAATTTCATGAAACTTTGTAGTTATATTGCCCCAGTGGTAACCATATGAGAGATAAGTGTCATTCTTGGTTCCATAAATCTAGCCCTCCTGAGTAAAAATGACGTTTGTCTTTTGGCTTTTTATAGCAATAAAGTGCAAAAACATTGATGACAAATCCAGTAACTCGTCAGTTACTACTTCCCCACATGCCTGGTCAGTTACTACTTCCCCACATGCCTGGTCAGCACGCTTTCATAAAAGACCTAGTAAATACCTTCTTTTTTGTGTCTTTTACATACATACATCAAGTTTGAGCAATCCTTAGTTTTCTCATCACAGGATGTATACACCATCTATTCTCTTACTGAAGCTCGCTCCACATTCAAGTTCACAGAATCCCAGGCAGCCTCAGTGTCCTAGCAGACTCACTTTCGAGATGGAATCAACAGATTCACACAGAATGATCCTTCACCCTTTGGTCTTAAGTTGAATCTGAATCAGTTGGAGTTGACCCCTTACAGACTTCTTTGCGATGAGGTGGAATGCCAGGTTCCCAACCTTCATCTTGCAAGTCCCAGATCTGAAACCGGGGCAGTCAGTGCCATTTTACTGAACTGGAATGGCCTTGATGCATATGCTTTTCCCCCAACCACTTCTGATTAATAAGGTCATTCAGAAAGGGAAGAAATCTGAGTGCAGGCTAATTCTGATTGCTCCCCTTGATCAATGATTCTTGAATCTAGCTGCAGAGATTCCCAGGAAAATCATGCCCTCTCCACACCTGCTGAAACAACCACGCATACAGGTTTTCCATCCCAACCCAGAAATGCTGAACCTGCATGACTGGCTTGTACCAAAGAAGCATCTAGAGTACGTTTGTACATAATTACCAGGTGTTCATGACAGCCTGGGACAAAATCTTAAGGCACATGGGCAATTTGTGGCATAAAATATCTGCATATGGCACAAAAATTAATTCGAGAAATCTTGACTTTTTGGAAATTCTTAATAAGTCAGGACTTAATATACCTTAATTTGATTGCTCATTATCCTTCAGAACTATACATCATATTACGGACTTGTAGTCTGTCACATGCTATGCCTTATAATCAAGCTGAGATTATTGATTAACTGTAAAGTGTTAACCTCATGGCTCCTTGAAAGAATAACTAGCAGTTTAAGAGTATGTGAGAGTTTTAAATGTTTCAAATCCTACTTTGACCAAGTATTCAAAAAGTTCTCAGGTGGTTTTTCATAGGAATGGGAGAGTGGAAAATTTACATTTGTGATATTCATCAATTCATCAGAGCTTATCCACAGGTGCTTCTATTTCATGTAGCATTAGTATTATTTTTACCTTCTTTACTGTGATAACTAATTGATGGTCTGCTTTTTGAAGGGTCATATGCCACATTTGACGCACTCAGAGTCAAATCCAGAAGCAACACTGAAAGAAACATTTCTGCGAACAAGTGGAGGAATTGCTTTGACATGCACTTATGCTCCAGTATTAACTGAAACTGATGAATGATGGGATTTGACACTAGTCTATCCAAGCAGAGATCGCTCTCGTCTGACTTTCGTCTTGGAAAGCAGACAACATTTTAGCACTTTTATTCCTAAAACAAGCCAAAAAACATAGTTAAAATCTTTTTTTGCTTGGGAGGGTTGAATTCTCCTAATGTATTATAATCAGGTAAGTATTATCAGATGATGCTGATCTGTCATCCAATATGGCCACCATTACTAAAAATAGAACAATATGTTAATTACTTCCCAAAAATTGAGACATTTGAATGAAATTGTCATAGGTGATGAAACATGGAATTTTCTTTTAACCGGACTCAAGAGAAAATAATAAAGTTTGGATTGGAGAAAATGAGCAGAGACCACAAATCACTCAATATATATAGTTGGACTGTCAGAAGAGTTTTATACACAATATTTTTTGATGCAAAAGGCCTGGTCATCCAGTTAGCTGTGCCTGGCTCTGCTAGTGTCAATGGACATTTGTATGCCTCCAAAGTGTTGCCAAATGTTGTGAAACACTAATGAACCACCTGACCCTGCACCGGTACCTTAGGTATCCATCTACTACATGACAATGTCACATGCTGGCACATAAATCCGCTGTCGTGACAGACTTCCTGATAGTACACAACATGCAAACTTTGTCACATCCTCCATACAGTCCTGATTTTACTCAAAGTAATTTTAGACTGAATCCCGTAATCAAAGATTCGCTGAGGGGCAGATGATTTGAAATCCACCACGCTGTTGTAAGTGCAGTTTTTCAGTGTATGAATAACAATCCAAAGTGAATTTAAAAAATGGAATTTAATAATTGGATAATCAGACTGAGAAAGTGTGTTGGGGTGCATGGGGAGTTCTTTGAGTGGTAAGTACATGAATTATCAAAGAAATATTTTACTCCAAAAATTGGTTAAATTATATTGACATTTTCAAATATTGTCTGACCAGACTTCAAATAAACAGTTATAGCTGGAAGATACATCATATATTTAACAGAGTTTGCTTTATGATCCCTGCTCTACTGTCTAGGATGGTTGGGGTTGGAGTGTGCAGTAAACAGTGTAGTGATTTCTTTGTTGAGCCATTAAAGTTGCTCTTATTTGTTCTGTCTTTATAAGAACACAACTATCTGTGCATCCATGAGAATTGCAAGTCCTTGCCTTGTTAATCGTGATGTTTTTAATTGTGTTGGCAAATCTGTTTTTAGCCTGACTTGTTATTTTCAGTTGAAGAAAATGAAATTTTTGATTTCCGAGGATTGCGTTTGGACTGGTTTAGATTACAGGTTAGTACTATTTTCATCTTATTCGTCTTAATTGATTTTTGACTTTGCTGTTATTATACCCCTGTCTCTAAAGAGGTGGAGGTTACACTGTAATCCTCTGATCCGTCCATCCATCCATCCTTCTGTCCAGCACTCATTAGCACAACTTGTCCTGCAGTTTTTGATGGATTGTCATGGATCTTGGTAAATATTATGGTCATCACCTGAAGATTCACATACTTCTTAGTACATATTATGGTCATCATCAGAGGATATGCATGCTGACAAGTCATTGTACTCACTCTATTTTTAGAAGAGTTTGTGCTTGTTTTGACTGTAGATTCATCTCCATCATGGGGTAGGGATAGGATGCAGGAGAGGCAATGGTACATTTGTGTGAGCAAATTGCTCACTATTCCTTTAGTTTATATCTTAGCTTAAATGGAGCAGCATTTTTTTATTATATTTCCTTTGTAGAACCAGTAATTTAACATGTTCATTGACATATTTCATAGAACGTTCAGATCCCAGCTCTGTACCTATGTTCATAAATATATAACTGGGGTAGAATTTTTTAATACAGCTTTATGTGGTGGTAAAAAAAAAATTATGTTGTTCTTAAATACATAAAACATCAGTTACAGTCCAAGTATAGTGGTAAGAGTTCATATGTGTACATTTGAAATTTGTTAGAAGAAGGTCATCATCAGTTTAACTCTTTTTGATTTCATTTACCATGTATACTATTGTATAAGGTGATACCAACTGCAAACTGCATAGGTCCAGATCTGCCGTTGCATAATGCGCCAGCAGATCTGGATCTATGCAGTTTGTAAGGACTAATTAGTAAAGCAAACAACATAGACCCTGATCTGCCAGCACATTATGCGACGACAGATCAGGGTCTGTGTTGTGTGCATTTGGACCCGGCTTATAAGCGAGTATAGATGGTAGTTATACCATTATCTGAATCGCTGAATTATAATATATTTTATTTTATAAAGGAAGTCACATTCATTATGTCAGATTATCACATAATAGAAACAAACTGTCACATTGGGGGGGGGGAATCTTGTATGTAAATAGTGCCCAGTTTGAATTGCCAAGCCCATGGTTATTTTATGCCAAAATAGTTTTTTTTTACCTCACAATGACTCAATGTTTCATTGCTAATAACAACATAAGTGGTACCGAGTGATTAATTCATTTTTTTTCATAAAATATTGCAGGAATAGCATTAAAAATTAAAATTGCAGGTATTTCATTGATGGTTGAAAGGTCAGCGAGTGTTATTTTCAACATAAATAACTTTATGAGAATCAATTCTTTGCACATTTAACCAGGTGTCATCTGCCAAAAACTTACCATTTTCGGAAGTATCACTTCGATTACCTCCGAGTCTCTTTCAGAGAGTTAAAGTTATTTGACTTACATCAGAAAGAGATGAAGATGTTCTGATTGACTTTGACATAACACCAAACCATGTACTTCATAACACTATTACATGTTTACCAAAGCTTTTGCTCGAATTTTGACAAGTCAACGATCGCTACATGTATCAAGAAACTTCAGCAAGACAATGTGTATTCCAGAATACAGACTGACTCATTGCTTGTATGCTCTAATGATTCCATAAATGACATTAATGCTATCAAGATTAAATCAAGAATCAAACTTAAACCTCCATATGCAGTATAATCTGGCCTGGTACATACATTTCCTTAAACATCAGCTGTATATGTACACCAAAAGTTACAAAATGTGTATTCAATGACTACACTGTTAAAAAATGTTAAGACCACCACAATATTATCTCATAGACAGAATGCAGAAAGATGCAGATTCATTCACCTAGAATTTTCAAGCAAACAATTACTGTATATACTCGTGTAAAAGCTAATACCAACTGCAAACTGCATAGACCCAGATCTGTCATTGCATAATGTGCTGGGAGATATGATTCTGTACAGTTTGTAAGGACTAATCAGTAGAATAAAAACAACATAGACCCTGATCTGCCGGCACATGATGTGATGGCAGATCAGGGTCCATGTTGTTTGCATTTGGACCTGGCTTATATGTGAGTATATATGGTACAAAACATTTTTTTAATTTTCTCTTTCAAAATTCATGAACAGTTTGGATATATGGAAGTCAGTTAGCATTAACACCTGTACAAAACTACACATGGCAAAACTTTTTTCCCCACTAGTATAGTTTGCTGCTTGGCTTTTGTGGCAAGGAGTGGGGTCATCTCAGGAGTTTTATAGTACATGTATAATTGTGTAGCAGACAGGAGCATATCTGGAAGTTGTTGTTTCTCCTGGCACTTTGTAAAAGGGGTTTAATTTGGCATAAAGCTATTGAATCCCTCCACCTGAACTATACTGAGTGGTAAGAGATAACATGCATTCATGATGGCTAGTTTTTTAATACATCACTGCCACTTTGCTGCAGACATAACATTGGGGACTTAAATGAGGTAATTGGCTGTTTGGGTGAGTACTCTTTGGCCAGAGACCACATGCTCACTTTTAAGAGACTTGTGTATATGTTCCAAGTGGTTGGTCATAGCACCAGTGCTACCCTAAGTGTAGGAAACCTCTATCAAGCACAGGTTATATTTAGCTTTCTGTTTGCTGCTGGTATCAACAGTTGTAAAATACTTCCAAACTGGAGATCGTTTGCCATGCTTACTTTCAGCCATTTTGATTAAGAGCAGGATGCAAAGTTACAGCATTCTGTCATGCGCTTTATTTATCATTTAAATGGAAGGCTGGTTTTGTAAATGTTCAGAGGGCTAACATGAAACGGTCTCATTTACGCATGTAAACGTGACAGCCTTAATAAATACAATGCTCCCTCTTTATAAAGCCATTAATGGGAGCCATAAAAATGACCCACATTTTAAGTAAGGTCATAATAATACACCGAATACAAAAATAAGGTATTTAATGATGAGAAACCACATTATAACTGGTTCTAATTGGCCCAAAAGTAATATTCATTGAGAAAAATTAAGTAGCAATCATAAAACAAAATTTATCCATGGCCATACCTGTGTAGTAAGAGTGGTAGTGGTATACTGAGGGGTTTTATAATGAGGTACTGTTGTGATACAATTTGCAGTTATTTGATGATTAGATAAGGGAAAACATTTGTCATACTCAAGAGACTGCCCTAAGTGGAAACTTGAGAAGGAGATTTGATGCATCAAACAGGAGAAAGGCATGATCCTTCCTGTGGCTAGGAAATTTGAGATAGACTTAGCTCCACTTAACACAGCTGGCAAATCCTGCGCCAGCACAGCTAAAGTGGAGAAGAAACCTTTCACGAATACTGCCAGTACTGCGACAGACAATACATAGCCAGAAAGTCAAAGCAAGTTCACAGTCTTGACTACACCAAAACCTGTGCTAGCAGCCATCCAAACAGAGAGCAAAGTAGATAATTTGAATAGTCATTGTGAGAATGTAGCCAATGAGAATCCCACAGCTACAAACAAAATACCAGCCCTCAACAAAGAGCAGCAAACCACTGCTCCTAAAGGTCAGAGAAACAGTGTGACTGATAAGAGACATAGCTCTACTACTGAAATGTCAGTTAGATTTGACCCACCAAAAGAGCAGCAAACCACTGGAACCATTATAAATTCATGCTCAGAACCAGCTAAAGAGTGAATCTACTTGACATACAAAAAGATCTGGTGATCGTGTCAAACTCTTTAGTAAGTCTGGAAGTCTAGAGAGTATGGACTCTGGAGAGCCCCCTGATACCACACCAAGGAAAGCTCTCAGAAATCCCATACTTTGACCGCTTTCATAAATCTCTGACACCATAATATAATGCAATTGCGGAAGTATCAAAATGCAAATGTTGATGAAATTAGTCTTCTACTTGAAGAACATGATCAGATGGCTGTCAACCTTCAGAGATCTTTTTAAAAGAAAACGGAGTTAATCTTAGAAACTTCACAACCTACAACAACTTTTCAAGAAATGCTGATAAGGCCACTGGAAGAATGTCCATCCTCATGAATAATAAAACTCCTCACAGCCAAATTAATCTCAATACTACTTTACAGGATGTACTGTATATACTCGCTTATAAGTCCACGTTTTTTTACTGAAAATTCTATTCATGCAGAGTAGGGGTTGTCTTATAAGCGTGACATACAAAAAAAATGTATAAATCTAGGGGTAATGTTGGAAACTCTAGATGTTTGCAGTACATAAAAATAGTCAATTCAAATATTTTTATGTTTCCATGCCACTATTCCCATTCAGAAATGCATATATGGTATGCACTGTATTATCCGTTTCATGACGGTATTCATTACACAATACTTGTATCTACAGTTATTTGGATTTTATTAATTTGAAAATATTACCGGTAAATTAAATACTAACTACCACAAAGTGTTGTGCCCATCAGTGTTGTTTACTGTGGGTGTTTATTAGCAAGAATATTGCTTCCATTTTTGTGCAAGTCCAAACAACCTGTATTTGCATTAATATTTGTGTTTTGCTTCATAAACACTGTGTTTGATGCTATAAAAGTTTTGATTTAATTTGTATTTTCCTTTTCCATAAGTCAGATTTAATTCCCAAGTGATATTTCCCAAGTTATCTGGCAGTTCACGTGGGCCAATAAGCTCTTGGCTTGTGAAGGCAACACTCACTTTGTTTTTAAGTTGACAATCCTTTTGATCAAGCTGCGAATTTAAAACTTGTTCAGTGCCAAATAGAGTTCAACAACTTCCTGTGCATGTTTGACCATAATCCCTTAACTTGTAAAGGCACCACCCTCTTTGTTTTTCACATGACAACCCTTTGATCAAGCTGCGAGTTTGATACTTGTCCAGTGCTAAGTAACAGAGGGTGGTTATTTGAACTCCTTGTGATCTCGCACAATTGACATGTGTTCGGTTGCATCCTTTAATAGATTTCACAGACTTTATGATCAGAGTGTCACAGAGCCCAAGCTCAGTCTCTACATAAGTACCCACATATGACAGTAAAGCCGAGGAATCGGAGTCAGACAATATTTACGATGACTAGAAGACAACAATTTACAATGACTGTATGACGATGGAGAATTTCAGAACTTTAGCAGACAATGAGGTTGAATTCTTGGACTTTGTACTAAATAACATTAAATAATGACATTTATAGGATACCGTGAATCACAAAAATGTGGACTTTGTTTATTTGTAAGACATGTGGAATTAACATATTACAGGATATTGTGAATCAGATCATTCTGAACTATTTTTATACTGGTATGTGACCTATAATTGAATTCATGGATTTATTATATAAATGGATTAAAATATCAAGCAATATGGATTTCAATGGATATTATTGCACAAAGATGGACAAATTGTTGTCAATGTATTTGTGACATATTCCACTCAATAATATAATTGTATTTTACACTGGTTTTGTCTTTATTTTTCCAATCTATCTATCCAGTTTGTCTTGTTTATTTTTTCAAAGTGCAACTCTGACTCACTGACGACAAGTCACCCCTTCGGACGGATCTGACTTGCAAAATACACCCCATCTTATAGGAGGGTCAAAGAGAAATTGGCTTTTTGCAGCCCTAAAAAGGGTGGGGGTCGACTTATAGTCGATTCAACTTATAATTGAGTATATACGGTAGCTTTTTGTGTGTCCATACATAAAACTTTTTTTGTTTTACTTGGCAACTTTAACAGCAACCATACACTTTGAGACTGTGAAGATATCAATGAAAGAGGGAAGAAAATAGGAGACATTCTTTCAAAACAGAATCTGTGCCTTTTTAATTACAAGTCATATACCTACCTGCATCTTGCCACAGGATCCTACCCGTCCTTAGATCTGACCATCAGCAATCCATCTATTTTATTTGACTCCTCTTGAGAAGTTTGCGATGACCGCAGTGGTAGGGATCACTTTCAGTATACTTAAGAAGTAATACTCCCAAACCTCATTGGCTAGGGCAGAGATGAGAATTGAACAAGGCAGATTGACAATGTAGTGGATCCAATATCCCTATTTACAAAGATTCTCCTGGATGTTGCTGGGAATACAGTTCAAAAACTTAAGTGATTCCTAAACATGTCAACAACCATTTTTTGATGATGCATGCAAAGATGCCACCAGGAAACAGATAGAGGTCATTACAAGTGTTATTACCAATCCTCAGGGCAACATATTGTCAGTCACCCTGTTAAACATCAAAATTAACAGCATAGTGAAATGCCTTAATCCAGGAACTGACTGGAGTTCAAAAATATGGAGATGCAAATGGGTTCAAATTTGTGAAATCTAAACCTGTTTGTTTGCATTTCTGCTGATTACATCAAATTCATGATGACCTAAAACTCTGTCTCGATGGTTCTCATATTCCTTTTGTGTAAGAGACCAAATATTTAGGGTTTATTTTTTACTATAAACTTACTTTCCTTCCACATATTAGATACCTCAGGGACAAATGTCAAAAAGCCCTGGATTTAATAAGAGTCATGGCAAACACACATTGAGGAGCTGATCCAAGGGTCTTGCTCCAGTTATACAGGTCAGTAGTTTAGATAACTTCACTATGGCTCATTTGTGTATGGATCAGCTTGTAAAACTTACCTCCAGATGCTTGATACAATACACAGTCAGGGACTCAGACTTTGTCTAGATGATGCATTGAGAACTTCCCCTTCAAAAAGCCTCTAAGTCGAGGCAAATGAACCATCACTTTATTTAGATGATTGAAATTGGCTTTTGAGTAAACTACTAAATTATGTTCTAATCCATCTAATCCTGCATATGTTGTAGTCTTTAGTCCCAAATACCAAACCTTGTATGCAAAGAAACCAAATTTCAGTCTGCCTTTTGGCATACAAATCCATTCTTACTTAGAAACAGCAAATATCAGTGTTGGAAATACTACAATATTCTGTGTTCCAAAATCACTACCTTTGTTATCAAAACCCCCTGAAATTTGATTTTTGCAATTCAAAAAGTCTTCAACAAATCCTCTCCTTTATCAGATTAAATTCAATGAAATCTTAGCCTCTAATCATAGTCATACTTCCCTGTATACAGATGGTTTTACAGATCGAGACAAGGTTGGATCTACTGTTGCAACACCCCATAGCATCATTTCAAGCTGGTTATCGGATAAAGCCTCCATTTTTACCACAGAAGTTACAGAAATACTCAAATCTTTATACTACATTGAAACCTCTCAAAAACAAATTTCATCGTCTTTTCTGATTCCCTATCCACATTGAAAGCCTTGCAAAACCTTAAATCTGACAACACATTAATATTCCATATCTTACAGAAACATGATTTGCTCATACTGTCTGGAAGAAGTATTCTGTACTGTTGGCTGTCTTGTCACATTGGTATTATGGTAAAGAAAGGGCAGATAGAGCAGCCAAAGCTGCCTGTTGTCACTTGCTTCTGAATGGAAGATTCCATATGCTGACTTCAGATATTATATAAAAAAATCAGCATGTTCTTAATACTTGGCAAAATATGTTGAATGAAAACTCCACAAACAAACTTCAGAACATCAAACCCACTATTGGAGAGTGGCATCCCTCATATACAAAAATTTTAGAGATAGGTGGTATTGTGTTGATCACATATCGAACACACATACCTAACTCATGCATACCTCCTGAAGGGTGAACCTCGACCAGAGTGCATACCCTGCAAGTGTCCACTGACAGTAGAACACATTCTTGTCGAGTATGTCAACTTCCACCCTGTGAAACAGAAGTATTTTGATGTACCACCTAAGAAAATCTTGGACTTTTTGAGGGAATGCAGTTTATATAAAAAAATTTGATCCATGTGTTTTAAGGATTTTAAATGTGTTACCTTTATAATTTATTTTATATATCTTTTACAGAATTTCAAGATCTTTACCTTTTTATATTTTCTCTTGTTGTACTTCATGCTTACATTTATTTTGAAGGTTTTTTTTTCTCCAAAGTTTGTGTGCAATTCTTTATAAATAATTACACATTTCGAACTTTTACCTTTAGATGAAATCATATTGCCACTATTGTGCTGAGGTGTTCTTTATTTTAGAGGCATACAATGTTAAGTATCAAAGTTTGTCAACAGCAGTGTCAGCAACAGCTTAAATCTGGATGACATTTCTTTAAAATTGTTGGAGTCACTAAGTTGTAACGGAATTCATCATCTTTTCTTTGTGAAGGCATACACCAGTGTTGGCAAGGCGGGATTAATATTGAAGGACCACCAGGATCTGGCCAAACATCTCAACACTGTGGTCTGCCACACTAAAATGGTGGATTACCTGGATGAACTTCTCAATGAAGTTGCAGATTTATCCATATACTGGTAAGAACCCATGTACATTAGTTGATCTTGAGTTTTGTTTGTTTGGTTGGAATCTCACTCCAAAAATATGGAAGACAAGACAAAAAATTAAAAACGAAATTTGGCCTGGAAAATCCTGGCACCTACATCCAATATATGGTAGGAAATACTGGCACCCACATCCAAAGTATGGTATGAAATCCTGGCACCTGCATCCAAAATATGGAAAGAAATCACATTGATTCACAAACAAACAAGATTCCTTTTTTTCAAAAACTAGGGACATTTATTTTGTGAAACAACCGTCAACGTCGAAACTCGATTTTTTATTGTTGTATTAGTAAAATATTGATGCTGTGATTTCATTGCAAGTAATAGTGAAACTTCTTCTCATCCTTGAGGAAATCTCTGAGTGCCAATTCAGGAATTTTAAGTTCACTACAAACTCTGGAACTCACTTCTCCATAATGAACAGTATCAGTGAAACAATGCTTTTTATTTACCAAGTACTCATTTCGCTTGGTTGCCTTGGTTGATCACATTTGTGAATGAGTAGGATAATTTAAGATAGTTTAATTATATTACTTATATAATATTTATAACAATGTTCGATTGATCAATTGAAATGAGCTGACCTGACACACGACTGTGACCACTAGCTCTTGCGCAGGTAGGATTTGCATGCCATTTAACTTCAGTTTTATTCCATCCCTAAAAGACATAATTAAAGCGATAAAACAAAACAGCTCTGCTTTTAATTGAGTGTAACAATACAACAAAAACTTCAGCAAGTTGAAGATCAAACATGGTCGGCACCTAATTAGGTTTCTCAAAGAAATGCTCACTGACATAGCTGTGACTGTAGATTGCCATTTTTCACGTTTGAATACAAGAGGGCATATTGCATTTATGATGATTACACTGAAACCGAATTAAAAAATAGAACTGAAACATGAATTTCACTTGACAAATACTTATTTAATTGGTATTTATTTATTAAAGTGTTGCCACCAGTAGACATTTAGTGACATATACATTGATCAAAATTTCATTGAATATTGTTACTTACAGTGTACTGAGAATGTTGTTTGGAAGGAAAATTTAACAAAATATATGACATTATTAAAAGTTGAGAATTTCATGATGTTGATTCAAATTTCTGGGTACTATCCACTGTTTTTGATGATAAAACGAGCAATATATCAAGGCAACAGTTACCAATTATGATCATGATTTTCTTAACATTCAACAAATAGGGGCAGATATTTTGTTTGTATTTTCCAGTTTAAAAAATGGGATCTATGCCTGACCCCACAAATTTATAAGCGGGTTTGTAAGTTATCCAGGCGCGAGTTATCGAGGGAGCGGTGTATAAATGAGATAACCTTATACTTGGGTTCATTTTAATACATAGCATTACTATTACATAATGTATTTGGATCCATGAACATACTTACCTTATAAAATGGACTGTGTTATACTGGGGTGCATTATTGTGAGGGACCACTGTATAAGCATGCCTTAACGTTCTTTTCAGTTTTTACACCAGCATCTTTGAACACCAGTTTAAACAGTGCATGGAGTTTCCAGCCCAGCATAGGTACAGCGTTGTGTATCCCATGATCTGTGGACATTTTATGAATGCCACCCATTCACTCTGCCCTGAAGAGGTATGAAATTTTAAAACATTAAAATTTTTTAACTGTATAAGTTACAACTCATACATGTTATGCAGTCTTTTTGTAAACTTTATTCTTAATTTCGATGTTAGCTTGAGTCCATTTTTTTAAGTGGCAGATATTTGAGAACTTGATGGAAACCATTGACCTTGGAAGGGCCACTGAGTGGTACAGAACTGATTTATTTGACTAAGATAACAACTGTAGGCAAGATGTGTTTGTTTTGTAAACTAAGAGGCTTTTATAGTGGGCGTTTCTTTCATGTGTTTCAGGAGTGAAGGCAATTATGTGAATTTAAACTGCAGGGACACTTTTAAATCTAACACAAACCCATGGGGAAGAAAGCCTATTTTCTGCAGTATTAAACAAGTCATAAAATTCTCCAGCATTGAGATTCATGGAGATACATATAAATCAGATATGAAGATTGCTTGGTGTATTTTATTTAACACATGAAAAAATTGTCAGGAAAATAAAGTTAAGTCTCTCAACAAATTTCAGTCAAGGGACAAGGTGCATTTGTCCTCTTTCAGACATTTGTCCAATATATGCAGGGATATTTGTGTATATTTAATATTTAGTCAACTTAACTTTTGATTCTTATTCAGTTATAAAGTCCAGATGTGTTAAAATACATATTTAACAAGTATTATATGATATATTTTCTTAACAGCGTCATTCAATCGGCACTACCAGTGTCCAGTATGCCCACTGGTTCCTGAAGGACATGTCAGAAGAGGCCAATCAAGTCATCACTGCCATATGTGAGGAACAGTGTATGCTCAGCTATAAGGTTAGTCTAGACCAGAAGCATTGTCCTCCAAACACAAAGTAGACAAGACACAAAGCAATGGAGAAACTTAAAGCAAAAGTTGGCATTAAAAAATCAGTAAGATACTTAAATTATACATTGGGGGAAAGGTTTTGGAATGTCTTCTTTATGGTGGTGTAAGTTATGAGTGACTAAATGTGCAGATAGTACAAGACAATTAGCAAGGAGTCATCGAGGGGTCAGATTGCGAACTGCGAGAGTTAGTTACCTTGTGTTAATTGGGAAAAGAGGAGGGTGTTATCATGAGTTTCCCCCTTTTTTAATGATAGAATCAATTGCCTGTGCAATAATTTCATAATTTTAATTAAAAAAAACTTTTCTGTGTGCAAAAATCAAAGTGCAAAAAATAAGTATGATTTTTAGCTCTACTGGTCATAGACCAAATGAGCTTATAGGATGGCCTGTTGTCCGTCATATGTAGTCCAACATCCATCATCCATCTGTCCATCTCTCCATTAGCACAAGTTTGTTGTCTCTACTCGTGCTGAAAAATGGCGTTAAACCCACAAAACTAAACCAATCCTAAATGAGAATTGTGCCTATCTGATATCCAATATGGCCACCACAGCAGCCATCTTGTTATTGCTACTCCTGAATGGAATGTCATATCAGCATGGGGTTTGTACTGGAAGACTTCTCATGGTGTCTAATTGGTCTGAAATAAAAATTGTGATGATCTGACATCCAGTATGGCCACCATGGCAGCTGTCTTGTAGATCTTGTTATTGCTACTCCTAAATGGAAAGTCATCTTGACATGGAGTTTCATCAGAAGACTAATTATTATTAGATCTAGTTGGTTGAATGAAAATAGTGCCGATCTGACCTCAAAAATATGGCTGCCACAATGAACATATTGAAAATCTTGTCACTAATTCTCCTGAATGGATGGTCATATCAACATGGGGTTTCACCCAAGTCTTCTAATGGTGTTCAGTTTGTCCTAAATGAAATTGGCGCCGATCTTACATCCAATATGACTGCCACAGAGGCTAATTTGATAATCTTATCACTCAAGAATATTAGAGATGGTTTGAATACTCAGCACTTAAAAAGAAGAAATGGTCATACCTTGAATTCCTGGAAATTCTTTTCAGATAACTGAGCTTCAATTCCTTTTGAGGAACTCTTGTTATGAATTTTGATGGTGTATTACAAATCAAAGAATACAAAATTGACAAGACAATACAATTTTACCAGATTGTATCAGAAGTTCATGTATAAATTAGGAAAACATTCCTGAGGAAATGAGTATTATTTTGGCTAAGTACCGTATATACTCAAGTATAATTCAGGTCCAAATGCAAACAACATAGACCCTGATTTGCTGTCACATAATGTGCTAGCATATCAGAGTCTATGTTGTTTGCTGTACTGATTAATCCTTACAAACTGCATAGATCCAAATCTGCCGGTGCATTATGCAATGGCAGATCTGGGTCTATGCAGTTTGCAGTTGGTATTGGATTATATGCGAGTATATACGGTAGTTGCATTTGACTTTAAGCAACAGAGTTGCATGCATTATTAATTTAGTTAGTTTCAAGATGAGGTCAATCAGTTTAGTACTAAAACAGGTCACACCCCAAATATTAAACTTTGTTTTTTATTACAGCTTTTACCAAAGAACAGTGCTTCTAAAATTGTCCAGGAAAATCAGAGGAAAAAGGAAAAAGATAAAAGTAAGAAAGTTCCAGAACAGGAGAAGCCTGGAGAAGAAAGCATGCGGAAAAACAGAGAAAATTTTACAAGGCAAAATAAAATCAAAATAGAAGTTCTTATCAATGTAAAAATTTGAATAATTTTGATCACTTGTGATTTGTGTGCATACAGTGGAATTCACATATCAAGAAAGATGCATGTATGATTTACTTGTATTCAAAGATTGTGAGAAATATATATGTTAAACATTTTATCTTAAAATTATCACTCTTTATACATCTCAGTAACACGATACAAATTATTTCATATCGTCATCAATATATGCTGTAAAAAGAGAACTGCCATTCTTTCATGAGGAAACTTGATCACTTAATGAGCTCTGCTGATTGTAGACCAGAAGAGCTTATGCGATTGCCTTTCTCTGTCGTCCATCTGAATTCCATCCAACCGTCTGTTAGTACATGTTTGTTATCACAACTCCTCCTAAACTACTTGGAAGATTGTCATGAAGCTTGAAACACACAATTATCCCATGGTCTAGTTGAAAATGGTGGTAATCTAACATCTGATATGGTCACCTCGTGAAACTCGGTTATTGCAGCTTCTCCTGAATGGATGGTCATACTACATGACCATCTTGACAATCTTCTCCCGAACAAATGGTGATATTGACATGGGGGGGGGGGTCTAAAAAACTTCTTATGATATGTAGTTTGTCCTAAATGAAAATGGTGCCAATCTGACAGCATTCAACATGATTTTGAAAATCTTGTTATAGTTACTTCTCCTGAACCGATGGTTGTATCAAGATGGTGTTTTTATTAAAAGACTTCTTACGGTGTTTAATTGGTCCTGATTGAAAATGGTGCCTGTCAGACCTCCAACATGGCCACCATGGTAACCATCGTGACAATCTTGATATCTCTACTTATGAATGAATGGTCATATATAGATAGGGTTTTCACTAAAAGACACCTTATGATATCTAGTTGGATCTAAATAAAATGGTGCAGATCAGACCTCCATCTTGAAAATCCCATTATAGCTACTCCTCCAGAAGAGATGATCATATTAATAATATGGGGTTTTCACTAAAAGATTTTTATGATATCTAGTTGGCACTAAATGAAACTGGTACCAGTCAGACTTTGAACATGATAGCCATGGTGGCGATCTTGAAAATATTGTTATTGCTCCTTGTTTTGAAGGGATAGCCATATCAATATGGCGTTTTCACTACAACACTTCTCATTATATGTAGTTGGTCCTGATTGAAAACAATGCTGATATGACCTCTCAAAATGGTCACAACAGCTGCTGTTGTAAAAAAATCTTGTGACAGTTACATTATCTGAAGGGATGGTTGTATTGAGATGTTGATGGGATTTTTTTTGTTTTGTTGAAAAAAATAAACTCTTCTCTCCTGCAATATGTAGTTGTTCCTATATTAAAATGATGGTCATCCAACCTCTTAATAGCTTCCTTGATGGTCATCTTGAAAATCTTTATATGGCTACTTCTCCTGAATGGATTGTTGTACATGTAATGACATGATGTATTCACTAAAATATGAGCAATACATAGCTGTTTCTGAATGAAAATGGTGTTCATCTGACCTTCAGCATGGTACCATTGTGGTCATCTAAATAAATTAGGTGTTGCTACTCCACGTGATTGAATAGTGGCATTGACCTGGGATTTTCACTAAAACACTTTTTGTTGTATGTAATTGGTTATATCCACACTTTTGTGAAAGAGTTTGAAAACTAGACCTAACTGACTTTGGCATCAAGTCAAAAGTCATTGCTTTCAGTTTTGTACTTCGTTTAGCCTATAAACACAGTGACATGTACATATGCACATGAATTTTGATCAGATTTGTATTGAGTTGCATTTCAATAAACACGTTGATAGTCAACACTTTGACATTGAATTTAAGGTCAAAGGTTTTTACTCCAGTGGATTGCTATACTGGCTTGTGACCATGATAACATAAACAAGTATGAATGGATTTTTATCAAACTATTTTTGTGGATATATCTAAAGAAATACCTTACAGGATGCCAGTTCAATAACTTGGTTTTTTTTTTCTTCTAAAAAATATTAATTACAGATTTAAGCAAATTTAGCATATGGGTATATATGTTGAAAGTGTCTGCGATCTTCTAACCATGATATCAAGTTCAAGGTCAGAGGCCATGACAAAAAATTTTGTACTGTACTTACAGGTATCTGATGAATATGTTAACTCCAACATACAGGAAAATATTTTTGTTGCCAAATTTTAGATATTTTCAGAACTCAGCACTTGAAAAGAATAAAAGAACAAAAGAAACAGACTTATCATGGATTCCTGAAAATTCTTTTTCAGCCAGTAGAGTGTCCATTCAAGGAACTCATTAGTAAGCAATAGACTAGGTTCATTACAAGGCATGACAAATTCCTGAATGGGAAGTAAGAATATAATACTAGTTAGGGGTTTCTGCTTTGTCTACATGACTTATAGCCACTATGCTGATAAATCTCCTTGTTCTGTTTTTTTTTTGTGCCGCTCCTTTGTCTAACACAAATTGGCCATATCCATTGTGTTTTTTTCTTAGTGTTAACCCTCGTGATTAACTTTAGCATATACCATTATCAACTTTGTTCCTTAAGTGTTTCTACTAAAATTAGGTAAAAACAAAATTTTGTTGTTGTTCCAAATTACAAGTAATGTTAATTTCTTGCCATAAATAATCTGAGCAGCACTAATATTACACCACAAGAATCATGGATCCCTACCTAGTAAAACACCCACGAGAATCATCTATCCTTACCTAGTAAAACACCCACAAGAATCATCTATCCCTACCTAGTGAAGCACCCACAAGAATCATGGATCCCTATCTAGCGAAGCACCCACAAGAATTATGGATCCCTACCTAGTAAAACACCCACAAGAATCATCTACCCCTACCTAGTAAAACACCCACAAGAATCATGGATCCCTGCCTAGTGAAGCACCCACAAGAATTATGGATCCCTACCTAGTACAACACTCACAAGAATTATGGATCCCTACCTAGTAAAACACCCACAAGAATTATGGATCCCTACCTAGTAAAACAATCCCACAAGAATCATGGATCCCTTCCTAGTGAAGCACCCACAAGAATCATGGATCCCTACCTAGCAAAACACCCAAAAAGCTCATGGATCCCTGCCTAGTAAAACAATTCCACAAGAATCATGGATCCTTACCTAGTAAGACAATCCCTCAAGAATCATGGATCCCTACCTAGGAAAAGAATCCCACAAGAATCATGGATCTCTACCTAGTATAAAAATCCCACAAGAATCATGGATCTCTCCCTAGCAAAAGAATCCCACAAGAATTGTGGATCCCTACCTAGCAAGACAGTCCCACAAGAATCATGGATCCCTATGTAGTAATACAATTAAAATTTGATTTGAATTTTACAGGATGGATAAGCTTCATATGGCTTTGACCGAGCTGTGCTATGCTCTGAATTACACCAATGTGATTCAAGTCTGGGAACATGGCTTTGTGCCCAGGGAATTTTTCTTACAGCACCTGGAAACACGCTTCAACAAGTAGGTTACTCTGCTTTATTTTTCTTCTAGATGTCTTGTCTTAAATCAAAAATGGGTTCTATTATATCACATAAAAGTATTGAGACTTTACATTGTGTATTAAATAATCAGCATGCTGACATAAAAATGGATTCTTTGAATGAAAGCATAGATACTTTAAATGTTCTTTCAAACTATCTGTATAGAGTAAACATTGATCAGCCGTACATTGACTGTCTGGACTTATAGATCATTAAGACTAATCAAGGAGTGTCCCCCCAGATACATATTTATTGTGCAAAACAAACACTATCAGTTATCCAGACAACCAATTTTACCAGAGCTGTTTACTGCTTCAATTTTACCTTAGTTTCTATGGAATATTCGACCAAAAATATATATTACAGTTCAGTGTATTGATTTTACAGGCAGAGTCTTTTTCTGGAAAGATGATGCATGTGATAGTTCTATTCATGTATTAGTCTCTTCAGCAGTGTCAAAGAAATGCTTGAGAATCCTATACTGCATTCAAGCATCTGTAAGATTGTGAGTGAGACCAATATATGTGAATCCTGTAAGTTTGATGCTGTGCTGAACTGTTGACAAATAAAATAAGGCAATGGAATTTATGATCACTCAGAATAACAGACAAGATGGTCTTAATAGAAATGAAAGTTTGCATGAAGAATTTTGATCTTGCATCAGCCAGTTTATGCAAACTGCTGTTGGTATAGAAAGGTTTGTTTTTTTATTGCTAGTTTGATGATCAGTTAGCAAGAAATCACCACATGCATACTTCGTGGGTTTCTTCAAAACTGTTCATGTTAGACCAGCCATCAGTGTTGGTATGGAAAACTGAAGACATTAGGGTAAAATTATGGATTGGACTTTGAGAAACTACTGATAAACATGTCTGTTATTTAGACAAAATCCATATCTACTAATGGGTCCAGATTATCAATGTTTTTGACTGTACCAGCATCTACAATGTTTTTATTTGTGTCAGTGAAAAAACATAGATATCTCATCGGAACATATATCTCTAAATGTTTGCAGTTCAGTATTTTTGTCGATTTAGTTTATTAATGGCCCCATTCAAATAATTTGGATATTAAGATTTGCAGTTTTATTTTTTGGGAGAAGTCATTGCTCAAAAGAGAAGAATAAGGATTATGACTGCTTTTGAATTGCTTGCTTTATTATATAATTTGAAGAAATTGTTTTACTATCAATAATAATCTTGAACATTGAAAATTCAGACAGATAATAAAAAGCACTAGAGGAGTGTTGTCTACATATTAGTGCCTTTGCCTATCTTTCTTGCCTTTACAGAAGGATGCTTGTTCCTTCTTGAATAATATTTCTGATTTTATAGATTGAGTTCAGGGCAATGAATAACAGACAATAAAACTATAGGAAGCTGTATTTTCTAATTTTTAGCTTTTAGAGATATTAATAGTTGGGTGATTGCTTCTTGCATTAAATGTTCAACTACCATATATACTCGCATATAAGTCGGATCCAACTGCAAGCAACAAATACCCTGATCTGCCATCGCATAATGTGCCAGCAGATCAGGGTCTATGTTATTTGTTCTACTGATTACTTCTAAAAAACTGCAAATATCCAGATCTGCTGGTGCATTATGCGACGTTAGATCCAGGCCCGTGCAGTTTGCATTTGGACTCGACTTTTATGTGAGTATAAACGGTATTCATATAATCCATCTACAGATAGTAAATTCCGTTTATAAATGATTAGAACCTTAAACAGCTCCTATAATGTCTTTTTACTCTGATATTCTTTTCTGTTTAGCTTCAAAATGACCATATACTGTAAATATGTAAATAACAAAACCGTCTCAAACATCAACATTTTTTTGACTGTAGCAAGACTACTGACTTAACCAAACATTTTTAATGTTGTATTGTTATGTAATATGCAAATTGCCAAAGAAAAATTGCATGGCATAAATATATTGTATTTTCTTAAATTTTGAAAATTAAATGATGCTGAAATATTATGATTTAAAAATATCTTCCTTATTCCTTCCATGAGATTTCAATTTTCCTATGATATTGAATGTAATATTTTACGCGATTGAGAAGTTACATTTGCTCTATATCAATGTTGTTTCAGGGCCTTGGTCGGCATGATGATGTACAACCCTGACACAAATGAGATTGCCAAGCCATCAGAACTCCTCAGCAGTGTCAAAGCCCTGATGAGTGTACTGCAGAGTCTGGAAAACTACAGTCAGTATTCGCACCACGACAGATAATGTTTATTTTCAGTTGAAAGCCCTGGATTTAATAAGAATCATGGCAAACACATATTGGGGAGCAGATCAGAAGGTCTTGCTTAGGTTATTCAGGTCATAAGTAAGATCTAAATTTGACTGGGGCTCAATTGTATACGGATCAGCCTGTAAATATTACCTCCAAATGCTTAATCCAATACACAGTCAGGGACTTGGACTTTAGGTGGATTTGAACTTCCTGTTCAGAAAGCCTCTATGTTGACACAAACGAACCATGACTTTATCGCAGATGAATGAAATTGGCTCTTCAGTATACTACCAAACTATCCTGTAATCCATCTAATCCCGCATATGATGTAGTCATGAGGCCCAAATACCAAACCTTATATGCTCAGAAACCAAATTTCATTCTGCCATTTAGCATACAAATTTGTCCTCACTTAGAAGCAGCAAAAATCAACCTTGGAAATACTACAGAATTGTATGTTCCAAAATCACCACCTTGGTTATCAATACCTCCACCAAAAAATTATATTTGATCCTTGCCAATTCAAAAAGTCCACAACAAATCCTCTCCTTTTTCAGAGTAAATTCACTGAGATCAGAACCTCCTCTCATAGTCATATGTCCCTGTATACCAACAGTTTGAAAGATGGAGACAGAGTTGGAGCTGCCATTGCAACACCACATGGCACAATCTCGAGCTCGCTACTGGATAATGTCTCGATTTGTAATGCAGCAATTACAGCCATACTCAAAGCTTTGAATGACTGTGAAACCTCTGAAATAATAAATTTCATAATCTTTTGGGATTCCTTTTCCTCATTGAAAGCCATGCAAAATCTTAAATCTGATAGCCCATTGATATCCCAGATATTACAGAAATATGAATTGCTCATACAATCTGGGAAAAGTATTCTGTACTGTTGGCTGCCTAGTCACATTGGTATTAAGGGTAATGAAGGGGCAGATAAAGCAGCCAAAGCTGCCCTGCAGTCACCTGTTTCTGAATGGAAAATTCCATATTGTATAAACCAGCATGTTCATCATACTTAGCAAAATATATGGAATGAAAACTACACAAACTTAAGAACATCAAATCCACTATTGGAGAGTATAGAACAGATCTGAGAGTTGAGGTGGTACTGTGCTGATCGCATATGAAACACACATACATGACTCATGCATATCTCCAGAAGGGTGAACCTTGACCAGCATGCATACCATGTCAGTATCAACTGACAGTGGAACACATTCTTGTCAAGTGTGTCGACCTCCATCCTGTGAGACAGAAGTATTTTGATGTGAACTGCATGAAGAAACTTTATGATGATGAACTACCTGAGAAAATCTTGGACTTTGGGGGAATGTGGTTTATATAAAAAAAAATTACCATATGTTTTAAGGATTTTACATGTGGTACCGTTTTCTTTTATTTTATATACATTTTACAGAATTTTAACATCTTTATGTTTTATATTTTATCTTCTTGTACTTCATGTTGACATTTATTTGGAAGGGTTTATCTTCCTACGTTTTTGTGCAATTCAATTTTAAATTTTGCAAACTTTACCTTTAGGTGGCACCATATAACCACTTTTGTGCTGAGGTGCCATAAAATGCTACCACATACATATTATTTTCAGTCAGGCACACTTAATCACAGATAATATTGCTCCCAGTCATTACATGCTCCAGGACTGATATTTATTTTCAGTCAGGCACAATTAATCACACATAATATTGCTTCTGATCAGTGCATACTCCAGGGCTGATAATATTTATTTTCAGTCAGGCACGGTTAATCACGCATAGTATTGCTCCCAGTCAGTACATGCTCCAGGACTAATCATATTTATTTTCAGTCAGGCACAATTAATCATGCATAATACTTCTCATAGTCTGTGTATGCTCCTTGACTGATTATATTTATTTTCAGTCAGGCACAATTAATCATGTATAATACTTCGCATAGTCTGTGTATTCTCCTTGACTGATTATATTTATTTTCAGTCAGGCACAATTAATCATGCATAATACTTCTCATAGTCTGTGTATTCTCCTTGACTGATTATATTTATTTTCAGTCAGGCACAATTAATCATGTATAATACTTCTCCTAGTCTGTGTATTCTCCTTGACTGATTATATTTATTTTCAGTCAGGCACAATTAATCATGCATAATACTTCTCATAGTCTGTGTATTCTCCGTGACTGATTATATTTATTTTCAGTCAGGTACAATTAATCATGCATAATACTTCTCCTAGTCTGTGTATTCTCCTTGACTGATTATATTTATTTTCAGTCAGGCACAATTAATCATGCATAATACTTCTCCTAGTCTGTGTATTCTCCTTGACTGATTATATTTATTTTCAGTCAGGCACAATTAATCATGTATAATACTTCTCATAGTCTGTGTATTCTCCTTGACTGATTATATTTATTTTCAGTCAGGCACAATTAATCATGTATAATACTTCTCATAGTCTATGTATTCTCCTTGACTGATAATATTTATTTTCAGTCGGGCACAATTAATCATGTATAATACTTCTCCTAGTCTGTGTATGCTCCGTGACTGATTATATTTATTTTCAGTCGGGCACAATTAATCATGTATAATACTTCTCATAGTCTGTGTATTCTCCTTGACTGATTATATTTATTTTCAGTCGGGCACAATTAATCATGTATAATACTTCTCATAGTCTGTGTATTCTCCTTGACTGATAATATTTATTTTCAGTCGGGCACAATTAATCATGCATAATACTTCTCCTAGTCTGTGTATTCTCCTTGACTGATTATATTTATTTTCAGTCAGGCACAATTAATCATGCATAATATTGCTCCCAGTCAGTACATGTTCCAGGACTGATGATATTTATTTTCAGTCAGGTGCAATAACACATAATATTGCTCCCAGTTAGTACATGCTCTAAAACTGATGATATTTATTTTCAGTCAGGCACAATTAATCATGCATAATACTTCTCCTAGTCTGTGTATGCTCCATGACTGATTATATTTATTTTCTCCTAGTCTGTGTATGCTCCATGACTGATTATATTTATTTTCAGTCAGGCACAATTAATCACAAACATAATATTGCTCCCAGTCAGTACATGCTCCAGGACTGATATTTATTTTCAGTAAGGTGCAATAGCACATAATATTGCTCCCAGTTAGGTCACGCTCTAAAACTGATGATATTTATTTTCAGTCAGGCACAATAACACATAATATTGCTCCCAATCAGTACACACTCCGAGATTGATAATATTTATTTTCAGTCAGGCACAATTAATCATGCATAGTAATGCTCCCAGTCAGTATAAGTGCCAATACTGATATTATTTATTTTAAGTCGGGCACAATTAATCACACATAATATTGCTATTTATCTTTAATATCCAGTCTTATTATATACATAAGTTTAATTTTTGGAAAATATCTTGTAAATTTCACTTGGTGATTTACTGAAAATAATTCACTAGTGAAGTATTGGTCACATGACAGCTGTCATAGCTACAAATGTTTTTTCAGGAACTACTTGAAATGTGGGCGGAGTTCATTTACACATGTCATCTGCATCAGTGGTAAAATGTTATTGTATGATGTCACATGTGCACTTTGATGATTAATCTATTATGACATCATGGATCATTTATACTTTTATGGTTAAGAGAGTATATTAATTTGCTAAACCTGAAGCTATCTACGCAACCTTTTTTTTAGTTTTCTTGACTATGGACAAGAGAGGTACAAATTGATGTTTCTCTTAATGTATGTATTAGAATAATATAAATTTAATGTTACTCTTCTGCAGGTATCAACACCTAATTCAAGAGAAACTTTGTATTTACAATGAAAATTGGATGAAAATTGGGTGAAAGATTGGGAACTGTCCCATTTTAAATTTGGTATAATTTATCATGTGAAAACTACCTAAGTGTTTGGTGTTCCTAACTGGAAGTTCAGAAAAACATAGCACTCCAGGTGTGATTATATAGCAATTCACACATACCCCACAACAAGATTGATCAGCAGTTCGCTCAGATTTCTTATGTAATGATTGACTGGCAACTAAAGCAAGAAACATTAGTTACAACATTTTTCCATTTAAACTTTTTGGTTCTTAATCTAAGTTTTATTTTTGCTTCCACAGTTAACATTGATATTGCACGAGTTTTCAACAATGTCCTGCCTCAACAGACACAAGCACAGGATAGTTTCAGTGGGGAGAAGACCATCACTGCCAACTACACAAATTGGTTAGTTTCATGTAGATTTGAAAGCTTTGCCTCATCTGCCTCACACCCACCCCTTTTTATATCCCTGCGTCAATAGAGTTGGAGGTATATAGTAATCCTCATGTCTGTCCATCTGTTCATCCATACATCCTTCTGTCTGGGAAACAATCTTGTTAGTGCAACTAGTCATCCAGTTTCTGATGGATTGCCATAAAATGGCCATCACCTGAAGATTTGCCCATTGACAAAATCACCTTGAACCGCTGGCCTTTTTGTACATAGTCTGTTGTCCAACATCTGTTGCCTGACATCTGTCCATTAGCACAAGTTTGTTATTGCTATTTCTCTGAAACTACTTCAAGGATTGCCATGAAACTTAACAAACACATTCATCCCAAGGTCTAGTTGGTCCTAACTGAAAATGCTGCTGCTAAGACATCCAATATGGCAACCAGAGCAGCCATCTTGAAAGTCTTGTTGTTGCTACACCGGATTGGAAGGTCATATCAGCATTGGGTTTGCACTAAAAATTTCTTTTGATGTCTAGTTGGTCCTAAGGTTCTGCTCTCCAGTTATCAAGTTCTTCTGAAATCGGGACTGGTATAAGGTAAAGTTATGTACATTTGCAGCAAGCACAGTGGAGAGGATGTTGGTATACCTCTATGCTACTTTAATGTTCTGTGACTGAAATTTCTTTATATGTGGTATTAGGGAAGCATCATGCTGCCTAAAGCAGACATCTGATTGAAACTGGCTGCTCTCATGTGCTTGAGAAATGAACTTGAAGTAGTCCAAAGTACACTAATTTTAGCAGTTATTAAAATAGGGAAAATGCATTTTGGCAGAGTAGACAATGCTAACTTCTGAAAGTGCAGTAAATGTTATATAAAATATAAAAAAACTAAAAAAGTTATCAGCTAGTTCTTTTTTAAATTTACCTCTGAAGTCCATGAAGTGAAAATGACCAAGTGGAGCAGGCAGTCTTTTGAAAGTTGCATATCTGAAATAAGGCTAAGCTGTATACTCTATAACCCCAAATTACATCCATCAATCATACACCAAAATAAAGGGAATTAAAAGTTATTTTAAGATACAAGGTCTTTTTTTGAATAACCAGGATAAACAGTGAGCAAAACCAGTGAAATTATTATTTTTTTTTAAAATCAAACCCTTTGCAAAGTATGAAACTGTAGAGCAGAACCTAAATTAAAATGGTTCCACATGGACATCCAACATGGCTGCCACAGCAGCCATCTTGAAAATCTTATTATTGCTACTCCATCTTAATGGATGGTCATATCAACATGGGGGTTTCGCGGAAAGACTTTTCATGATGTCTACTTGGTCGTAAATGAAAATGGTGCCGATCTGATGTCCAATATGGGCACCATAGCAGCCATCATGAAAATCTTGTTATCTCTACTCCTCCTAAATGGAAAGTCATATTGGCATGGGTTTTCACCAGAAGACTTTTTATGATGTCTAGTTGGTCCTAAATGAAAATGCTTCTGCTTAGACATCCAATATGGCCACTACAGCAGCCATCTTGTAAATCTTGTTATTGTTATTTCATCTGAATGGACGGTCATATCAGCATTGGGTTTTCACTAAAAGACTTCTTATGATGTCTAGTTGGTCTGAAATGAAAATGGTGCCAGTGTGACATCTGATATGGCCACCACAGCAGCCATCTTGAAAATCTTGTTATTGTTACTCCTCCTGAAGAGAAAGCCATGTCAGTATGGGATTTTTACCAGAAGACTTCTTATGGTGTCTAGTTAGTGTTAAATAAAAATTGTGCCAAATTGATATCCAATATGGCTGCCACACCATCTTGAAAATCTTATCGCTACTCCTCCGTGATGGAAAGTCATATCAACATTGGGTTTTAACCAGAAGACTTCTTATTATGTCATAGTTGGTACTAAATGAAAATGGTGTCAATCTAACATCCTATATGGCCACAATGGCAGCCATCTTGAAAATCTTGTTATTGCTACTCCTCCTAAATGGAAAGTCATATCAACATGGGATTTTCACCAGAAGACTGAATATGATATCTAGTTGGTATTGAATAAAATGTTGCCAATTTGACTGCAAATATGGCTGCCACAATGAACATATTGAAAATTTTGTCACTAATTCTCTTGAATGGATGGTCATATCAACATGGGGTTTTCACCAAAAATCTTCTAATGGTGTCTAGTTTGTCCTAAATGAAAATGGTGCTGAATCTTACATCCAGGATGACTGCCACAATGGCTACTTTGATAATCATATTGCTTAAGAATATCAGAGATGGTTTCAACACTCAGCGGTTAAAAAGAAGAAATGGTCTTATCTTGAATTCCTGGAAATTCTTTTTGGACAGTAGAGTGTTAGCCCCTTTGAGGGACTCTTGTTATAAGACTTCTTGACCTTTTTGACTTGCAGATTTATGCAGTGTATGATGAAATCTTGTGAATGCAACTAATCTCAGATTTTGTAATGGATCGCCATGAAACTTGGTAAATGTTATGGTCATCATCTGAATATGCACATATCGACAAATCACTTTGTTCTTCCAATTTTTGTTAGTTATTGCCCATTTTATTCTTGTAGCTTAAATCAATGTATGACACAATCTTGTGAAGGCAGTTAGTCTCATATATTTCAATGACTCACCAAGAAACTTTGGAAATGTTATAGTCATCATCCCTATGCTCATGCAATTTTCGTTAGAGTTATTGTCTTTTTTTACTTGGAGCCTGATGTAGTGTATGATATAATCTTGTGAACATAACTAGTCTCACAGTTTTCATCACAAAACTTTGTTCTTGTTACGGTAATCATTTGGAGATATACATCTCAACGAATTACCATCCACCCTAATTTTTTTTTTAGTTATTGCCCTTTTTGTCCTGCAGCTGAAAGCAGTGTATAACATAATCTTTTGAATGCTACTAGTCCCTCAGTTTTTTTATGGATCAGTGTGAAACTTGGTAAATATTATGTTCATCATCAGAAGATGTGCATATTGACAAGTCACAGTGTTCCTATGATTATTGTAAGATTTATTGCCCTTTCTGACTTGCAGCTGGATGCAATATATGACAGAATGTTGTGAATGCAACTACTCTTGCAGTTTTTAGTGGATTGCTGTGACACTTGGCACATCAACATTTTGGTCATCAACAGGAACATGGTACATTATGGTCATCAACAGGAACATGGTACATTATGGTCATCAACAGGAACATGGTACATTATGGTCATCAACAGGAACATGGTACATTATGGTCATCAACAGGAACATGGTACATTATGGTCATCAACAGGAAATATACATGTGGACCAATCATTATACTTACTATTTTCAGAAGAGTTATGCCTTTTTTCTTGACTATAGACTCATCTCCATCTTGGGGTTGGGCTGGGATGCGGCAACAGCACTTCCTGGTGTATAGAAGTCACCTGCTTCAGTGATGGCACTTCCCAGTAAATGGAAATCGCCTGCTTCAGTGAGAGAGGTATACAGCATTAGGTAGTTGCCTGCTTCCACTTCGTCACTTCCTGGCATAACAAAGTCACCAGCCCCAAATAGTGATCACCGTCTTCCCGATGCATGGGAAATGCAGTTATTGTCTTGTGCTGGTAGACCTCAAATTAAAGCAAGATCTCATTCAACGGAGTTGAGTTCACTGAACGGAGACTCTCCAATAAGATCTGCATCATCTGAATGGTCATTGCAGACATCTGGCACTGGGTCACTGGGTGCAGGGCATAGGGGTTTCAGGCACTGGGCACTGGGTAATGTGTCTGGTGACAGTCATAGAAGGTCTGTCACTGGTACCGGTCACCGGGATATGTGTCTAGTGACAGTCATAGAAGGCCTGTCACTGGTCACCAGGTACTGGGTGTCAGGTCTCGGGTTATTGGGCACTGCACTTTGGAAACAAGACTCTTGTTGATGGGCGATATCCCAATTGATATTCACCAAGTTTCTGTCACCGGACACCAGGTGCCAATCACCGGACACCAGGTGCCAATCACCAGGTATGGTGTATGCTGCTGATCTTCCATTTTTGTTCTCGGGTCACTGAGCACTGTTCACTGAATACAGATCGTCCGGCACCAAGCACTGATCAGTAGACACAGGGCATTGGACATCAGTCTTCAGACTGGATACCAAGTCTTGACCACTGGTATAGAGGAAGGGATCAGTTCACCTCCTTTTTCTATGTTTTCTTTCAGTCCCTGTAGAGAATGGTCTTAGAGTTTTGAGAATGTTTCGAGGGAAGGGGTTGGGTTGATACCCCTCCCTTTTCCATGTTCCCATTCAGAACTTTGGGACTCCCACCACCTGTGATGAGTCAGTCTTGTCTCCTTTTCCAACCATGCCACCATGGATGGCTTTGCCATGGTTCTGTGGATTGGCAAACCAGGCATGCCCTAGGTCTTCCCTGCCTCTTACGGGCATGTTATCAATGGAAGGGGAGGGGCCTGCCACTCGCTGACTTACGTGCCAAGAATCACCAAACTCTTTCTCCAGGGAGAGAGGATCAAAGGGCTTGTCCCATCTCCTCCATGAGTGAGTCAGAATGATGAACCCCCAGTCAGGAAGTCCCCTTCTTCCAGGAGGGAGATGAGATTAAATAGTCCCGCTTAACCCTGAGAGCAAAGACAGGATGATGAACTGTCAATTTTTGTGGACACAGATGAGTTCCTGGAAGAATCTGTTACACCTGGTCCTTCTCATCAGTTGGGGTCACTTTCTTTGTCCCACCCATTGGGTCGGGTAACAGGAGGAGGAAGAAATGTGGACAGCTGATAAGGCGGTAAATGAGGTTTGCTGCCTACTTCCCCCAGATTTGTGACCCAAGCCTTTGGGTTCTTTGAAGGTTAGGATTCTTTCCAGTTGGAAAAGCTATCCAGGTACAGCTCAAGTCAGACCTGCTGTTACTCCCTCACTCAGCTAACTCAGAAATGTGTATAGGCCAGAAAGTGGCCAGACAGCAAAAGAGGTGGGCTGTCACCACTTCCATGCTTCAGCCCTTGGATAGCTATAGGGGCCATTTGCCCATTTGGCCCCATAAGCCCCCCATCCCACCCCCTGCTATGGATTCAGGTGCCTCCCAGGTGGAGATTTCAGCAAGAATCTGGACCTCTATCCCCATCAAGACTTTTGATTGAAGGTGTGGACACCAGTTACCATGACCTTGAATGCCAATCTGTTGACAGCTTCCCCTCCTAAACAGTTTGAACCAGGAAACAATCAAAATAAAAAATACTGGCTTCACTTCCGGGACCCTCTGCCTCTTTTCAGGAGCTCCATAGTGTTCAGCAATCTCAGCTGGTATCTTTGGAGGAAGAGGTGTACTCCATTCTAAAGAAGAGCATAGTAGAGACAGTGAAGAACATAAGAAGTCCATGATTTATTCCCATATTTTCTTAGTTTCAAAGAGATGGGTTTTTTTTCAGACTCGTCACTAATTTTTCAGCTTTGAACAAATTCCTTCAGGAAGGATGGTACAAGATGGAGACAACCATCAGGCTGAATGACTGGATCCATAGATCTCAAGAATGCTTATCTTCACATTCCCATCTTCCCTGCCCACAGGAAATTTCTGCGGTTTTGTCTGGGACAGGAAATCTTTGAATTTGGGCTCTTCTTTTCAGCCTAGCTTCAGCCTCCCAGAGTCTTCACCAGGGTGATGGGTATGATAGCGGCTCATTTAATGACCTTAGGGGTCCTCATCCTCCATTACTTTGATGACAGGTTGATGCACAACATTCTCAGACAAGTCCTTCTAAGCGATCTCTCTGTTTGGAGTCAGTGACTTGACTAGGCCTAATCCCCAATCAGGAGAAGGTGGATCTTACCTCTTGTCAAATTTTGTTTACATGGGGATGAATTTTCACACCTGTCAATGAACAGTCCATGGTCCCCCTGACAGAATCTCACAAATAATTATTTTCTTAGCAAGACTGGACAAGAAGACATCATTGTCTTGACTAGGCCTAATCCCCATTCAGGAGAAGTCAGATCTTATCCCTTCTCAGTATTTTATTTTTGTGAGAATTAATATTTGTTCACATATCAAGGAATAGTCTGTATTCCTCCTGACAGAATCATACATATACTTGCTTTCTTAGCAATACTAGATGAGAAGGCATTGTTGTGCTCATTTCTACTGCTGTCTCCTGGGGACTCTGAACACAGAAGTGGACTTGGTTTCCCTAGGAAGGCTTCATATGTGGCCCCTCCAGTTCTTGCTTCTGGTGAACTGTAGACCTCACAAGGACACCTTATCTGCTCAGATCCCCATAGGATCCAAGTTTCATCACCATCTGATTTGGTGAAAAAATCAGGACAGGTTTCTGACCAGAGTTCCAATTCATGCTCCGGAACCTCACTCCCTTTGCTCAGATTCTGGCTTGTGGGGGGAGGCTCATCTAGAGCTTGAGTTATTAGTCCTGCAGGACCAGTGGTCAAGGGAAATGTGGGCTGTTTTTCTAGCACTTCAAGGATGTGTCAACTGCATAAGGCATTGCTGCATAATGGTCACTACAGACAACACGTTGGTTGTAGCTTATCTCAGATGCCAAGAGGGCACTCATGCCACTTTTTGTTTGCAAGTTTGGAACTCCTCAATTAGACAGCTTTGGAGGAATTTATTGTCACAGTCTGCCACATTCTGGGCAAGAGGAATGTTCTGGCAGACATCTTGTCCAGACAGAGGCAAGCAGTTCTCACAGAATGGCTGAACATCAAGCTTCCCCTTTATGTCTCTCCAGTGCCAGACCACTGAGGATGGATCTACTGTTGCCACACTGAGGATGGATCTACTGTCGCCACACAGAGGATGGATCTACTGTCGCCACACAGAGGATGGATCTACTGTCACCACACAGAGGATGGATCTACTGTTGCCACACAGAGGATGGATCTACTGTTGCCACACAGAGGATGGATCTACTGTTGCCACACTGAGGATGGATCTACTGTCACCACACAGAGGATGGATCTACTGTCGCCACACAGGATGGATCTACTGTTGCCACACTGAGGATGGATCTACTGTCGCCACACAGAGGATGGATCTACTGTCGCCACACAGAGGATGGATCTACTGTCGCCACACTGAGGATGGATCTACTGTTGCCACACTGAGGGTCCTTTGTGCACAGCACTCCACAAATCCTCCACCTTCATGCCTGGCTATCTCAAATGAGGTGGATTGTTCAGACTATTAAAAAAGTGTATCAGATCTCTCACTGAGAGAGATCTCTCTTTCATGAAAATCAAAGCCCATGAGGTCAGGGCTGTTGCTGCATTTTGAGCCTTTTTGAATCATTCCTCTTTGGATGATATCATGAAAGCTGACATTCTGGCATTTTCACCCCACTTACTCATCATTTTACCTTTGTTCGGTGGCACACCAGAGTGGGTATTAATGCTTTGGGCTCAATTGTATCAGCCCAGCGAGTGGTTAAGTCATTCTCCAGTTGGCAATAGAACATCCTACTGACAACAACGTTAATTTCACTTGACAGCTTATCTTAAGCCATCAGACTTCACTGGGCTGTCAAATTCAGCAATGCAATAATAATAGGTATTGTATTACTGCTATTAACATGTATGGGGGGGGGTATAAACTAATTTTTATGATGTGATACTTAACTGCTATTATTACACAATTCCCTCCTCCCTTTCCACTCTGATGCCCTTCAGTCTCGGTCCAAGTCAAAAAAGAATACTGTTCCAATTGTAAGTAGACTAAGGTATCATGTTGTTTTTTATTCTAGACCTCCATTTACTAATTGGAGGAGGGAATAATATCCTTGGACTGGGGACTAGAACCAGGAAAAAATATAGCAATGCAATAATAGCAGGTAAGTATTACATAATTAAATTTACTTTACCCCCCCCCCCAAAAAAAAAACACATTTCTGCAGAATTTTTGTTCAATGAATGAACAATAAGTCCACCATACAACCCATTAGTCATACACTATGTGGATGCTAGATTTTCAAAAGTAGTTTCCAGGTATTGCCTCATAGAAATATATGGATATTATTTGATGGTCCAGAAAATGGCTGCACTGTAGAATTTTCTGTTCCAGATCTCACTCTCATGGTACATTAGTATTTGCCCATTAACTATTGGTGTTGTCTTTAATAATGCCTTTCTTCTAAAAATTTTCATATGAAACTAATATTTGATTTAATGTGAAAGTATGCATTTCCACATGTTGTTTTCTTAATAAATTAGGTCCCTTGTATCACTTTTACAACTTGTAAAATATGTAACACTAGCATTCTTAATAAATTAGGTCCCTTGTATCACTTTTACAACTTGTAAAATATGTAACACTACCATTCTTAATAAATCAGGTCCCTTGTATCACTTTTACAACTTGTAAAATATGTAACACTACCATTCTTAATAAATCAGGTCCCTTGTATCACTTTTACAACTTGTAAAATATGTAACACTAGCATTCTTAATAAATCAGGTCCCTTGTATCACTTTTACAACTTGTAAAATATGTAACACTAGCATTCTTCAGAGACTTTCAACAGTGAAAATCAACAAAAATCAAAATTATGCATTTTTACCCCCCTTTTTTTTTTGGCAATTGCAAGTGCCGGCATAGATGTACACACTTGTTTCATTTATTCAACTTTTGTTCATTCAGCTCTTTAATACAACTCCATGAATACATGGCACAATATAAGGATAATACATGGTTTGTTTCTAG